>JAQQAC010019400.1:9959347-9969539 GCA_029783875.1 Phataginus tricuspis
CCTCGCCGGGTGCTGAGTCCTCTGTCCGGAGTGTCTGGCCGCCGGAGCTAGGTGTAGCTGTACGCTGTGCACTTTCCTGTGTATTCTGGTCTCTCTTTTAGGGATAGTTGTATTTGCTGTATTTTCGTGAATAAATATAATGTTGGGAGGAATTTTTCTGCTGGTCCGTTCACAACGCCATATTCCCGGAAGTCCCTGAATTTATTTCTTCTAAAGGGGGGAAGTAATTCTAGAACTTCATAGTAGTAATCAAAATAGCCAACCAGGGAGATTAAATGACCCTTAAACATCTTATTTGCTTAGTCTTTGATGGCACTATAAGTCTGGGGACACTGATAATTCACTCCTACTGAATCAGCTGCCACCCTCTTTATGGGCAAGATCTTCAACTGATATTGGCAGAATCCACAGTGCACCTTCCATCAAGATTCCAATAGATCCCTTGAAACCTCTCTCCAGAGTTAATCAACACCTACAAAAAAGAAGTCCTTCAAGGCATCAAGCCCATTATGGAAGATTATAGGCTCCAGGCCTCACCCCCTGCACTAGTCCCTCTACTCCCCCTATTTTACCTGTGAGAAAACCAATAGCCGAGGATGGAGGTTTGTCAAGGGCCTGTGAGCAAGAATAGCATTGTTATCCCTGGGCACCCTGTTCTTCCCAACTCTGTCAGCTGCTGATATCCATCTGCACTGACAGCAGATGTTTTGTTGTGACTGATCTACACAGTGCATTCGTAGTATTCCAGTCCATAAGGGCAGCCCTTATCTTTCTGCTTCCACTTGGGAAGAGGACACACACCTGCACAGTGATGCCCCCAGTTTCACCGACAGCCCTTACTTTCACAGTCCTCGAAGGCTGATTAGGATGCTGTAAAGTTCCCTGCAGGCTCTTTGTTGTACTACCTGGATGATTTGCTTCTGTGCTGTCCTTTGCAAACCTCTTCATAGGAAGAGAGCATTCACTTGTGAGAACTTTTGGCCTTAAAGGGACATAAAGTCTCCAAAGAAAACTGCAGCTTCTCAAACTCAGGTTAGATCCTTAGGGCACATGATCTTGCAATAGGACCACACTGGATCCACATGAAATGCATCACAAGTGCTTAATGCTGAGAGATCACCTTTTGACTACCTGTGACCCTGTACAGGGAACTCCTCCAACCAAGGCAGACTTCTCATGGTTTATTGATGGTTCTTATTCAAAGGATGAAAATAGTAAATATTGTGCTGGGTGTGTGACTGCAACTACTTTTGAAGTCACTGAGGAAGCGTCTCTATCTCTGGGTACTTTGGCCCAACAAGCTGAGCTGTCTGCCCCTATTCCAGCTTTATGTTAGCCAAGGGGAAACTGCTAATATTCATACTAGTAGTCGGTATGCCTTTGGAGTAGCTCATGACATTGACATGTTTTGGAAGCAATGAGGTTCCCTAACCTCCAATAGGGATAAAATTGGAATTGGCTTCTACATCCAAAATTTATTAGATACATGCTTTTGCCAGTGGCTCTGACTTTTAAGGTTCCTGGGCATTGTAGATTTGACTCCTTGAGGCCAGAGAAAACCGCCTTGCTGATATTTCCACCAGAAACACTGCTTTCAAGGAAACAAAGAGCCAAACCTCTGTTGTATTCCATAGAGAGGTGTCCCAAATGATAATTTGGAAAATTGACAAGAAATATCCAAGAAATGGCCCCAGAGAGGGAAAAACAACATTGGAAACCTAATTATTGTTGGTTGAATAAGAAGAGAGAGCTCTCGTTTGGACCAAATAACAACGTGGCCCTACAAGAAATTCTAAAATTCCCACTACTACCACTTTACATGCATTAAACCCTTGGCCTACTGACAAAATGATAGCATTCATGAACCAATATTGGTGGGGAAATGGAAATGATGCTGCAAAAAGTGCTTGGCTTGCTTGTTCCACCTGTATATGTGGCCCCAGACACTTAAAATTGTCCAATGGGTCATTTAAGATTTGACAATGAGTCTCATACAGCTTTTCCACATCTCATGGATAAAAATGTCTTAGTTACGGTTTATGTTTTATTACTGGACTGAACTTTTTCCTTGTAGACAGGGCAGTGCTTCTTCTATGGCTACATTTTCTGTTATAAAAGAATATCCCTACCTGGATAACCCCTCTCAAACTGCATAGTGATCAGGGAACCCATTTAATGTACTCTGACTAGGCTGTGCTGTAGGGCTGGTTTTACACTTTCGTTGTGCATACCATCCTCAGTCCTCAGGGTTAGTCATATACACTAACAGTCATATATTATTACAACATCTGAATATTATTACAAATTATTAATACTCAACTGACAAACTTTGTGGAGACTTTTCAGATACCTTGGCTAAAGCCATGGTTATTAGTCCTTCTAAATCTCAGATCCACCCCTTTGGAACTAGTAGACTCTTACCCTTTGTGATAGTCCAATACACTTGGTCCCTGCCTCCCTTGACCACAGCTGATGAAAGGAGTTATGCTTACATATTTAAAGGCCTAATTGTTTCTGTTAAAAATAACCATGTTAGGCTTAAAGATGGTGGCATGAGAGGGAGACAGAAACCTCCTCCCAAACCACAAATAATATGAAAATACAGCAAATACAACTAATCCTGAAAGAACAACAGGAAAGAAGGCTGTGACAGCTGCCTACACCTGGGGAAAAGAGCAGACCTCACAGCAAAGGGTTAAGTACAAGAGCCGTGATCTGATGGGACCCAAGCCCTATCCCCACCCCAGCTCACTGGTGGGAGGAAGAGAAATGGAGTGGGGAGGGGGTGGAGGCCTAGGACTGGTGAACACCCAGCCCTGGAACTCTGCTCTGGGAGCACAAACCTACATTACATGGTGCTCTGGAGATTATTGGGGTTGGAAAGCTAAGACAGGTGGAGTACTTGGAGAGACTGAGATTCCAGCTGCTTGTGGAAAACAGGTACCACAACTGTCTGATCTGGGACAAAAGAAAGGTGGGCACTCTGAGAGACTTCCTAATAGCAAGAGGGCTGCTGAAGGGGCAAGGATTGCACAGAGCTTACTAGTCAGGAGAAAGGGAAGGGGGACAAAATTGTCCTGGTGCACTCAGTACAGCAGATTGGGAACTTTCAGGAACTTCAGGTGCTCCATCACCCTGGCTGGCAATGCAGCTCTGAGGCCCCACCATAATACGCAGCATGCTGCTCCTTCCTCCTGGCCAGCACTGGCTCACAAAACTGCTGCCCCCGTCATCGCTCCAGGCCAGCCAGGGGGCAGCCCTGCCTATGGCAGCTACAAGGGTGTAGCACAGAGGCTCCTCCCTGCATGTTTGGCCCACTGGCCCTGGTAGTGGAGGCAGTCACTGCAGCCAGGAGGCAGGAAAGTGCTCTTTCTTTTGGCAGGCACCAGCGCCACTTGCCTGTGACCCCCACCATCACTCTAGGGGCTGAGAAGCTCCAGAGAGTAGAGCTTCTGGGCACTAGAAGGCACCTCCTACACCAAGTTATTATCACAAACATGAAACATCAAAGGAACCTGGTATAAACCAAAATCCCACAAACACTGAAAGAGGACCAAGTGAAACTGAACTCCCCAATCTTCCTGAAAGATTTCAAAATAAAAATCATAAACATGCTCACACAGCTACAGAAAAATATTCAAGACCTCAGAGAGGAATTCAAGAAAGAGATAGAAGTTTTTAAAAATAGAGTATCTGAAATGAAACATACAGTGGAAGGATTTAAAAGCAAATTAGATGAAGTAAAGGAGATGGTAAATGAAATAGAAATTAGAGAACAGGAATACAAAGAAGCTGAGGCACAGAGAGAATAAAGGATCTCTAGGAATGAAAGAATATTAAGAGGACTGTGTGACCAATCCAAATGGAACAATAATCACATTATATGGGTACCAAAAGAAGAAGAAAGAAAAAGGGACAGAAAGTCTCTTTGAGGAAATAATAGCTGAAAACCTCCACAATCTGGGGAAGGAGATAGTCTCTCAGGCCATGGAGGTGCACTGATCTCCCAACACAAGGGACCCAAGGAGGACATCACCAAGACATATAATAGTTAACATGACAAAGATCAAGGATAAGGACAGAGTATTAAAAGCAGCCAAGGAGAGAAAAAAGATCACATACAAAGAAAACTCATCAGGCTATCATCAGACTTCTCAACAGAAACTGTACAGGCCAGAAGGGAGTGGTGTGATATATTTCAATGACACAGAAGGGCCTCGAACCAAGAATACTCTACCTCACAAGATTACCATTTAAATTTGAAGGAAGGATTAAACAATTTCCAGATAAGTAAAACTTGAGAGAATTACCTCCCCAAAACCATCGCTACAGTGTATTTTGGAAGGACTGCTATAGATGGAAGGCTAAGTAGCTAAAAAGCTAAGACTAAATAGCTGTCACCAGAGAAAATAAAACAACAGTAAAGGAAGTAGACCAATTAATTACTAACAAAATGCAAAATTAAATCAAGTACCCCCAACGTCAGTCAAGGGATACACAAAAAGTACAGAATATGATGCCTAATATATAAAGAATGAAGGAGGAAGAAAAGGAGAGAAAAAAAGAACCTTTAGATTGTGTTTGTAACAATGTACTAAGTGAGTTAAGCTAGAGTGTTAAATAGTAAAGACGCTACCCTTGAAAATTTGGTAACCAAGAATCAAAAGCCTGCAATGGCAATAATTACATATCTATTGATAATCACCCTAAATGTAAATGGTCTGAATGCACCAATCAAAAGACATACAATAACTGAATGGATAAAAAAAAAAAAACAAGACCTGTCTATATGCTGCCTACAAGAGACTCACTTCAAACCCAAAGACATACACAGACTAAAAGTGAAGGGATGGAAAAAGATATTTCATGCAACTAATAGGGAGAAAAAAGCAGGAGTTGCAGTACTTGTATCAGACAAAATGGACTTCAAAACAAAGAAAGTATCAAGAGACAAAGAAAGACATTACATAATGATAAAGGGGTCAATGCAACAAGAGGATGTAGCCATTATAAATATCATGCACCCAACAGAGGAACACCCAAATATGTACAGCAAATACTAACAGAATTAAAGGAGGAAATAGAACACAATGCATTCATTTTAGGAGACTTCAACACACCACTCACTGCAGAAGACAGACCAACCAGACAGAAAATAAGTAAAGAGACAGAGGCACTGAACAACATATTAGAACCGATGGACCTAACGGACATCTACAGAACACTCCATCCAAAAGCAACAGGATAGACATTCTTCTCAAGTGCACATGGAACATTTTCAAGAATAGATCATATACTAGGCCACAAAAAGAGCTTAGTAAATTTTAAAAGATTGAAATTGTACCAACCAGCTTCTCAGACCACAAGGGTATGAAACTAGAAATAAATTACGCAAACAAAAAAGCCCACAAACACATGGAGGCTTCACAACATGCTCCTAAATAACCAATGGATTAATGACCAAATAAAAACAGAGATCAAGCAATATATGGAGACAAATGACAACAATAATTCAACAACACAAAATCTGTGGGATGCAGTGAAGGTGGTAGTAAGAGGGAAGTATATTGCAATACAGGCCTACCTCAGGAAAGAAGAACAATCCCATATGAACAGTCTAAACTCACAATTAATGAAACTAGAAAAAGAAGAACAAACGAGGCCCAAAGTAAGTAGAAGGAGGGACATAATGAAAATTAGAGCAGAAATAAATAAAATCAAGAACAATAAAACAATAGAAAGAATCAATGAAAGCAGGAGCTGGTTTGTTGAGAAAATAAACAAAATAGATAAACCCCTAGCCAGACTCATCAAGAGAAAAAGGAAGTCTACACACATAAACAGAATCAGAAATGAGAAAGGAAAAATCACTATGGACACCACAGAAATACAAAGAATTATGAGAGAATACAATGAAGGATTATATGCTAACAAACTGGATAACCTAGAAGAAATGGTCAACTATCTAGAAAAATACAACCTTCCAAGGCTGACGCAGAAAGAAACAGAAAATATGAACAGATCAATTACCAGCAATGAAATTGAATTAGTAATCAAAAAACTAAAACAAAACACCTGGACCAGATGGCTTCACTGCCGAATTTTATCAAACATTTAGTGAAGATCAAATACCCATTCTCCTAAAAGTTTTCCAAAAAGTAGAAGAGGAAGGAATGCTTCCAAACTCTTTCTATGAGGCCAGCATCACCCTAATACCAAAACCAGGCAAAGACACCACAAAAAAAGAAAATTACAGACCAGTATTCCTGATGAACATAGATGCAAAAATACTCAAAAAAATTCAAACCAAATTCAAAAATACATCAAAAAGATCATACACCATGATCAAGTAGAATTTATTCCATTGATGCAAGGATGGTACAATATTAGAAAATCCATCAACATCATTCACCACATCAACAAACAGAAGGACAAAAAACACATGATCATCTCCATAGATGCTAAAAAGCATTCAACAAAATTCAACATCCATTCATGATAAAAACTCTCAACAAAATGGGCATAAAGGGCTAGTACCTCAACACAATAAAGGCCATATATGACAAAACCCACAACCAACATCATACTTAACAGCGAGAAGATGAAAGCCTTTCCTTTAAGATTGGGAACAAGGATGCCCACTCTCTCCACTTTTATTCAACATAGTTCTGGAGGTCCTCACCACGGCAATCAGACAACACAAAGAAATAAAAGGCATCCAGATTGGTAAGGAAGAAGTCAAACTGTCTCTGTTTGCAGATCGATGACATGATATTGTATATAAAAAACCCTAAAGAATCCACTCCAAAACTACTTGATCTAGTATATAAATTCAGCAACGTTGCAGAATACAAAATTAATACACAGAAATCTGTTGCACTCCTATACACTAATGATGAACTAACAGAAAGAGAAATAAAGAAAACAATTCCATTCACAATTGCATCAAAAAGAATAAAAACTTAGGCATAAACCTAACGAAGAAAGTGAAAGAGCTATACACTGAAAACTACAAGACACTCATGGGAGAAAATAAAGAAGATACCAATGAATGGAAGCACATCCCGTGCCCACTGATAGGAGGAATTACTATTGTCAAAATAGGCATCCTGCCTAAAGCAATCTACAGATTCAATGCAATCCCTATCAAAATACCAACAGCATTCTTCAATGAACTAGGGAAAATAGTTCTAAAATTCATATGGAACCAAAAAAGACCCCGAATAGCCAAAGCAATTCTGAGAAGGAAGAATAAAGTTGGGGGGATTACGCTCCCTGACTTCAAGCTCTACTACAAAGCCACAGTAATCAAGACAATTTGGTACTGGCACAAGAACAGACCCATAGACCAATGAAACAGACTAGAGAGCCCTGATATAAACCCAACCATATATGGTCAATTAACATATGATAAAGGAGCCATGGACATACAATGGGGAAATGACAGCCTCTTCAACAGCTGGTGTTGGCAAAACTGTACAGCTACATGCAAGAGAATGACACTGAATTATTGTCTATCCCCATACAGAAAAGTAAACTCAAAATGGATCAAAGACCTGAATGTAAGTCATGAAACTATAAAACTCTTAGAAGACAACATAGGCAAAAATCTCTTGAATATAAACATGAGCAACTTTTTTCTTAATGCATCTCCTTTAGCAAGGGAAACAAAAGCAAAAATGAACACATGGGTGGAAAAAAACAAGTATCAAATGATTTCACTCATCTGTGGAGTATAAGAACAAAGAAAAAACTGAAGGAACAAAACAGCAGCAGACTCACAGAACCCAAGAATGGACTAACAGTTACCAAAGGGAAAGGGACTGGGGAAGATGGGTGGGAAGGGAGGAATAAGGGGGAAAAAGGGGTATTACGATTAGCACACATAATGTAGCGGGGGCGGGAGGCATATGGGGAAGGCAGTATAACACAAGAAGACAAGTAGTGATTGTATAGCATCTTACTACACTGATGGACAGTGACTGTAATCGGGTATTTGGTGGGGACTTGATAATATGGGGAGTCTAGTAACCATAATGTTGCTCATGTAATTGTACATTAATAATATCAAAAAATTTAAAATGAACACATGGGACAACATCAAACTTAAAAGCTTGTATGCAGCAAAAGACACCATCAACAGAACAAAAAGGCATCCTACAGTATGGGAGAATATATTTGTAAACGACATATCTGACAAGGGGTTAACATCCAAAATGTATAAAGAACTTACACACCTCAATGCCCCAAAAGCAAATAACATGATTAAAAAATGAGCAGGGGATCTGAACAGACACTTCTCCAAAGAAGAAATTCAGATGGCCAACACGCACATGAAAAGATGCTCCACATCACTAATTATCAGGGAAATGCAAATAAAAACCACAATGAGATATGACTTCACACCAGTTAGGATAGCCAGTATCAAAAATACTAAGACCAACAAATGCTGGTGAGGATGTGGAGAAAGGGGAACCCTCCTACACTGCTGGTGGGAATGTGAACTAATTCAACCATTGTGGAAAGCAATATGGAGGTTCCTCAAAAAACTAAAAATAGTAATACCATTTAACCTGGAATTCCACTCCTAGGAATTTACCTAAAGAATATAATTTCTCAGATTCAAAAAGACATATACACCCCTATGTTTATTGCAGCAGTATTTACAATAGCTAAGATATGGAAGCAACCTAAGTGTTCATCAGTAGATGAATGGATAAAGAAGAGGTGGTATATATACACAATGGAATACTATTCAGCCATAGGAAAGAAGCAAATTCTGCAATTTGCAACAACATGGATGGAGCTGGAGGATATTATGCTCAGTGAAATAAGCCAGGCGGAGAAAGACAAGTACCAAATGATTTCCCTCATTTGTAGAGTATAACGACGAAGCAAAACTGAAGGAACAAAATAGCAGCAGACTCAGACTCCAAGAATGGACTAGTGGTTACCAAAGGGGAGGGGTGGGGGCGGGCGGGTGGGGAGGGAGGGAGAAGGGGATTGAGGGGTATTATGTTTAGAACACACGGTGTGGGGGATGAGGGGGAAGACAGTGTAGCACAGAGAAGGCAAATAGTGACTCTGTGGCATCTTACTACACTGATGGACAGTGACTGCAATGGGGTGTGGGGGGACACGATAACAGGGGTGAATGTAGTAACCACATTGTTTTTTCATGTGAAACCTTCATAAGAGTGTACATCAATAATACCTTAAGAAAACAAAGAAAAAAAAGAAAGGCTACATGCGTGTACATATGTATATGCATATATAAGTTGGTGTGTGCATATATGAATATATAAAGGACTGAATGGTGCATATCAAAATGCTAACTGGGGTTACCCTCTGGGAAATGGTGGGGAATGAGGAGGGTGGATGGGCAATACTTACACTTTTTATTTCCACACTTTTGAATTGATTGAAAACATTCAACAAGCATGTATAACCTTTGCAAATTTTTTTTTCTTTTTTTCCCCTCCTGCACTCAATGCTGTCACCCTGAAGAGACTGAAGAGATGAAGGTCCATCACATGCACGATTAACGGGTCCAGTCAGTGCCCACATTCCAACTAGATTGGCAACTCCCCTCCCTGGCAAGGGCAGCCAAGGTGGCATGGACTGAGGCAGGCAGAGCTGCCCATCTCCCCAGCAGAGGTGGAACTCAACAAACTTAGACATGTGCCCACCTTACCAAGTGCAGGAAAAGAAAAGGTACAACCTTTGGTGGCCTGCTCTTCATGGCTCAGAATCTGGGGACTGTTAACCAATGCTTCAAATTAATGAGTCACATTCCTTCCTCTATACTCCATTCACCTTGATCTTTTTTTTTTTTTACAATTTATTTTTGTATCATTAATGTACAGTTACATGTGCAACATCGTGGTGATTAAACTACACCCTTCATCAGGTCCCCCCCCACCAACCCCATTACACTCACTGTCCATCAGCGTAGTGAGATGCAATAGAGTCACTACTTGTCTTCTCTGAGTGTACAGCCCTCCCCGTGCCCCCGCTACCTTACGTCTGCTAATCGTAATACCCCTTTTACCCTCTTATCCCTCCCTTCCCACCCATCTTCCCCAGTCCCTTTCCCTTTGGTAACTATTAGTCCGTTCTTGGGTTCTGTGAGTCTGCTGCTGTTTTATTCCTTCAGTATTTTTCTTTGTTCTTATACTCCACATATGAGTGA
>JAQQAC010019400.1:9974539-10092740 GCA_029783875.1 Phataginus tricuspis
TTAGGAGGAAGCCTCTGTCTCACCTCTCACGCCGCCATCTTTAATCCATCCAACCTTTGCAAATTTAAGCAAGCAACTTAAAAGCTTTTAAGGCACCTTATAGGTGTCCATCAAGGTAGATATTCGGCTGCCTTAGAGAGAAATGGGAACTACAATGAACTGATCCAAAACTGTCAGAATACTTTTCAAATATCCACGTACAAGACAGTAGTATTTTCTATTCCCCACCCTCTCCCCCTGCAAAGAAAAGGGCTTGTGAGTCAGTGGTAATAGAATATAGACCTGAGTACCACATTTTGAATAAGCCCACCCGCCATCTCAGAGAAACCTAGGTGTCATTGTACCTAGGCTACAAGCATCCTCCAGAGGACACATCAGCAAGCCACAAGCCCACCTTTCCCCTGACCCCTCCCCTCAAAGAGCCTGCCAAAGCCCTGGCCATAAAAATCCTCTTGACCTGTTAGAGATCCTTTTTCCCTTTGTACTGCTGGCAAGAACAGAGGGTCCCTGTCAGGTTTACCAGTAAACCTGCTTGGACTGTTGAGTTTGCATCCCCTCTTTTTCTTTCATCTATGCCCTCTTTTCTTTCATCTATTCCCTCTATCCCTTTCAAGTGGCAGAGTGCAGCAACAGTGCACCTGGAGTCCAGAGAGCCGGATGGAGCTCCATTTCCAGCCCTGACTAGCTATGTGGACTGTAGATTCTTAACCATTCTGGCATTTGCATTTTTATCTTTAAAAATTTCTATAAATTTCAGATATGCCGTTCCTTGATCTATGTTTATTTACATCCACCTCATACACGTATATTGTGCATCACAACAAAATTTGACTGCGCCTAAAACAGCTGGAAATCACTTCTAAACAAAGACCTGAACACAGAGACCATTGATCTGAGCTGTGTATTTCAAGTACAGCATATCGATGTTATAGGATCAGGCAGCCTGGTTCTTCCCCTCTGTCTCTGCAAAGTGTCTATGCCAACCCTCCACTATGGCTATAAGGACAGCTTCCACGGCAGGCCCATACCACAGGCAGGGCCGAACCCCACACACCTGTGGCACTCCTCCAGAGCTTCTCATCCCTCCATTCAATCAGGAAACAATTCACCAAGCACCCTCGGTGAACCATGACTATACCAGGCCCTGCAAAAATAAACAACGGCCTATTCAGTTCAAAAAGGTCAAGAAAGCAAACAATCGAAGACAATGTGCAATGTGTTTGGTAAAGGGCTTAATGGGTGCTGGGAGGCACAGTTCTCTGAGTTAGGAATTTTCCAAAGGCTTCTCTTCACAGAATTGCATCAACTTGACTTTGATATTATGATTTAGATAATTTTGACCACTGCCCATTGGCTTCCCAAGAAGTCTATCTTTCAGTTGTGTCTATAGTTGCCAACAAGAGGCATGGCTTGGGCGGGGTGTAACTAGGCCGCTGTGATTAGCTACTCAAAGAAGAGAAACAATGACTGGGAGGCATTCTTTTAACTTCCTGGATGGTGCCATGATTTCACTCCAGGTAGGAGAATCCACTCTGTGGAGTTCAGGTGTAAAAGGGTTTCAATATTTAATCACAAGTCTTGTGAATAATGAAGAATATGTATTTATTCCTCATCAGGGTCAACATCTACCACAGCCCCCTCTCCACTTTCACTAACCATTACATCAAACAGAGTGTCCCTTTTAAATTCTTCAGAGTGTGTGGTTCTTAAGTTTCTGCAGGTCCAGCATGCGCCAAAGTGACAGGCTCACGTCCCTTTTCTGTTTTCTCCAAGTCCTCTCAGAATTCTTGTTTCTGATGCCGGGGTTCTTGTTCACGAAGCCGAAGAATGAGCTTAGCAAACACCCAAGGTAGGAGAGTGAGGTACAGGCTTTTATTTAGAAATAAGGTGAAAGGACAGAGCTCCTGCTCACGCTAGGAGGGGACAAGAGAGTCTGGTGTGCTGCGTTGTCTAAGGGTTTTTATAGGCAAATGAGGATTTTTCAAGAACATGAAAGAAAGGCTTAGGGGTGTGGACTTGTACCACTTGCCCTGCCCTCAAGGAGGGTTGGGTTGTTCTCTGCTTGCTAGGGTTGTTTACAGTAAAGTCACGGATTATGCTGGGATACCTTTCCCTATTTGTAAAACCACTCAATCATTCTAGGCCAAGTTGCTCTTGGCTTTTGACTTTTAACTGACCTTACTGAAGATGTCTACATTCTTAGTCTGGTATCTTGATCCTAGAGGATTAGTGTGACCTTGACTTTGCATAATGCTTAACACAGAGTTTTAAAAGGGACTTCTTTGCCCACTGTTATATTGCTGACTGTAAATATCCCACCCTGCTTTTTCCGGAGGCCCTCACCCTACTCTGACTACACCCACCGTCCCTGTCTCATTCCCCCCTCTACAGATGGAAACCCTAGCTGCTGCTAGGGAAAGGGGGCGACGACCGCTCTGGCTGCTTCATGCTGAGAGGGGGTGCAGTAAGGGGTGCAGCTAGGTCTCCATCAGTGGTCGGTCAAGAGGGCCTCGGAAGATGGGCATTTCCATCCTGGGTTCTATTTCCATCACCATTTTCAGTCTTATGGCTTCTAGGGGAGACAGAATAAATCATGTTATTAGGTTAAGTATACAGGGGATAAACATTAGTGTCAGGATAATGATGAGCCTGATGAGTAACATGGATTTCTCCCAAAAGAACGTGGGAAGCCAATGTCTTATTGTAGTCGTCTGCGGGATTTCTCGGTCTGATATAGTTTGGATTTGCCTTTGGAGATGCTGGACTCAAACATGAGTAGTTGAGGATTTTTTTTCTTAAACAGTAATTTCAGGTCCTCTATAGGTTCACAGGAATACTCAGGTTCCTGAACTTTGGTGTTCTGTGTAGTAGGTTTTTCTGTATCTGTGTTGTCTGGGAGGTCTTGGGAGGAGTTTTTCCAGGCCTTTACTCTGGAGTGATGAATCCAAGCCACTATACCTGTGACTTTGACAGCTGTAGGAGAGGAGAGTATAACAGTGTGGGGCCCTTCCCAGGCTGGATTAAGAGTTGGAGAATGAGAAGGAATTGATTTAATTAGGACTTTATCTCCTGGTTCAAAGAGGGCTTCCCCAGGACTTCTGTTCTGTCCTTCAGTTAGATTTTGAAGGCGTGTCTGGAATTTAGCAAGGTGTGTTACATATCGGATTATCTCTGTGGCTTCTCTGTCCATGATTAAATCATTCCTTAAGAAAGGTCTTCCATAGAGCATTTCAAAGGGGCTTAACCCTGAAATTTTGGGAGTATTTCTTATTCTTATCATGGCTAAAGGTAGTAAGTCAGGCCAGGGCAAGTGAGTTTCTTGTGACAGCTTTCTTAGGTGTCTTTTAATAATGTCATTAGTTTTTTCTACTTTACCTGAGGATTGTGGCCTCCAGGCACAGTGTAAATTATACTGAACACCAAGGGCTCAGGACACTCCTTGGGTCACAACTGCTTTAAATGCTGGGCCATTGTCACTTTGTAATCCTTGGGGCATCCCAAATCGGGGAATAATTTCATGTAAGAGTATTCTCACTACTTCCTTTGCTTGTTCAGTTCTACAGGGAAAGGCCTCGACCCATCCCGTGAACGTATCTATCCACACGAGATATTGGAATCTTTTTGCCTTTGGCATATGTGTAAAATCTATTTGCCAGTCTTCCCCTGGGTATCTGCCTGTTCACTGTAATCCAGGAGGGACAGCTTTTCTATTTAATGGGTTATTTCTTTGACAGATCTCACAAGCTTTAGTAATTTGCTCTATGGCCTTTAATAGACTACTGCCTGCAAAAATACTTTTGGCCATCTGATAGGTATTTTCTATACCTAAATGGAAAGTCTGGTGTAAAGTTTTAAGAACTTTCCATTCTGTACTCTGAGGCAAATAAATTTTCTCATCTTCTGTCTGAAGCCAACCAGAGGGAAGGAGAGAACCACCTTTGGAGAGGCCATCTTGTAGCTCTTTCTTACTATAGCTGGGAATAATATCAGCTGGCACACCTGTCCATAAGAGAGGGGCTTGGATAGGTGCCTTATAAGTCTCTCGAGCTGCCTCTTTTGAGGAAAGTGGTTAGGGTCTTTAAGATGAATCTGTACTGGTTGGGCTGATTTTGCCTTTCCAGTGGTTCCATTAATTGCCCAGACTTCAGGATTAATGTCTACTTCTACTAAGGGAAGACATTGCTTATCCCTTTCTGTATTCATATGTATAGAGGCATGTACTTTAGAAAGTATATCACAACCTAGAAGCGGCATCGGACTTTCTGGGACTACTAGGAAGGCATGGGAGAACAGGACTGAGTCCCACTCACAGCTTAAAGGCTGAGTAAAATATTTGGTCATGAGCTTCCCAGATACGCCTCTAACAGTAGTTGACTGGGAGGAGGGATGGCCAGGATTATGCAGGAGGACTGAATAGGCGGCTCCTGTATCGAGCAAAAAATTGGTGGTGTGGCCTCCTACAGAGAGAATCACCCGGGGCTCCTGTGGGGTTATGATGGTGACAGGAGCCAGCATGGGCAGCCCCGGGCCCCTTCAGTCCTGACCACATTGCTGCAAGTCTGACCCCAGTTGCCTATGCCTCTGAGGGCTGTCTCGCTTCCAGTGGCCTCCTTGACAGAGCAGGCAGGGCGTTGGCGGTTTAGAGCACCTACCCCTAGGGCAGTCTCGCTTAAAATGCCCCTCTATGCCACAGAGGAAACAAGCCGCCCGGGGCCCAGTCCCTCGGGCTGGTCTCCCTTTCTCCAACTTTGGAGGCCCAAAGTTGATTTTCTGCAAGGCCATTGCTAATGCCTCTGCCTTTCGGTTATTTCTCTTCTCCCTGTCCCTCCTTTCCTCCTCATCTCTATTATAGAAAACTGATGTGGCGACCTTCAGGAGGCTCTCCAGATTTTGCCCTGGGCCAAATGCCAATTTTTGTAACTTCCTCCTGATATCTGGGGCCGATTGGGTGATGAATTTATCTTTGAGAATAATTTGGCCCTCTGGGGACTCTGAGGACACGTAAGTATGCTTCACCAATGCCTCCCTGAGCCGCTCCAGAAAGGCTGAGGGGCTTTCTTTTCCTTCCTGCATCATGGCTGATAATTTAGTATAATTTATAGGTTTTACTCGGGCTCTCTTCAGCCCTTCTAAAATACAAGTTATAAAGTGGTTCCTGTACCACTTATCAGCATCATCTGTGTCGTGGCCCCACTCTGGGTCAGTGAATGGCACTGCCTGACAGCCAGTGGGGACCCGGGTTAGTTCCTCTGGAGATTTGTCACTTGCATTTATAGTGTACCATTCATCTCCAAACTCTAAGGCTCCTCTGATTACTTTTTCTTTCTCCCCTCCGGTAAGGGTTCGGTTTAGTATAAGCATAACATCCTTCCAGGTCAGTTCAAAGGTTAAAGCCCTTGGAAGGCTTCTATGTACTTGTCTGGGTCATTTGAAAATTTACCCATATCCTGTTTAATTTGCCTCAGGTCTTGGAGGGAGAAGGGGACATGGACTCGAGCCGGTCCCCACCCTCCATTGGCTACTTCCTGTAAGGGCAATAAGGATGGATATAACTGTCTTTCCTTTACCCCCTGGGAAGCCTGCTGGGATGACTGGGCTAATGATACTTGGGGTGCTAATTCTCCTGTGGTCTGACTTTTAGGATTCTCAGCAAGTGGGCTTAAATCTGGGTAAGGTGGGCCTAGCACAGTCAATGGGGAGGAATTAGGGTCTGGAGTAGGGTCTGGAATTAATCCACCTTTTTTGCATAGTCCTTTACTTTCTCTAAGGGCAAAAAAAGGCCTGTACATATGGGATTTCTGACCATTTCCCTTTCTTGCGGCAAAACAAATCTAGCTGCATGATCTTATTATGTAATATACTTCCCTCAGGGGGCCAGGCCTCTCCATCAGAGAGTTTGTATTGCGGCCAGGCTTGTGTCCAGAAGATAAGGCACTTCTTCAGGGTCTGGGGATCAAATTGCTCCCAGTTCTTCAGAATGCATGCCAGAGGCGTGTCTGGCTTTAAACTTGAAGAGGCTGCTCCCATCTGGAAGAGAGAGAGAGAAAGACTGGTGTCCAGCACCTGATCAGCCTCTCTCCATGAGGGCGTCCCCTCACCTTGGAGCCAAGGTGACAGTGGTTAGTCACCCCCTCTGCCAGGCCTACTGGACTTAACCACTCTTTACCAGCGTGGCCTGCACCTTGCCTTGATTTCCCTCTTGCCTTCCCACTCAGCAAGAGTTGCTTCAGAGCCCTGGATCTAGTGGGAACCTCACCAGTATGCTCTTACTTTACACCTTTTTGGGAGTTTTAATCTGTATCCTAGTTTTCTCTGCACAAGCTTTAGTTATTCCCTGAGAGCCCCCTGCCTGTCTGATAAGGGCAGGGACTGTGTGACCTCTCACTGCCTGAGCCTTGGTCAGAGTCACAAGCCCGTTTTGCTTCCCTGGGGCTGCAGAAAAGGAAATGCCAGCCCCAGGATGACTGCCTCTAAGGAAGGGAGATCAATAGAATAGAGCCGTGGCTAGAATTCAAATGGAGCCATTTACATATACAGCTACGAAGGAGGTCTATACTCAAGCACTAGTTTCTGCCACTGCCTGGAAATCATTTAGCCAACCACCCACTATAATCTGCGACTTTCACATAGGCAGCAGCCTAGCCGGAGGTTCACTCAGCGCCGTCAGATCAGTCGGCGGGAGCCGAGATCTAAGGGCCACTGTCTACTAGTCCGGTCTGCCCTCGGAGTCCGCAGATTAGGATAGGAAAGTAGGAAATCGGCTCGGCCACTCCCCGACATTCCCGTCTGTCCGGAGGCGGGGGATCAAGGAGCGGCAGACACCGGGAAACCTTTCACCTGAGACTTGAAGGCTGGTAGCTGACACTAGTTGTCTTTTGAGTGGCTAACGGGTGCCCAGACACATTTTTTCATGATAAAAAAAAGTGCAGTATTAAGTCAGGAATAAGAGCGAAGCGTAGATCTCCTACCTTGCAGTGGTGAGCATCGGTTCCGTGACACTGATG
Source organism: Phataginus tricuspis (assembly GCA_029783875.1). NCBI lineage: Eukaryota > Metazoa > Chordata > Mammalia > Pholidota > Manidae > Phataginus > Phataginus tricuspis. The sequence continues at coordinate 9,981,544 of JAQQAC010019400.1, forward strand.
AAGTTAGGAGAGAGTTAGGAATGCCCCTGCCTCACTCAGAGACCAGGGCGGCCTGGAGAAGCAGGCTGGAAGTCAGAGAGAGACAGAAAGAGAGACGCTCCTCACGGATACCCAGTCGGGCTGTCGGGGTCTGATTCCAGACACGTGGACCTTTGAGAAGCCGCTGAAGTGTAGCCTCAGCCTAGACTCTGGCAGTTGCCCACGGCTTTCTTCAGTCCCTCGCATCCAAGGAGATGCCTCTGAAAGGGAATCCTGGCCTCCACTCAGGTGACATTCCCGGTTCCCAGGGGAGATGGGGGATCCACTGAGGGAGACGCAGGGGAACCTGTCGCTTGAGACTTGAGATCAGCAGCCAGGCTAGTCCCATTTAAGTGGCTGACAAGCGCCCGATTTGTGTGCCATAGACGGCTTCCTTCTATAAGGACAGTGAAAGAAAAGGCAGGCTTGGATGCCCGATACTCACCTCCGATGTTATTCCGGACGAGCCCCCAAAGATGATGCCGGGGTTCTTGTTCATGAAGCCGAAGAATGAGCTTAGCAAACACCCAAGGTAGGAGAGTGAGGTACAGGCTTTTATTTAGAAATAAGGTGAAAGGACAGAGCTCCTGCTCACGCTAGGAGGGGACAAGAGAGTCCGGTGTGCTGTGTTGTCTAGGGGTTTTTATAGGCAAATGAGGATTTTTCAAGAACATGAAAGAAAGGCTTAGGGGTGTGGACTTGTACCACTTGTCCTGCCCTCAAGGAGGGCTGGGTTGTTCTCTGCTTGCTAGGGTTGTTTACAGTAAAGTCACGGATTATGCTGGGATACCTTTCCCTATTTGTAAAACCACTCAATCATTCTAGGCCAAGTTGCTCTTGGCCTTTTGACTTTTAACTGACCTTACTGAAGATGTCTACATTCTTAGTCTGGTATCTTGGTCCTAGAGGATTAGTGTGACCTTGACTTTGCATAATGCTTAACACAGAGTTTCAAAAGGGACTTCTTTGCCCACTGTTATATTGCTGACTGTAAATATCCCACCCTGCTTTTCCCCGGAGGCCCTCACCCTACTCTGACTACACCCATAGTCCCTGTCTCATTTCCTCTCCCCATAATGTTTCTGAAAAAATTTTAAATACTGAAATAAACCCAAGAAGATCTAAATAAATGGGAAAAAACACAACAGTCATAGATTAGAAGTTTCAACACAGTGGGGGAAAAAGACAGTCACAAAAACAATACAGATGGATAAAATGGAGTACATTAAAATTCAGAATTTTTTCATTCAGAAAGTGAGAAGATAAAGCACAGAGAGAGGGGAAATATTTGCAAGACTTGTAACCAACAAACCACTTGTATCCAGACTATATAAAGAATTTATACATATCTGTGAGCAACAGTAACTCCATTTTGTCAAATCCTCTGTGTTGACCATTGGATCACCTTTACACTCCTTTCTTTGATATGCATGTACTCCTTAGATAATATCCAGCTTGAAGCAATTAACATTGCTCCCTGGGGCAGGAGTCTCTGCTCTATTCCACTGATAACACTCAAAGGTCAGCTCCTGCTCCACTGAGCACACAAGTGGCCACCTTGCACAGACCCTTCCTTCTTGCCTCTATAAATTAGTCTCCGTAAACACAAAGTGGGGTGAAGATCTATGCATCCTGCAGCCTTCCAGGACAAGCTTCTTCAGTTGAGAGCCCCTCAATAAACCTCTATCAAATTCAAGCTGGACTTGTCAGCCTCTTTCTTTGGTCTCACAGCCCCTGTGGCTTTCAGGGGTTGGCTGGCTTATACCTCCCCAAGTGGAACAATACAGATCAGGAAGAAAAAGACAACCCAAAAGAAAAATGGGCAAGAGACTTGAATAAGCACATTACTAAAATCACAAATCCCCCAAAAGAGACCCAAATGGCCGATAAACATATGAAAAATTGCTTTACCTCACAGATAACCAAGGAAATACAAGTTAAAACCACAACTCAATACCACTACCCCTCTAGAATGGCTCAAATTACAAAGTCTAACAAGACCAAATACTGATGAAGCTGTGGAGCGACCAGGATGGTCACACAATGATCATGGGCATTGAAATTGAAGCATGTTTGAGAGCATCTACTAAAGCAGAGCCCATGGACCCGGCAGTTCTGCCATTAGCAACTCTATAGCACATCCCAACAGAAGTTGTGCACATGTGCACCAGAAAATAGCACTCATCATCCCAAACTGGAAATGATCTGAATTAGAATCCAAATCCACCAACAGTAGAATGGGTAGATATGTGATGATTTTTATATGAGTACTATATGGCAATAAAAAAACTAGTTATGTGCACATAGTTAACATTGAGTGAAAGGAGCCAGTTACAAAACAATGCAGACCTATGATTCCATTTATGTAAAGTTCAAAAACAAGCTAAGTAATTTGTGGTTTAGAAGCAAATTAATGGCTCCCTCTGGGACATAAGATGTAGGACATAAGGAACTTATAGGAGGGAGTGTGAAGGGGGCTTCTGGGATACTGGAAATGTTCTCTTTCTTGACCTGGGTAAAGGTTATAAGGATGTGTTCATTTTGAGATAATTCAGTGAGCTGTGTACATTTATTATTTATGCACTTATTAGCATGTGTATTTTATTTCAATAAGACATTAAAAATATTCTCATGAACATCACATTAGGATGGTTGCCTATATGGGGTAATTGAAATAGAAAATGGGAATAAAAGAGAATAAATAGGTAGGAAAGTGGATAACAGATAGATAGGTGAATGACATGGGGCATGTGCTAGCAGCAGCTCTAGAGTTTTGTCCTAATATGGACACAAGATACAAGTGCTTATTTAAATGTAATTCTAAGCTGATTGAAATTAAAATAAAAAATTCAGTTCCTCCATTACATCAGTTACATTTCAGGAGCTCAATAGCCCCATGTCGCTATTGCCTACCACACTGGACAGTACAAAATAGAGAACATTCCATCATCACAAACTTCTATTAGACAGCACAGGTGGACGTGGATAAGCTCTCCTGGAGAAAAGAGGAAGTTGGAGGAAGAAGTAGAGAAAGAGAATCTGAGAGCCACCAAACTTAAAGGGGTTATGGTAGGAAACTGACCAAAGTAACAAGGTCCAGAAGAAAGTGATCATGGAAGCCAAGGCATTAGAAATTTTCAAGGAGGAAGTCTTCATGTCAGATGTTACAGAGAAAGCCAGAACCAAAAGGCAAATGGTAGGTCATTAAAGCGTTTAGGAACAGATGTGGTGGGTGGAAGAGAGATTGGTGGGGAGGGTGGAACAGGAACACAGACATAGCAGGACTCTCAGTTCCAAGGGCTAAAACAAAATGGGGAAATTCCATTAGGCAAGAGAGCAGTCAGCCAGTGTCAATAAGAGGAAGAAAAGAGACTGACTGCAGCTTTCTTGAGAAATGAATCATCCAGAAAGTGATGCCTGGATTCCAGACGTGGATTCAGCAGGCGGAATATGAAAAAGGGGAAGGAAATGAGCCAGCAGTGGCACAGCGGAAGGTGCAGGACGTGGAGCATCAAGGCTTGAGATAACCCTGCCAGGAGTGCGGACTGGCATGCCCAGGGGCAGGGAAACGTGGAAGGTTCTCGAGCCAGGGAGGAACAAGATCAAGGTTGAAACTTGGGGTCGTAGTGGCCACTTATGCCAGATGGAAGAGTTTCCCAAGGGGTGTGGAGACCCCTGTGGGATCCAGAGGATGCAGGAATGAAGTAAGAAATTGCTGGCAAATCTGGATTTAGCTCCAGGGAGTCAACTCTCCTCAGTTGTGCTCTGAGTCTGTAAAGCCCATGCAAGCCAGAGGGTCTCAGGGGTCACAAGTGGTAAGACCAGAGCAGATCAGCCTGCAGGGAGAGGCCAGAAAGCTCAGGTATACAAACACCGCAGGGCTCAGAGGGAGGCTTCCAGGGGATGGATGTGGTTTCTCTGACCATAAGGAAGTACCGCCACAGGTTATCTCTAGGATCGCCAGTGGGTTTTCTGAGAATAGATATAATACGGGGTAGGGCGCAGGGGTGTGTCACACCACACACACACACACCCAGACCCTGAAAGAAGTGAGAAGGTCCCAGCGGTGTCAATCCAAAACATTAAATTGTGAGATTTCCCACCACTGTCCCATCTCTGGGGACACTGGCTATAGAGAACAATGATGGGTTTTGAGGAGAGAAGGCTTCTCTCTGGGGTCAACCAGGAGAAACCTCAAGGGTTTGAAGAGATTTGGGGGCAGATTCAACACTGAGGCTTGCTGCAATTCTCTGCCCTCACCCCTCATTTCTCCTGGTGTCTCAGACTACAGGAGAACATAGGAGATCTTAGCACCTCAGTTGGAATAGCTGTTTTCCTCCTCAGGGATCCCAGGGGCCCCTTTTCCCAGTCCCTCTTCCCCTCAGGGACCCAAATGTCCCCCTCCACCCCAAGCTCCTGCTCACCACGGGTCCCCCCACCCCTGCTTGTTTCTTGTTATCTCTGGCTTTTATCCAGTCTCCTGTTTACTCACTGCATTGTCTTAGTTGACTTTGGGTCCCAGTCAACTCGGAGCCTTTATCTCTCCCTCTGGGAACGGGCCCTGGGTGGGGGTGTCAGAGCCCCCACCCAGCCTGGCCGCCCAGAGGCCCAGGCCTTGGCGATAAGTGAGGAGAGGTGCAGGGGAGCAGCTGCTGGGGTGTTGACCGGGAGGGCACCCAGGCTTCCCAGCTGCTCTTTCCAGAGAAGACTCCTCAGCCCCCAGTGAGTCCTGGGGAGGAGAGCGGCACATGTGTCAGGCCAGTCCCTTGGGAGGAACAGAGGCCACCTGGGAAAGCCCACACCACCTCTCAGCAGTGTGTCTCTTCTGTCCCTTCTTCATGTTCGACCTAGGCCTCCATCTCCCACCCCAAGCAGAATCTGGGGTGACAGTGGGCACAGGGTCCCCCATGACCTGTTCAGCCAGTCCCTTCTCAAGAAAACCTCCCAGAAAACAAATAATTCTCCAGGAAGTGGAACTCAGTGTCAGCATAAAACCAGGAAACAGGCCTCCAGCATTTTTCACACACCACCCCAGCCCCCAGACCCCCCGCTCCCCACCCCACTTGCAATGGCACCAGAAGACCCTGCTTCCCACCGCCAGTCCTTGGGAGTTCGCAAAGCACCTCCGGGAGATCAGTGCGCCCAGTGAGGTGAGTTTTGATGTCCCCATTTTGCAGACGAGGTACCCAGGAGGCCCTGTGGGGCTTGGGTGGGGACACTCTATCCTACTCGCAGGCCTGGGTCAGGTGCCCAGACACCTGCTCCCTGCAGTGGTGCCCGAAACAGGGTGTGGACAGCGGCGGTCAGGGAGCAGCATGGGGGGACTGGGCAGCAGGGAGCGCCCAGATGTGGGTCTTTTGCGGTTGCTCTTGGCAGAAGACAAAGGAGGCAATGTAGGCATCGATTCAGCAGCAAACAAGACCAAACACCACCTTCCTCCTGGACCCCAGTTCCCCCAGGGCCCCAGGCCCTCAGCATCCTGCTCCCCAGCTGTTTCCCTCAGGGACACCACCCTTCCAGGGCTGAAGTGCTCTGCAGCTTCCCAGGGCGCGGCCACCAGCTGTTTTCACAGCCCCCTCGGGACCCACGTGTCCAGGCTCCCCCTGCCCCTCCCCTGGCTATCAGGATCCCCATTCCGCCTGGCTGTGGGATCAGCAGCCTCCTCCAGGAAGTTGGCACCATCTGCCTGGCAGGTGGCTCAGGGCGTGGCCTGAAGAGCCAAGAACCCCACTATATAGCTCAGCTCAGGGGTAGCCCTGCAGCTCCGGGGACCTGCAGGTGAGAGAGGCTGAGGTCCCCTACTCCTGCCCCTGCCTCCAAGCCTCCCTGCCTACCCCCAGACCCACTGGGCATCAACTCCTCCTCCTTGACCTGTCCTGCCCTCCCTACCCCACTCCCTACCCACTGGACACCCAACTCCCCTCTACATGCACTGTGTCTTTCCCTTTCCCTCTCTCTCCATCTCCACTGGCCCTTGTATCCAGCCCACCTCAGGCTTCCTGGGACCCAGGTGGCCTCTGTCCTGAGACTGGGCCTTTCTGTTCTCTCCGGCACCGTCTCCGGCAGGAGACAAACCTTCTATGACTCTCTCTCTTTCCCTGCTGCAGATATGGGTTCCCTGCGGAGCTGGTGGACGTTGTGGGCTGGAGCAGCCCTCCTGTGGGGTAAGTCAGACCGAAGTCCCCCCATCTGTGTCCTTGTTCTAGTCTGGGGATTCTGCCTACCTGGGACAGCTCCCTCCATTTGTGCCCCTCTGCAAGCCCACCTCCCAGTGTCCCCCTGACACCCGCCACCCTGCCATGCCACCCCGCCATGCTAGCTGAGACAGGAGAGAGGCCCCTTAGGTTCTGCGAGCAATGTGGTGGCCTTTTCTCTCTGTTCTGGAGGGAAGCAGGTAAAAACTTTAGTCCCCAAATTCAAATATGTGAGAACTACCACTCTTGATTTTCTGCAGCTCAACTAAAATTTTGACTCTGAGCCTCATTCTGCTGAAGTGATGGAAAATTCCACTGAAGTAATTCTTGGAAGGGTTGGTGCCCAATTTTCCAGGGTTACGTCCAGGGCTAGAGTTTTAGGTAAAGCCAAGGTACTGGGGAGAGGATGGGACATCGGGGGCCCCCAGTTACAGAGTCAACATCTATTTAAGTTATCCTTGAACGTCCATCGGCTTTGATTCCCTGGATTGTGGGACACTGGGATATCTCTTAAGTCTCCTTTTATTCAGACATATTAACCTTCATTCTATAGCTGCCACACCTTCTCCCAGACCCTGCAGCCCTGTCTCTCTCTCCCTCCCTCCCTCCCTCTCTTTTCAGCCCTGGAGAATCTCTTCCTAGCTGGGGGATGTTGAAAAGTGCCCACACCTCTCTATTTCTAGGAGACATTCTGTCCCTACTTCCCATAATCCCCTACACACACACACACACACACACACACACACACACACATGCCTCACCAAGTCCTATTAAGACAGAAATCACAAACTGGCACCTAAATCCAGATAGTTTGGGCCCCATAGGATTTAAAACAATTTAAAGTTGGAGACGTCACATAGAAACCCAAGTAGCCAGTTTCTCTTGAGAAAAAGGTAATATCTGGCATAAAAAGAAAAATAAAGAGCTCATAAGCCATCCTAATAATGACAGGCTGAGGCTAGAAGCAACACCCCACCTTCAGTGAGACCTGAATCCTCCAGTTTGCGGTCACCACTGTTTCCCATCTGTCCATGACTTCCCTGGCTTTGTCAACATTAGAGTTTAAGATCCCTGTCCCAAGTGTTCACGCTTTTGGAAAAAATAATCCAGAAAAGCTGGTAGGTAAATGCCACATGAATAAAGAGAAAGGAAAGAGAAGAGAGAAAAAAAACCCACGTTAGTATTTCAGCATGGGGTCAGGGCACAGGACAAGGGGTCACTTCTCCGATGGGGAGGGTTGGATAAGCAGACCCCCCAAACTGCATCTTCTCCCCCCAGGGTCGACCCAGGAGGCCTCCGTGGACCCCAGGAACACCAGTGGGGAGGTATTCCTCATGGCCTTCCTGCAGAACTACCAGCTTGGGTACAGCCAGACCCATCTCCAACTCCTCCTTTCCAGTCTGTCCAACAGCCCCACTTCAGTCTCCGTCCTTAACCAGGCAGACGGCACCTTGCAGACTGTCACAGTGAAGCCTGGGCAGTCAGTCACGGTCAATATCAACGCCAAGACTGAGCTGACAGGCAGCAATACCTTCCAGCGTGCCGTGGTGATCCGCTCTGACCGCACCATCTCTGTACAGGCTGCAAACTCTAAGCCTGCCACCGGGGAGCTGGCACTGCTGCGGCCTGTCCGTGCCCTGGGCACTGAGTACTTCGTGTTCACACCCCCCAGCATCTCATCCAAAAATGTCAAAGAGTTTGCTGTGGTGGCTGGTGCAGGGGGCGCCTCGGTCAGCGTGAAGCTCAAGGGGATGGTGACCTTCCAGGGCAAGATGTACTCAGCCGGCAATGTCCTGAGTGTGACTCTGAAACCTTATCAGGTGGCCCAGATACAGAGCACAGCTGATCTCTCAGGGTCAAAGGTTACAGCCAGTAGCCCTGTGGCTGTCTTCTCTGGCCACAGCTGTGCCCAGAAGCACACAAACTGCAACTTTGTGATGGAGCAGCTGCTACCCACGTCGGCCTGGGGCACCCAGTATGTGGTGCCCACTTTGTCCTTCCAGACCCGCTATGACCTGGCCTTTGTGGTGTCCAGCCAGGCCACAAAGCTGACCTACAACCACGGGGGAACCGCTGGCTCCCGCAGTCTCCAGGCTGGTAGTGTGGAACAGTTTGAGATTCGGCCGTCCCGGCCGCTCTACCTGCACGCAGATGTGGGCATCCAAGTCTTGCTGTTCGGCACCGGTACCACAAAGGACGGGATCAGCTATGACCCCTACCTGGTTCTGATCCCCGACGTGGCAGCCTACTGCCCTGCCTATGTAGTGAAGAGCATGCCAGGCCTGGCAGGTATGGCCCTGGTGGTGGCTCCAACAAAGGCTGCAGACGAGTGGACCCTGGACGGGCAGAGGCTGGGGGCCAAACTCAGCTGGGCCGCTGTGCCAGGCACTGGGTTCTCCTACGCTGAAGTGGACCTCGGCTCTGCTGACAAGATCCACGTGGCCGAGGCCTCTACCAGCTTTGGGCTGCTCACCTTCGGGCTGACAGAGGATGTGAGCTACGGGACGGCAGCTGCCTGCGGCCGGAGTGAGTGACAGGAAATGCCCCCTGCCTCCTGCGGACCCCTTTGCCGGCTCTCTCCCCTTGCCCCTCTCCCACCCACCTGCTCCTCTGTGGCTTCCTGACTCAGCTGGGCTATACCCACCCTCACCGCCCCACCCCCTTCCTTTCATCAAGGCTTTCCAGCCCCTCTCTACACCCCTGCCCACCAGGAACTATATGGCAACTAGTGTGATCCAGGGTCCCAGCCAGAGCCGAGCAGTGGGGGCCTAGAAGCCCCCACGGTGCCTGGCATCCGCACTTTGCTGCTTTGGGGAGGGACTGGGGAGGACTGGGGAGGGAGCCCTAGGGGGGAGTCAAGGTGCCAGAGGGGAGACTCCTGCCAGTTGGGGTGGGGGTGGGGGGGTGGTCAGCAGCTTCTTACCAACCAGTTTAGAAACTGTTTTGGTGTCTTAGCTACTGCTGCACAATTATACCAGTCGCTGATCGCCACTCCCTGCCCTCCTGGGCCTCATATAGGCATGTTTATGCCAAACTCGGGAGGTCTAAAGATATAATAGTAAAGGCTACTCTGCTGGGGGGTAGGTGTCCCTCAATATGCCAGGTGCTCCACCAGTGTTAACATAGTCAATCTCTAGGGCTGAGCCCTACTGTAAGCTCAGGCCCCCAGACAGGACAGCACGGTGTTTGAGGCCAGATGCTCAAGCCAGACTTCCCAGGCTCAAATCCCACCTCTGCTTATGGGACCTTTGTTTTGGCTTGTGACCTCACCTCTGTGCCCACATCTGTGAAATGGGGTAATAATAAAATAGGGTGGCAATGACCACCCCCTTCACAGGATTGCAGTGAGGGTGTCATGGGTAAACATTTGTAAAGCACTTCAGGGGTATCTGGCAGGTGAGTCAGGCTGGTAAGGGTGGGCTGTTACTTTGAGCAGAGGGAAGGCAAGAGCTTTTGGAGACTGGAGGCAAGGGAGGGTGGAGGAAGAGCTGTTTCTTCTTACGTGGACCCCACCCCCAAGCTAGGACACTGGGGTTCCCGGCACTGGCAAAAATGCTCCTCCCCCCACCCTTCAGGGAACAGAAGCCACCCTGCTTCAAAGGGCTACTTTGGGTTTGAAAAGTAGAACGGGGAAGAGGTAGGTGATTAATCAGAACACGTAACACTCAGCACCAAGCTCTGCTTATGTTTTAGCTTATTTAAACCCAGCAACACGTTCCTCCCCAAATCACCCTATGAAGAAGATAGCATTATCATCCCCATGTTGCAAAGGAGGAAATCACATGACTTGCCCAGGGTCACACAGCTCATAGGTGAGCCAGGATTCTAACCTAGGTAGCCTGACTCCACCCTCATTTCCATTCTGTTGAATAGTCTCTGTCTTCTTTTTTCTGTCCTTGAAAAAGATCCCTTAGCCTTTGACCTGAGTGGGAAGGCAGGGGAGAGGGGCGAATGGAGAGAAAAACCACAAACGAACATTTACGATTGTTTCCTGCCTTCGTTATCTTCCAGTTCCTCTGGGCTGAGCTGTGCTACACGGGGGAATCAGAAAACCTGGGGCCGAGTCAGGCCCGAGCAGCTCTCTCCCTGGGGGATTCCAGAGCTCAGTGTCCCCACTTCTAAAATGGGCAGTTGTGAAGGCTGCCCAGGATTCCCACCCACGTGGACATTCTGACTCTCTCTGTTGGCCCCTTCCTTCCTCAGCCCTGCTGACCCCAGAGAACCCCTGCAAAGATGTGCAGTGCGCTCTCTGGCAGCATTGCCAAGTGGTGGACGGTAAGGCCAAGTGTGTGAAGCTCCCCGTGGCCACCTGCCATGCGCAGGGTGACCCCCATTACACCACCTTTGACGGCCGTCGCTACGACATGATGGGCACGTGCTCGTACACCATGGTGGAGCTGTGCAGCGACGACGAGTCCCTGCCTGCCTTCAGCGTGGAGGCCAAGAATGAGCACCGGGGCAGCCGCCTCGTCTCCTACGTCAGCTTGGTCACTGTGCGTGCCTATAGCCACTCAGTGTCGCTGGCCCGTGGAGAAGCTGGCTTTGCTCGGGTAAATATCCAGGGGGTTAGGGTTTCATGCCCACAAGCCACCAGTCAGGAGGAGACAAAGCCTGGGTGTCAGGCCCCAAATCCAAGCCCTTTGCCCAGGGGTGGAGGGCGCAGCGGAGTGGGCCGAAGGGTGGGGGCTGGTGGGAGGGATATGACCCTCAGTGGTGGAACCTCACACCCCTTTGTCCAGCAGTTCCACTTCTAACACTTTACAGATGCTCAGAGATATGGTTAGGAAAACAAGTTTATGGCAGTGTGGTGGTTTATAATAGCAAAGGGAAAAAGAAGAAAGAAAGAGAGGAAGGAAGGAAGGAAGGGAGGGAGGGAGGGAAGGAGAGGGAAAGAAAGAAAACTAAATGTCTGATAGTGGGAAATTTCTCCAGTGACCGAACACTCAATTTAGTGAGGACCTACTATGCACCAGATTTGTTTCTTAGCACTTTCCATGTGTGAATGCATTTAATGCTCACAGCCATCTGTGGCAGTAGGCATTTTATTATCAACACTTTTAGATGGGAAACAGGTCCAGACAGATGAGCAACTCCTCACCGGCTTAGAGTTAGTAAGAAATGGAGCAAGGAACACAGCCAGGCTCTGGCGCCCCCTGCTCCGCCTCAAGGCCGCTTTGTCTCTGGGAAATGGATGACTACTCAGCCAATCCAAATAACAGCCTACAGCGATAATTTGCCCTTTTTACCCACCATGTTATTATGAAAATCTTAAAATATCCAGGAAAGTTGAAGTCATGCAGTGAATGCTCATGCCAAGTATTAATATGAAGTTCATGAGCAGGAAAAAGTAATTCATAGTAGAAAAAAATCAGAGCCGTGATTGCCTCTAAACATTTCACTCTTCTTATCACACATCCACCATCTGCCCATCCTTCTGTCCATTCAACCATCCCTCTTACTTTTTATGCACTTCAAAATAAGTTCCAGGCATTCCTGTCTTCCTGTCACCCCTATCAACTTCAACATGCACGTCATTAACTAAAAGACATTATTTTGACGCTTCTTTTTGCTTCTTATTGACATAATACTTACACATACATAAAATCCACATATGTATACAGCTCACTGGGTTTTGATAAATGTGTAACCCAAACTGCCATTCAGATAGAGACTATTTTCATCCCTCTGGAAAATTCTCTCAAGTCCCTTCCCAAATAATCCCCAGCCCACCCCTAGAGGCAATCACAGTTCTGATTTTTTTCCACCATAGATTAGTTTTTCCTGTTGACAAACTTCACATTAATGGAATCATACAGGGGAAGGAACCTTTTGTGAAAGGCTTCTTTTGCCCAGCGTAATACTTTTGAGATTCTTCCATGTTGCTGCAATTAATTTTTCTAGTTGGTAAAGCATCCCTTAGCTCAAAACAAAAAGAGCAGGATGTGAAAGGCCTTGCTCTCACTTATCTTCATCGGCTTTCCCCCCACTTCTCACAGGCGACTCCTTGTCCTGATTCCTTGAGTATTTATCTAGGTTTCTTTATGCCAATACAAGCAGATATAAACATACCTTCTTACTTCTCCCCTTTCTTAGCCCAGAGTGCTGTACCATATGCCCTGCTCTGCACTTTGCTTTTACGCTGCACAGTACGCTTCAGAGCTGTTTGCATATCAGTGTGTGGGGAGCCTCTTCTTTCTTTTCCACAGCTGCACCATTCTCCTCACCATTCTCCTTTGGATGGACACATCATAGTTCATTTCACTCAGCCCCCTGGGGATGGCCACTTTGTTCGTGATCACCAACAGACTGCAGTGAATATTCTTTACCCCCCCTGTTTCTGAGTGTATGGCAGATCTCTGAGATTGATAAGCAAGTGGATTAAAGTAGGTGTTCTTGAGATCTAGAGGGATTGAGCACAAGCTCTGGGGGAACTTTAAATCCCTTGAAGTTATGTGCAGAATTTTGTCCCTGCTGTACAGTTTTTCAGGGACAGGGTCCAATGCTTGAGATGACCTGACAAAGGTTTAGAGCTCCTGATAGAATCATGATGGAATGTCCCCAAGATGTTGTTAGGAGAAAAGAGGAGATCACAAAATGGTGACTTCAACAAGGTCTCATTATATAAAAAGAAAAAGAAAATATAAATGTATTTAAAGGTAGGAACAAAACAACCTGGCTGGATTTATAAGTGTGTGTGTGTGTGTGTGTGTGTGTGTGTGTGTGTGTGTGTGTATCTGCAGCAATATGGGTGACTTCTCTTTTCTCACTGTGCTCATGTGCATTTGCTAGACTTTCTGTAATGAACAAATATTACTTGCGTCATTTAAAAATGGAGATCACTGGTCTTAGGGGAGAGACAGATCTGAGCAGTGGTCCCTGGACTGAGAGCCTGTGAGTGTGGGGCTCTAGCTGTTCTGGTCCCTGCTGTGTCCGCAGCACGGCCCAGCACAGACCTGGACACACAGCAGGGCTCGTGGAGGTGTCGCTGACTGCCTGCCTGACTGGATGGTCTTACCTTCGGACTCTTGTTCATGCTGTACCCTCTGCCTATTACTTCTTTTTTCATACCCCATCTTCTTGGCTAAGAGAATGTATGAAGAAAGAATAAAAAAGAGGTGCTCAGGAAGAGATAACTGGGCCCAGGGGACAGAGAGATACACTCAGGACATTGGCAAAGGAATACGCTTCCTCCTCTGTTTTCATGGCTGCCTCCCACTGACCCCTTATGGCTTGGCTCAGTTGTCTCTTCCTCCAGGAAGCCTCCCTGGTCTGGCCCTTTTTCTAGGCTCCCACAGCAGCCTTCGGTGCCTCCACCATCCCAGCCCTGGCCACTCTGATCCGTCACTGTCTAGTGACAAGTCTGTCCCCGCCGCTTGGGCTGGGAGCCTCATGAGAGCAGGATCTGAGGTTGTCTCCATCAGCGCTGTATCTCCAGGATCTCCCAGCCCAGGGCCAAGCACAGAGTGAGCGCCAGTGCTTGTTTAACAGAGCAGTGCCTTCACGCACTTATAAGCTCCTGCTGCCTACCGGGCCCTGCTCCAGGTGCAGGAGATGAAACAGTGATCAAAGCAGACAAAAAATCTCTATCTTCATGGAGCTGACAGTCTAGCAGAGTTAGATAAATGATAAACATGATAAATTTGCCAGTTACATTTTAGAGGTTAGGAACTATAGGAAAAAATAGAGCAAAAGGAGGGGCATAGACAGCGGGGGGTGGTTGCCACAGAAAATAGCGTGGGTGGCAAGGGAGGGAGAAGGGGATTAAGAGGTATTATGATTAGCACACATAATGTAGGGGGGGCACGGGGAAGGCAGTGTAGCACAGAGAAGACAAGTAGTGACTCTGTGGCATCTTACTATGCTGGTGGACAGTGACTGCAATGGGGTGTGTGTGTGGGGGGGACTTGATAATATGGGGGAATGTAATAACCACAGTGTTGCTCATGTGAAACCTTCATAAGATTGTGTATCAATGATACCTTAATAATAAATAAATAAATAAATAAATTTAGGAAAATAAGTAAGGTGGTCAGGGAGGGCCTCCTGGAGATGGCAACATTTGAGCAAAGCTTTAAGGGAGATGAAGGAGTGAGCCGCGTGTGCATCTAAGGGAAGAACATTTCAGGCCACGGGCATGACACGATCCTGAGGCTTGGTCGGCGGCAGTGGCAGGAGGAAGCAATCGCAGAGCAGCCGGAGCAGTGGAAGGCAGCAGCACGGGGTGAGGGAGCTGAGCATGCTTCCTCTTCCCCCTGCAGATCGACAACCAGCGCTTTCGCCTGCCGGCCTCGCTGGCCCTCGGTCGCCTGCGCGTGTACCAGAGTGGGATGCAGGCCACGGTGGAGCTGGACTTCGGGCTGGTGGTCACCTATGACTGGGATTCCCAGCTGTCAGTGAGCCTGCCTGAGATTTTCCAAAACGGCGTGTGTGGACTCTGTGGAAACTATAATGACGACCCCGCTGATGACTTCCTCACACCCGACTGGGAGCAGGCTCCTGACCCCGCGGAGTTTGCCAAAAGCTGGAAGCTGGACGACGAGGACTCCCTGTGCACAGACGGCTGCCAAAACAACTGCCCCTCCTGCACCCCAGGCCAGGCCCAGCACTATGAAGGCAGCCGTCTCTGCGGCATGCTCACTCAGCCCGACGGCCCCTTTGCGGCCTGCCATCATGCTCTGGAGCCCCAGCCCTTCCTGAAAGAGTGTGTGTATGACCTGTGTGTGCTCAGTGGCGACCGGTCCAGCCTGTGCCGCAGCCTCGGTGCCTACGCCCAGGCCTGTTTGGGGCATGGCATCTCTGTTGGGGACTGGAGGTCACCAGCCAACTGCCGTGAGTGATGCCCCGGCTGGGGCTGGGAGCACATGGTGGGAGGCAGGGGACTCCTTGCATCTGCTCAGTATCTGAACACTCACTGTGGTCAGCCATGAGCAGGATCATGCCAGGGACAGCGATGGCCAAGACAGCCAGGTTCTGCCTGTTGGGAGCCTAAGGTTGGGCCAGATGCATCATGAGACAGTGACAGTCCAGAGTGGTCCCAGCTGGGGTGGGGGAGGCACAGGCAGAGTGTCGAGGCTGGGATGGTGGTTAAGTTCAAGGGGGCGAGGCCTTGGGGGACCAGAGAAGCTTCCTGACTCAGAAGGGAGAATTTCCTCAAGGAAGAGAGGCCCAATCTGAAACTCATTGGAGAGAGTGTAATAGACAGAAAAAAGGAGCAGGAAGTGGGTTCCAGGCTGAGAGAAGAGTGTGAGAGGCAGTCTGCAGAGTCCTAAAGCAGAAGAGTGAACATGCCTTTATTTATAGCCCTGCGGTGACTCCCCAGTGTCATCGAGATGAAGTCCAAGCTCCTTAGCCAGGTGTCCATCCACTTAATCATTCGTTTGCTCATTTATCATTCACTCAACCAGCTTTGCTGGAGCCCCCATCTGGCCCCATCCCAGTGCTTCTAGTGGGCACAGAGGGGCCCAACACACCCCTGTCCCTGCTCTTGTGATGCTCCCAGAGAACAGAGAAATGCTCAGGAGGCAGAAAGGCTGGGGGGGGGGGGAGGAGGAGGCGTCCAGGCTAATCCTCAGGCCTTGAGACAGGGACCCTGAGGGAGAGTGAGTCTGGAGGAGACACGGTGGCCACTTGGGGTTTGTCTTGGGCACTGCTGTGTCCTCACTGCCCAGTAAACTCTCCCCTGGGATAGTTTGCCAACGCCTGGGCAAAAGAGGAACCCGTGAGCTCATGTGTCCACTTCCCCAGTATTTACTGAGCATCTCCTGTGGACCAGGCCCTGTCCTTGGTGCTGGGATTCAGCCGTGACTGAGTCAGACCCGGTCCCCACTCCCACAGAACTCACACCCTAGCAGGGGAGGCAGACAGCAAGCAGTGAATTATCGAATATCTGCAGAGAGCAAAAGAAACAAAGTTCATATAATAAGAGTACCTGGGAAGCTCGTGGAGAGAGCGCTCAGGGGAGGCCTCTCTGCCAAGCCAGCTCACAGCAATGGAGTCAGCTAAGTAATAATGATGCTCATGAGGTGTATTTACATAAATTAACTTCCTTTCACCTCACAACCCTGTGAGGTCCACACTATTATTATCCCATTTTGCTGATGGGGAAACTGAGGCACAGGGAGATGGGAGTCATTTGCTCACAAGCTCACAGCTAAGAAGAGGAGAGCTGAGATCTGAACCCAGGCCATCTGGGCTCCAGTAGCCTTCTCTTATCCACATTCTGCACTGCTTTCTGGGGTAAGGCCCCTACAGGCAGGGGGAAGAGCTGATGCAAAGGCCCTGGGGTGTGAGTGGGAGGACCCTCAGGGAGGCCACTATGGCCGCAGCCAGAGGGAGAGTGAGAGGAGAGAAGGGCAGGGCGGTAACAGAGCAGGCGGCAGGCCTTCGTGGGCCTCCAAGAGGACCGTGGCTTTTCCCCTGAGTAATATGGCCCTCTGTGAGGGCTCTGAGCAGGAGAGGGGTGTCAGCTGGCTCTAGTGTGCCCTGGGTCCCTTTGGCTGCATGTGAGGAACTATGGGGCAGGATGGGAGCAGCTGGGAGACCAGGCAGAAAGCTGCTAGGGTGGATAGGACCGCGGCGGGAGAAGGGGGCAGATTCTGGATCTACTGTGAGAATGGAGTTCATGGGATTTACTGACAGACTGGTTGTCCAGTGAATGAAGGGGGAAGGGAGTCAACTGTGTTTCTCAGGTTTGAGCACCGGCAGAATGGAGGTGCCATTCACTGCCATGCGGAGCTGGGAGGGAGGAGCAGGGTTTGGGGAGGGAAGTCCTGGGGCGCCCCTCTAGGCCCGCTCATCCGGCCTGACCCACCCTCCGCGTCTCCCTGCAGCCCTGTCCTGCCCCGCGAACAGCCGCTATGAGCTCTGCGGTCCCGCTTGCCCGGCCTCCTGCAACCCCGCCGCGGCGCCGGCCAACTGCTCTGGGCGTCCCTGCGTGGAGGGCTGCGTGTGCCTCCCCGGCTTCCTGCTCAGCGGCGGCGCCTGCGTGGCGGCCTCGTCTTGCGGCTGCACCTTCCAGGGCCTCCCGCTCGCGCCGGGCCAGGCGGTGTGGGCCGACGATCAGTGCCGGCAGCGCTGCACCTGCGACGCAGCCACCCAGCAGGTGCGCTGCAGCGACACGCAGGGCTGCCCGGTGGGCGAGCGCTGCCGCGTGCAGAACGGCCTCCTGGGGTGCTACCCCGACAGCTTCGGGACCTGCCAGGGGTCGGGCGACCCGCACTACGTGAGCTTCGACGGCCGGCGCTTCGATTTCATGGGCACCTGCACGTACCTGCTGACTGGCTCTTGTGGCCAGGCCCCGGGGCTGCCGGCCTTTCGGGTGCTGGTGGAAAACGAGCATCGGGGCAGCCAGAGGGTGAGCTACACACGCGCTGTGCGCGTGGAGGCCCGCGGCGTGAAGGTGGCCGTGCGCCGGGAGCACCCTGGGCAAGTGCTGGTGAGTGACTGGCACCACGACTGGTGGAGGGGCGGGAAGTCCCCCTGAAGCGTAGGGGCTCTGGGCCCAGGCGGGGCTCTGTTCGAAGACCTTGTGAACAGTGGTTGCAGCCCCTCCAGCTGACTCTCCCTGGCTGTGTGACATTGTCTCTTGGGGCCTCAGTTTTGTCCTCTGTCAAATGCATTAATAAACAGGTGCCTCCTGGAGTGGCAGCTGGTTCACAGATGGTTGTGGGTATCTGATCAGTTAATATTTGTAGGGTGTTTAAAAGAGGCCCAGCAAATGTTGACTTCATATTTTATTGTTTTGAACCCTCCAAAGTTATAGATTTGTACATTTTCTGGAGGATGATTGATTTTTCAGGGAGTAAGGTGACGTGAAAGGTCAGGAAACTGGAGGTGTGTGGAGAGGGCAGGTGTTGGGGAGGTGGGGGCTCACAAATGGACCCACAGCAGAAAGGTTTCTGGGCAGAGGCTTCTTAGAGGATCTACTACCCAGCAGAAGTCAAGAGCCACTGATTTTCTCTTTACAAAACAAAAAACAAAAAGTAAAAATTGAAAGGTGTGCTGTCGAAGATTCACCAGGATAGTTGTTAATTACTATTTAACAGTTTTAGGGCTTGGCGCATGCCCTGGGGAGGAGGATGAGCTGGAAATGGAAAACAGAGAACTTTCCATGCGCCAGGCACTGTGCTAAACCCTTTACAGACCTTAACACATAATCCTCAGAAACCCTGAAGTAAAGGAAGTTATGCCCATTAAGCTTAGTGTGGCATAGAGAAACTTTTAGATAAACAGAGGGCATAATTATTAATATTTATGTCCTCATCTCTCTGAGATGGCATTCAAGCTGAGGCTTGAATAATAATAGCCAACATGTATTAAATTACTTCAGTGTGTTAAATGCTTGTCATACAGTAACTCATTTAATCTCTACAACAACCCTGTGAAATAGCCAATCTTGTAAAATGAGGAAACTGAGGCACAGAGAGGTTAAGTAACCTATTCAAGGCCACACAGTAATGAGTGGTAGAACCAGGGTTTGAAGCCAGACTGTTAATCCCATAACTCCAGAGCCCATACTTTTAATCACTACATCATACTGCCTTTCTTGTTCTAAACAGGTAGGGGGGAGAAGTGGATAGAAGGCGGCTGAGTGAGTGATGTGGTAGGAAGGCATAAAGGTGGAGAGAGCTGAGATGAAGCAGGACCTTCTAGGGAAGGGGCTTGGATTGAAGCCAAGTCTTAAAGGAGGAAGGGGAAGCAGCCAGGAGAAAAGTGATAAGTGGTGTTCTTGGTAAAGTGAAAAGGCCTTAAATTAGACTAAACAGGAATGTCAGGAAAGCCAGTGTGGCTGGAGTGGAATGAGTGAGAGGACAGAGGAGGGCATTAAGTTCAGGGAGGTAATGGGGAGATGGAGACAGATCTTGTGGGCTGTAAAGGCTAGCGGTTAGGGATTTGGATTTAAGCTGATAGCTGAGGGATGAAGAGAGGTGGATGATGTGCCAAGCAGAGGGAACAGCAAGTGCAAAGGCCCTGAGGTGGGGCCAAGTATAAAGTGCTTAAGAGACTAGCAAGGAGCCCAGAATAGCTGGAGCCAAGTGACTGAGGGGTGAGCCACAAAGCCGTGAATACCCTGACCTCTTGGCCCTCCTGCATCTCTACCCAGGTGGATGGCATCCTTCGCTACCTGCCCTTCCAGGCAGCAGATGGGCAGGTCCAGGTGTTCCGCCAAGGCCAGAATGCTGTCATGCGCACAGACTTTGGCCTGACTGTCACCTATGACTGGAATGCCTATGTGACTGTCAAGGTGCCCGGCAGCTATGCTGGGGCCCTGTGTGGGCTCTGCGGGAACTTCAATGGGAAACAAGAGGACGACCTGGCTCTACGAGGTGGGGGCCAAGCTGCCAATGCACTGGCCTTTGGGAATAGCTGGCAGGAGGAGACAAGGCCCGGCTGTGGAGCAGCCACACCAGGTGACTGTCCCAACCTGGACGCCCTGGTGGCCCAACAGCTGCAGAGCAAGAAAGAATGTGGGATCCTTGCTGACCCCAAGGGACCCTTCCGGGAATGCCACCACACGCTGGACCCACAGGGTGCTGTGC
Organism: Phataginus tricuspis; assembly: GCA_029783875.1. Classification (NCBI taxonomy): domain Eukaryota; kingdom Metazoa; phylum Chordata; class Mammalia; order Pholidota; family Manidae; genus Phataginus; species Phataginus tricuspis. The sequence continues at coordinate 10,001,294 of JAQQAC010019400.1, forward strand.
GCGACTGTGTCTATGACCGCTGCCTGCTGCCAGGCCAGTCTGGGCCACTGTGTGACGCACTGGCCGCCTACGCTGATGCATGCCAGGCCGCCGGGGCAACTGTGCACCCCTGGAGGAGTGAGGAACTTTGCCGTGAGTACTGGGAGTGACACCTGAGGGCTCAGCTTTGTGTGTTCATTAATGTACAGACATCATTAGTTCATTTAATTCTTGAAACAGGCTTAAGAGAGAAGGACTGTGGTATATTCATTTAACAGATCAGGAAACTAAGGCTCAGAAAGGTTCAGCTGCATGCCCGGGATCAAGGTAGCTAGGAAGTCACAGATGCAGTAAATATTGGTACATGGCCAAACACAGTCTGATCCTAATATGGCAGCGGTTATTAGGCGATAAGCAGGGGTGCTGCCATTAGGAGGGACCAGTCCCCTCTCCAGTTCTTCTTGGTCTCCCTCTGGCCTATCTCACTCATTTACAACATCTGCCTGGCCCCTTGGGCAGTCAGCTGGAGACCCTTGCCTCAGATGTGGGTGCCGGAATGGCCTTCAAATGTTTGCTTGTTTGTGAGAGGTTTGCAAAGCCACGCATCCCTAACCTGAGTTTTATCCTTGTTATTTATCCTTGAAAATAATACACATTTAAAAATATGTACATATAATAAGTAAACAGCTTGATCAGTTTTCAGCAAGACACAAATCTGTGTAACCTGTCCCAAGGATCAAAAAGAAAAGAGTATACCAGGCCTTCCCACCCGCTGGGAAGCCCATTCATACCCCCTTCCCAGTCCTGTGCCCGGAGAGGCAACCCCTGTTCTGGCTTCTAAAGTTTTTGAACCTTATATAAAGGGAGGCATACAGCTCTAGCTTTTCATCCAAAGTGTAAATAATTGCAAAAGATGTAATTTCCAGAAAACAGTAACTTGACTTTAAAAAAACCTTTTATTAGGGAAAATTTCGAACATACACAAAGTAGAGAGAATAAGATAATGAATCCCCATACACCCACCTTCTAGATTCCACAATTATCAACATAATATTGACATTTTAAATGAAAATTGTGACTTACGTTACTCTTTTAAATGTATTGAACAGATAGAGGCCATGCAGCCTTATATATCACTCACTGTCCATTGAAAAATACATGATAAATATGAATTTCACACTATCCCTTTGCTCTCTGTCAACTTATATTCATTCAACAAATATTTGTTGAACACCTACTGTATTCCAGGCACTAGGAATACAGTGGGGGAGAAAAATGGGGAAAAAAAAATCCTTACTCTCCTGAACTAATGTTCTTAGTTTTTAGTTCCAACAGAATTTAACCTAATGCAACATACTTAAATGCATGAAAGTCTCTTTTTTGCTCACTGCATCAGTTAGTTTTTACTGGATAACAAATATCCCCAAAGCTTAAGGTAGATTAAAACAACAGGTATTTATTATTTCTCATGATTCTGTGGGCTGCTGGGCTGTTTCATATTGGGCTGGCATGGTTTATCTCTGCAGGCTGCTGATGGCCCCGTGGGGGCCACACGGTCTACAATGGCCTGACTCACACATCTGGGAATTGTCAGGGGGCTTGGCTGGGGGCAGCTCAGCCAGGACTGCTTGTCTCTGCCCTGCTTGGTCTCCCCTTCCAGCCAGTTAGCACAGGCTTCTTCACCCAGCAGTCAAGGCTCCAAAGAGCAGTGAAAGTGGACAAGCCCCAGTGGGCAAGGACACTTCAGGCCTCTACTTGGCATCACATTTGCTAATGTCATGTTGGCCAAAACCAGTATCACAGCCAAACGCAGAGTCAGGGGTGGCCATCATCAGTCTGTCACAATCCCCATCATACGTCTCTGCTGCATATACATATGTGAGCAACATTTTTAAACGTTTAGAAATTCCTGAGACCAAAAGACTCTAAATATTCCAAAAAAAAATAGATGGGGTGAGTTATCATTGCAACGAGCACTAGTAGGCAACTGATAAAAATATTAGACATCAAAAGTAGAAGGTATTAGAAAGGCATCTTGGTGAGATGGATGCGGCTTTCTCCCAAGTAGTTCTGTTGTTAGAATGAGGCAGCGCTCAGAATCAGTTCTATTTCTCCTTTCTGCAGATATGATATTAATGAGTGGGTGGAAATGGAAGAAGTTCTGGTACAGCAAGGTCACCCCATTCTCTGAACTCCTTTGAGTTGTAGGGGAGTCATTACACACCATAAAACTTAGTGTTTATGACCTCAGAGCAGCCGATTCTATTAGGCCCGGTTTCCATTTTGCTGGGAGCAGAGTTGGAACTGAGTTGTCACTCCATAACGATTCATCAATTCATTGTCTCCACAACTTGTAGCCAGAAAGTAGCCATATGTCCCTTCGTGTCCCTGGGGGTTTCCACACCCCGGGGCAGCACACTGTGTTGATTCGGGATGGGGGGGGGAACTGCCCTGTTCTCTCGTGCATAGTGGGAGAAGCATGCTTGCCAAGGGACAGTGGGAAAGAGACGCAGCTCCTTCACAGGCACCTTAGGAAGGACGTGTGCTATTCTAGCTGGCACTTGCGTAGCACACTCTCCTCTGGCCAGGTCCTCTTCCAAGGGCTTTACAGTTCTCATTTCATCCTCACAACCACCCTGTGCGGTGGGATCAGTCCTATTTCTGTTTTACAAAATGGGGAAATGGAACCACAGAGATATTAAGTAACTTGCCTGAGGTCACACAGCAGGGCAACATGATCTGAACCCAGGTGGGGTGGCTCCTGAATTTGTCCTGTAAACTGCTGCATTCTGTGGCCTCTGTGGAAATTGAGAATCTCTTATTTCCTTAAAACTATGCTTGCTCTTGTACTCCTTGGAAGTTCTAGATAACTGGGTTGGGAGGACTCAGACATAAGGCAGAGGAAGGCCTGGGGTGGGGCCCAGAACCCACTCCTGTGATGACAGATATTTTGCCCTTCTTAGTTCTTCGACCTCCTCTTCCACTGCCCTTCCTTTTTTATCTTGCTGAAATATTTTAAAGTAAATTCTAAAATACTTCAGTAAACATCACCCACAGACAGGAATTTTAAGAAACATGACCACAATGTTGTTATTACCAGTTACAAATGTAACATTGATGCCTTAACATCATCTAAAACCCAAACTGGCTTCAAATTTCCCCAACTGTCTGAAAAATGTGGGTTTTTCTCCCAGTTTATTTGAATCTGGACCCAGACCAAATCCACCTGTCCTGTATAGTCGCCACTAGTCAGATGTGGCTACTGAGCACGTGAAATGGGGTTAGTATGACCAAGGAAATAAATCTTCAGTTTTTAGAAAGTTTGAATTAACTGACATTTAAATGGCCACACTTGGCTATTGTACTGGACCACACAGATGGAGGCTTGACTGGATTCTGTTTTAGTTTTTCTGTTGTTTTGAGGAAACCACCTGCCTTAAAATATGCAATGATCGGCATTTGGAGAGAGGGAGAGAAGAACAGAAATTCCTTTTATTTTCCTCTTTATAACACTAGTCAAATATTTTAATGTACTACAGGATTACTGCTACTATATTACTACTAAGACTGAAGGTGAAAATATTGCATTAAAAAATACACAGCATAGAATACACACATACACACACTTGCACACACACTGTACACACATGTATGTTTAAAATATGTTTCACATATTCCCAACTTGTTACCAACATGAATAAGGTCATTAAAGACATTACAGATAACTCCTAACCACAGTTAACTTGGAATAGACTGTTGGGATCAGATTGTGATATAATCTGCTCTCCAGGTCTCACTGAACAGAGGGGCTCCCTGCAGCTGACCCCTTATGTGTGAATGGCTGCCTGCATGGGCGTCGGGGGTGGGGGGGTGGGCGGGGCTTCCTCATTCTCACAACCACTCTCCCTGCAGCACTGAGCTGCCCTCCCCACAGCCACCACGAGGTGTGTTCCCAAGGCTGCCCGCTGTCCTGTGGAGACCTCCCAGTGCCCGGGGGCTGCAGCCCCACCTGCCACGAGGCCTGTGTGTGTGATGAGGGCTTTGCACTCAGCGGTGAGTCCTGCGTGCCCCTGCCTTCCTGTGGCTGCGTGTACCAGGGCACCTACCACCCGCCAGGCCATACCTTCCACCCTGGACCAGGATGCGATTCCCTTTGCCACTGCCAGGAGGGCGGCCTGGTGTCCTGCAAGCCCTCCAGCTGCGGCCCGCACGAAGCCTGCCAGCCGTCCGGCGGCATCCTGGGCTGCGTGGCTGTGGGCTCTGCCACCTGCCAGGCGTCAGGAGACCCCCATTACACTACCTTTGATGGCCGCCGCTTCGACTTCATGGGCACCTGTGTGTACTCCCTGGCTCGGACCTGCGGGACCCGGCCCGGCTTGGGCCAGTTTGCCGTCCTGCAGGAGAATGTTGCCTGGGGCAATGGGAAAGTCAGCGTGACCAGGGTGATCACTGTCCAGGTGGCGAACTTCACCCTGCGGCTGGAGCAGAATCAGAGGAAGGTCACGGTGAGGGCCCAGGGCAGAGCACAAAGGGGCGGGGGTCCGGGATCCAAGGTGATCTGTGGGTGGGACAGGGGCAGGAAGGGAGGAGGAGCAAACCCAGCCCAGGGGGAAAGGGCACAGAGTTTGGAGCAGCTGTAGGAAGCATGGAGTCTCCAAGGAGAGGAGGGGCGTCCAAAGCCCAGAGCGGGGAGGCAGGGAGGGAGCAGGCGTTGGGCACCTGGGACCAGCTCCCCTCTCTTCCTGCCCCTGACTAGCCCCTCTGCACATCTCTCGCACACCCTCCTGCCTTCCTATCCTCCTTCTCTCCATCCTGGCCCCTGCCCCAGCCACCTCCCCCATCTCCCAGCCAGTGGCAGACCACGGTGCAATCAGAGGTTGGGAAATTTCAGGGATGGGAAAGGTTCAAGGACAGAGACTGTCTGTGGGTGGCTTCATCGCCTCTTACCAACCGCATAGCAACAATAAATGCAGCTGTGGTTTTCACAAGGCCAACCTGAGACTCTGTTGGCTGCTAAGAACTTCACATCCACAGTGTCATTTCATCCTCACAACAGTACCTAGAGTTACCACGATTTGCTTTATTTTTTAGACGGGAGATCCCATCACTGGCCCAAAGCCCCCCAGCAAAGGCAGGACTTGAACCCAGAACAGCGAGCCAGGACACAGAATGCTGGGCCGTGGGTGCTCCACGGTGGTTTTCTGACCGAGAAGTATTTGGTCTTACATGGAAACTGGCATTTCACTTACCCTAGAGGGGTTTTCCCAGAGATCCCACTAAAATGCAGGCACACAATCATTGTACCAGCTGTGGTGTTGATGACTGAGATGCTGATAAGTAGTTGACTTTTTCAGGTGCTCACTGGGCACTGGACATGCATTCGCTGCTTTAATGTAGTCCCTGAGGCAGCCCAGGCTCCTGGAGTAGCACCTGACATACCATCAGCTCTAAATACGTATCAATTGTTGGTGTTCTTGTTATTTGCATCTCACTGAATCCTCCAGCTTTTCTGAGGTGGAAACTATTATTATTCCCAACTTTATAGATGAGGAAACTGAGGCACAGAAGTTAAGTCACTTGTCCTTAACCACTACCCATCCCTGCTTGCGAAGTATGGCTGTTGACTCTTTTGGGGAGACTCAGCTGGGACTGCCTTTCTTCTGCCTCCTCCTCTGATCCCTCACACTTCCAAAGGAACCTAATATGCCTAGTCTTGTCAGCATGAAAGAAGAGCAAATGTGTTAATCGGGAGCAGATTTACAGGCTTTGTGAGTGTCTGGAAGCCTTCAGCTGAAACCACTGGTTCTTGGCTGATGGATCGGAAGTGCATTTCCCCAGGAATTTAGCCTGACTTTCCACCCACTGGTAGGCTAAAAGCAAACACCTTTAGTACCCAAATACCCTTCAAAATAAAAACATCCCATCATAGCTAATAGAAATAATGACTGCTCCCAGAACATCCATCCTGTGGCAGACACACTTCTCAGCACTTGGCAGATGGTAACTTGTCTGATTCTGACATCAACCCAGTGAGGTAGGTACCTCATTCCCACTCAGGAGATGAGCAAAGAGAAATGCAAGTGACTCACCTGCCCAAAGCCAGAGCGTCCGGGGCAGGGCTGGCTGTGAGCCAGGCAGGCAGCTGCGGAGTCAGGCACTGCCTTATTGATCGCTGCAAGAAGTGGCAAATCAAGGAGGGCTGGGAAGGGTTTGATCCCTTGAAAACGTATATTCGTTTCCTGTAGCTGCTCTCACAAGTTACCACAACCTGGGTGGCTTAAAACAACAGAAATTAATTTTCTCACAGTTGCAGAGGCCAGAAGTCCCAACTCAAAGTGTTAGCAAGAGTCGTGCCCCCTCCACAGGCTCACAGGGAGACCCCTTCTTGGGTCTTGGGGGTTCCCTGCTGGCTCTGGGGGTTCCCTGGCTCGTGGCCGTGTTGCTCCGCTGGCAGTCTGCATCTTCGCGTGCCCGTCTCTGTGTCTCTGTGTCTTCTCTCCTGGCTTTCCTCAGCACACTCAGCATTGGCTCATCCAGGGTGATCTCATCCTGGGCCGTTACCCAGCTACATCTGCAAAGACCCTTGTTCCAAATAAGGTCATATTCTGAGGTTTGGGTGGATATGTCTTTTGGGGACCACCATTCAACCCACTACAAGACCCTGTTAGGCTCATTTTACAACTGTGGAAACTAAGGCCCAGAGGGATGAGGTCACGTAGATTTTCAGTATCAAGCAGGGGCTTGAGCTAGGTCTGCCCTCTCCGAGTGTACCCTCTGAAGCATGGCATCTCCGCCTGCCAGGTGGACGGTGTGGATATGAGGCTGCCTGTGGTGCTGGCCCAGGGCCAGGTCCGCGCCTCCCAGCACGGCTCGGATGTTCTGATTGAGACTGGCTTTGGCCTGCGTGTGGCCTATGACCTCCTGTACAATGTGCGGGTCACAGTCCCTGGCAACTACTACCAGCAGCTGTGTGGCCTCTGTGGGGACTACAACGGCGACCCCAAGGACGACTTCCAGAAGCCTGATGGCTCACAGGCAGGCAGCCCCAATGAGTTCGGCAACTCCTGGGAGGAGGCCGTGCCGGGCTCTCCCTGTGCACCACCACCCACCTGCAGGCCTGGAGATGACTGCGGCTCGGAGCTCGAGTGTAAACCTGAGCTGCAGGACAAGTACAAGCAGCAGCAGTTCTGTGGGTTCCTCACCAGCCCCACTGGGCCGCTGGCCCCCTGCCACAAGCTGATCAATCCCCAGGGGCCCCTGCAGGATTGTGTCTTTGATCTCTGCGTGGGTGGTGGTAACGAGAGCATCCTCTGCAGCAACATTCAAGCCTATGTGAGTACTTGCCAGGCAGCTGGAGGCCACATTGGACCCTGGAGGACCGACTCTTTCTGTCGTGAGTAAGGGGCAGAGAAGGAGGAGACCGAGGGGCAGGGAAAGGGGGAGGCTGAGGCACAGAAGGGGCAGTTCCTGGGCCCTGCAGCCTCTCCCTCCCAGAGGTTCTAATGGGCACCCCCTCTTTGCAGCAATGAAGTGCCCCTCCAATAGCCACTATGAGCTCTGTGCAGACACCTGCTCCCTGGGCTGCTCTGCACTCAGTGCCCCCCCACAGTGCCCAGAGAGCTGTGCTGAGGGCTGCCAGTGTGACCCCGGCTTCCTCAGTGATGGCCAGGCCTGTGTGCCCATCCAGAAATGTGGCTGCTACCACAATGGTGTCTACTACGAGGTAGGAACCTGCTCATCCAGGCAGAGCCCCATCTGTACCCCTCCCACTGCCCTGCAGCCCCACAGCCTGTCCAGTTGGCCTCCTGAATCTCTCCCACCCACCCTGCTTCCCCTCTGTGGTTGGTTTGTCTTCTCCCACCTGTTCCCTCCCAGCCCTCACTCCCTCTCATCCACCGTTCCCATGGCAGTGGGGAAGACCTTTCCAAATATGACCATGGGTCCTGAAACTTTAACTTCCCCTGGCTCCCCAGGTCAAGTTTCGACTTTGTATTCAGGTCTAGATTTTGTGTTACACCAGCACCTAACTTCTTTGCTTCCCTCCCCCACGAACAGTTTCTCCTTTTCCTTTTATTTGAGTGTACGTTTGTCTACAGTCTGTCTCCCTCAAAGAATTTCGATCTCTGTGAGGGCAGGGATCCTGTCTGTTGTTCTTCTCATGTGAATAATAGTAACAATAGCAAATAAGTAGATGGAGCTTACTGTGTGCTGGCTACTCCTTTAGGTGCTGTAGGTATATATGCATTACATATACATAAAAACATTTTATTATGAAAATTGTCAAGCATGCAAAAGTCAAGAGAATCTCCCTGGACTCATCACTGAACTTCAAAAATAACCAACATTTTCCCAGTCTTGGTTCATCTGTATCCCCATTTCCTCTACAATCTGGATTCTTTAAAGGAAATCTTCCCATTTCACCTGCACTTTATATGTACTATTAACTAAGAAAGTTCTACTTTCTTAGAGAAGTGCTATTTTTACCTGCAACTTACAGATGAAGAAATTGAGGCATAAAGAGCTTAGGTATCTGCACAGAGTAATATAGCTTGGAAATAGCAGAAATAGACTTCACACCCAGGCAATCTGCTCCAGGAACTTTGTTCTTAATCACTGTTACACGTTTCTCCTATACAGCAGACCTTTTGTGGTTATATTGGAATAAATGAATGAGTAAATGAATGAAAGTGAATGAATGAATGAGTTGGATCCTGAGGCCATGTTGTGCCTCAGTTTCACTGACAAGGGGCCACCCTGCTAAAAGATGTCCCTCTCATGTCCTCTGGACCCCTCTGTCTGTGCCTGGACAGCAGAGATGCCCAACTCAGCTCCCGCCCTGATGGCCATGCCCTCTGTCCCCACAGCCGGAGCAGACAGTGCTCATTGACAACTGCCAGCACCAGTGCGTGTGCCATCCTGGAGAAGGCATGGTGTGCCAGAAGCATAGCTGCAAGCCCGAGCAGGTGTGCCAGCCCTCGGAAGGCGTTCTGAGCTGCATCAATAAAGGTGTGGGGCTGGGGTGATGGCCAGTATGACTGGGAACAGGGGACAAAACTCTGGAGCTGAGGGTGGTGTGACTCACATCTTCACAGTGGGAGACACAGAGGGCTAAGCACTGAGATCTCAAACCTGGGCTGTGATTCCCAGGGTCAGTCAGGGTCAGGTGTCTCCAGGCTGGGAGGCAGGAATCCTTATGGTGGAATCCAGGCTCTGGGGACCACAGGGCTGCGTTTTCCAGGGCAGATGGCAGAGACCTCTGGTGTATGGCAGGAACAGGCAAACCTTTTCTCAAAGGGCCACATGGTAAATATTTCAACTTGGGGGCCATAGAGTCTTGGTCACTACTACTCGACTCTGCCACTGTGGCACAAAGTCAGCCATAGACTAGAAAGTGAGGAAGGGAGGCATAAAAAACCTCACAGTACTTGCAGAAACAGGCACCTGGCAGGTTGCTGACCACAATATTCAGAATTAGGCTTGGGGCTTCAGACTCCATTCCCAAAGGGCAGAGGAGACCGGAACCCCCAGCGACAGAGACAGAAAACAGAGTCCTCATGTCCCAGGCAGAGACTCCATCCAGGTAGGGGTCTGAGACTCTGTGTCCCCCTCAAATGGAAAATCAGGATTTATAGGGATACAGTTTCAGACACGGCACCACCTCAGCTTACATCTAAGACTCAGAGCCATCCCCCCAGGACTTGCTTCTTGGGATTAAAGGCAAAGAATAATTCCTTTATCCCAGGAATATGGGAATGGGACCTCCAGAACTGAGACCCTCAAAGGTTTGAGCAGGATAACAGGGACTCCCAGGGATGGGGCCATATCAGTCAGAGTCCAATCAGGGGACAGAAACCACACTGTAGCTGGAATAAGGAAAGTTTAATATAAAGAATTCTTACGATCGGGGATTGGCTTCTAAGGGGTTAAAAAGAATGTGAAGGAACACAAGAAGAGCAGATAATGGGGAGCAACCCCTGCCCCTCAGGCTAAAGCAGAGCGCCCAAGGAAGGGAGGGATTGGGAGGAGGACTCCACCCCAAGCCGGGAGGCAGGTCTCCATCCCCGGGGCGGAGGGAGAGAGGGTGTGCAGGCTGCAGCTGGCAGGCAGGAAAAGCCCCACGGGGGTGCTGGTGAAACCCCCGGGAAGCTGCCTGCCAGGGCACCCAAGTGGCTCGCTGGGAAGCCAGCTGGGGCCAGTGGACCTCACTGAGTGGGTGTCCCATATGCCGCTGGCCCCGCTGGCCAGCAGGAGGCACGGAAGCCCAAGTGCACTGGATGCGGGAGAAGCACTTTCCTCCTGCCGTGACCCACCTGCCCTCCACTGATGAAGACTAAGTATCAGTGGGTTTGGAGCTGAGAGGCAATACATTGAAAACTGGCATAGAGAGAAAGGAGGAAGTTTTAAGGTTAGGCTCTTGGGCATAGGGGTTCCAAAAACTGGGATCACAGATACAGTGGCCCTAGGAACAGAGTATTGGACAAAGAGACCCTTGGAAGTAGGGCCTCAGAAAGGAGATACTGAAAGCTAGGGTCTCAAATGTTGGGATCTCTGGGGTTAGGTTCTCACCAGAAAGTTCCTCCAGTACCTTGGTCTTGGACATAGAGACCTCCAACACCTGGTTCTCAGATGTGGTGGCCCCCAGGAGCTCAGGCACGGGGAAACCTGGGGCCCAGGTCTTGAACACAGAGAACTCGGGGGTGTGGATGCCCTCATGGATGCCCTCAGAGTTGGCATTGCAGACACAGAGATCCCTGAGTCTGTGGTCTCATACCTGGGTCCCCTAGGGCTGAGATTTCAAGCAAGGGACCCCAGGGCTCAGTTTCAACACCACAGAGGGATCCTAGAGCCTCAGTCTCGGCTGCAAGGACCTTGGGATCTGGGTCACAGATAGCAAACTGCAGGCTTGAGTCTCAGATGTAGGGACCTTTGATGGAGCCATAGACATAGACTACCAAATTCAAATATAGAGGGCTCCCAGGGCCTGGTCTCAGAATCAGCAAACAGGAGGGCCTGGGTCTCAGGTGTGAGGACTCTGGGATCTGGTCTGCTCTGCAGAGCCAGTATCCCTGACCCAGGCTGGGGCAGGTGCTAGGGAGCAGCTGGCCTCATGCTGGGCAGCCCCTCAAGGTCCTCACTCCTCTGCTACAGACCCATGCCACGGTGTGACGTGTCGGCCACAGGAGACATGCCAAGTGAAGGATGGCCAGGGCGTGTGTGTGCCCAACTATGTGGCCACATGCTGGCTATGGGGTGACCCACACTACCACTCCTTCGATGGCCGGGACTTTGACTTCCAGGGAACCTGCGACTACGTGCTGGCGGCAGCCGGCTGCCCAGGGGTCAGCGCCCAGGGCCTGACACCCTTCACTGTCACCACCAAGAACGAGAACCGGGGCAACCCTGCTGTTTCCTACGTAAGGCTTGTCACTGTGACAGCCTACAGCATGAACATCTCCATCCACAAAAATGAGATCGGCAAAGTCCGGGTACGTCTCCCAGTGTGGTCCCCCGAGCCCCCCAGTAGGGCAGGAGGGGTGCTGCTGGCCACAGTTAGGAGCTCAACACTCCCTCTCCACCTAGTCTGAAAAAAAAAAGGCAGCAAAAGCAGCCCTAATTACAGTGAAAACATTACCTTCTCTTGGGACTTAAGCAGGCCCAGCCCTTTGCTAGGAGCTTTAACATAGGACGTCAGCATCTGCCTGTTAGAGACATGGGTTTGAATCCAGACTCTCCTTATGAGCTGTGTGATTTTGGGCAAGTGACTTGACTTGCTGGGCGTCAGTTTACCCACCTGTGAAGTGAGGAGCACAGCAGGCCTTGACCCACAGTGAGGCGGCACACGTGACATGCGCAGCTGAGAGTCTGACCCGGGTGAGCACCCGTGACTGTTTGTAAGGGAAGAGATGAGGGGTCCAGAGACTCCAGCACAGAGTGAAATTCAGGGAGATGAAGAGAAAAGAACGATGGGCCACCCTTTCTGCCCAGGGTAATGGAGATGCAGACTAATTGGAGCTCCAGGGGAAAGAGCAAGGGTTGGAACAGGGCAGGCATTCAATAAATGAGAGTAAGAGATGTCTAGACACACAGAGATGCACGGGAGGAAGGACGCAGAGAGAGAAAAACTCAGAGACATGGACCCAGAAAGCGACCTGGGGAGACCCAGGGAGAACTCACACATACACACAGTGCACAGAAGGAGAGAGTGCTCAAGTGAGAGGGACGCCGGGCAGGGGGACCCAAAGAGAGAGATCTGGAAGCAAAGAGCGGAGAGACAACTGTGAGAGATGAGAGAGAGGAAGCGAGGGAGATGGTGATGGAGAGAGACCTGGAAAAAGAAGCAGAGTGAGGTTTCATTCTCCAGGGCCTGGACTACAGCAAATAGCCATAATGTTTGTCAAGTGACTATACAACCGTCATTTGAGAGGAAAACTGGGTAGCTCCCAGCCGCGGGGCCTCCCGGCCCGAGTGACCGCTCTTTGCCTCCCTTCCCCCGCTTCCCCCAGGTGAACGGTGTGCTGACATCACTGCCAGTTTCTGCAGCCCGTGGGAGGCTTTCAGTGACGCAGGGGGCATCTAAAGCAGTGCTGGCAGCTGACTTCGGGCTTCAGGTCACCTACGACTGGAACTGGCGAGTGGAGGTGACACTGCCCAGTAGCTATCACGGCGCAGTGTGTGGACTCTGTGGGAACATGGACCGCAACCCTAGCAATGACCACGCCTTCCCGAACGGCACCCTGGCTCCCTCCATACCCGTCTGGGGCGGCAGCTGGAGAGTCCCAGGCTGGGACCCACTGTGCTGGGACGAATGTCAGGGGTCCTGCCCAGTATGTGCTGCGGACCGACTGGAGGAATATGGGGGCCCCGGCTTCTGTGGACCCCTAGCCCCTAGTATGGGAGGCCCCTTCGCCACCTGCCATGCCCACGTGGCACCCGATAGCTTCTTCAAGGGCTGTGTTCTGGATGTCTGCCTGAGCGGTGGGGCCCAGGACACACTGTGCCAGGCTTTGGCTGCATACGCCGCTGCCTGCCAGGCTGCTGGGATTACCATTAAGGACTGGAGAGAGCAGGCTGGCTGTGGTGAGTGTGGAGGCAGCCGAGCAGGAGCTTGCTGGGGTGGCGGTGGGGGGGCTGTCCCCAAAGGACTGTTTTGATTTCACTCCAGTCCCGGGTCTCTTTGTTCATTTCCTTCCCTCTCTGTCTCTCTGTTCTTATCTCTCAGTCTCTTATCTCTCTATTTCTCATTCTCTCTCTCCTTGTCTCTGGGTCTTTCTTTGTCTCTCTCTCTCTCTGTCTCTCTATCTGTCCTTCTGTCTCTCTCTGTCTCTGTCTCCTCCCACCCTATCCTCAGACCCCACCCCCTAACACCATTCTCTCTTTCTCTCCCTTCCACTCCTTCATCTACCCACAGAGATCTCCTGCCCTGAAAACAGCCACTACGAGCTCTGTGGGCCCCCCTGCCCGGCCAGCTGCCCCACCCCTGCGCCCCCCACGATCCCAGCCTCTTGTGATGGCCCCTGCACCGAGGGCTGCCAGTGCAACTCAGGCTTCGTGTTGAGTGCCGACCGCTGTGTTCCCCTGGAAGGTGGCTGTGGCTGCTGGGCCAATGGCACCTACCATGAGGCAGGCAGCGAGTTTTGGGCCGATGCCACCTGCTCCCAGTGGTGCCACTGCGGGCCTGGGGGTGGCTCACTGGTCTGCAAGCCTGCCAGCTGCGGACAAGGTGAAAAGTGTGCCCTGCTGCCCTCAGGCCAGCATGGCTGTCACCCTCTCAGCACGGCTGAGTGTCAGGCCTGGGGTGACCCCCATTACACCACCCTGGATGGGCACCGATTCGACTTCCAAGGCACCTGCGAGTACCTGCTGAGTGCACCCTGCCAAGACCTACCCACAGGGGTGGAGAACTTCACTGTCACTGTAGCCAACGAGCACCGCGGCAGCCAGGCCGTCAGCTACACCCGCAGTGTCACCCTGCACATCTACAACCACATGCTGACACTCAGTGCCCAGTGGCCCCGGAAGCTGCAGGTGAGGGGCCTGTGGTGCAGACAGGAGCATGCACCAGCCCTGGGGTGGCCTGGGACAGTTAGGGGTCTGCCACTCCCTTGGTTACATTTGTTAGCAGTTACGGTGCTCCAGAGCATAGGCTTTGGAGCCTCATGGCTGGAAACAGCAGCTTCCCCACCTCTGAGCCTTAGTTTATTCCTCTGTAAAATGGGTCCAAGGAAAGTACCTTCTTCAGAGTGTGAAGAGCCAATGACATGGAGGCTATAGACGCTCATTATTATTACTATCATCATTACTGCTACTACTACTATTATCACAAGGGGGAGGTCACGTGCACAGGGTTCCACACCCGCCCCCTCGTAGGTGATGCAGTCAAGATTCAAACTTGTGTCCGCGCCCTTCACTGACCCCTGCTCCGCTGCCGCAGGTGGACGGCAAGTTCATGGCGCTGCCCTTCCAGCTGGACTCGCGCCTGCGCGCGCATCTGAGTGGCGCCGACGTGTTGGTTTCAGCCGCCAATGGGCTCTCGCTGGCTTTCGACGGGCAGAGTTTCGTGCGCCTGCGCGTGCCGGCGACGTACACGGGCGCCCTTTGTGGCCTGTGCGGGAACTACAACCAGGACCCAGCCGACGACCCGAAGGCGGTGGGCGCGAACCCCGGCCGCTGGGCGGTGGGCGGCGCCGCAGGCTGCGGGGAGTGCGTGCCTGGGCCGTGTCCTCAGCAGTGCACTCCGGAGCAGCAGGAGCCCTTCCGCGGCCCCGACGCCTGCGGCGTGATCTCGGCCCCCGACGGCCCGCTGGCGCCCTGCCACAGCCTCGTGCCGCCCGCGCAGTACTTCCAAGCCTGCTTGCTGGACGCCTGCCAGGCTCAGGGCCATCCGGGAGGCCTCTGCCCTGCCGTGGCTGCCTACGTGGCACTCTGCCAGGCCGCTGGGGCCCAGCTTGGCGAGTGGAGGCGACCGGACTTCTGTCGTGAGTACTGACCCATGCATGGTCCCCACAGTGGGGGTCTCTCTCTCCCAGCTTCACAGGGCTGTCAGAGAAGCACCTTCTCCCTGGGGCTTAGGCACCACCCTGCTGCCCCTTAGATATCTCCTGTCAGAAAAACACTTTTGCAGTCACACACTGAAGTACGCCAGGTCACATACTACAGTGGGACAGACTCAAGGACACCTGGCAGGAACCCTGGGTCCACTGCACTCTAGGGGATTCACACATTCAGCTGCCCTGTCAGATAGGCTCGGGTGGCTGACCCTGTCAAAGCCACACAGTGAGATCCACAGGGTCAAGTCAGTTCTCTCAGGTACCCCTCCCTGGTCAGAGGGTCCTAGAGAGTGACACCTAGTCATATGACTCTAGACTGTTTCACATGCTGGGATACACAGGGTCAGATAGAAGTAGTCTGCTAACCTCAGATAGGAACTCCTCTGGTTAGAGGTGCTTGGTCAGATTTACACTGAGACACCCTCGGGCAGGTAAACCCAGATAGAATCATGACCCTGACATGGGCCCAGGCAGATACATACAGACTCAAGGTCATATAGTCCTGGGCACTTCCCGTGAGGCAGATCTCCATCAAATTTATCCTGTCAGCTCCACCCAGTCAGATACACTTGTTCAGAGCCACACACTGACACAGACCTATCAGAGGCTCCGGCTTAGACATCCACAGCCAGATATTCTCAGATGGCTTTATTCTGCAAGATATATTGGGCCCCATACCCCAGTAAGATCCACTCCCCGAGGTACCCACAGTTGGTTCTAACCCTGCATATCTTGCTCAGATTCACCCGGTCAGATACACTTGATCTTTAGAAATACTTGGTCAGGTTGACACACAACTGATCAGAGACCTGGTCCCCAGATCCTGAGTCCCCCAGTTAGGGATACTGGAACAGACACCCCTCCCAGATCCCTGGACAGATTCAATCGTGAAATCTGCTCAGACAAAACACACAGATTCACCTGAACAGGCTGTCCTGCTGTGCGCCTCCCCTGCCCCTGCCCTGTGCCTGCCTGGCTCATTCCCCCTTGTCCCCACAGCCCTCCAGTGCCCGGCCCACAGCCACTACAAGCTCTGTGGTGACTCCTGCCCTGTGAGCTGCCCGAGCCTCTCAGCCCCGGAGGGCTGTGAGCCCACCTGCCGTGAGGGCTGTGTCTGCGACGCCGGTTTCGTGCTCAGTGGTGACACCTGTGTACCTGTGGGCCACTGTGGCTGCCTCCACGAGGGCCGCTACTACCCGCTGGGCGAGACCTTTTACCCGGGCCCTGAGTGTGGGCGGCACTGTGAGTGTGGGCCGGGCGGCCAAGTCAGCTGCCAGGAGGGTGGGGCCTGCAGGCCCCATGAGGAGTGCCGGGTTGAGGGCGGTGTCCAGGCCTGTCACCCTACAGGCTGTGGCCGCTGCCTGGCCAACGGAGGTGTCCACTACGTGACCCTTGATGGACGTGTCTATGACCTGCATGGCTCCTGCTCCTATGTCTTGGCCCAAGTCTGTCACCCACAGCCTGAGGATGAGAACTTTGCCATTGTGCTTGAGAAGAATGCGGCTGGAGATCCCCAACGCCTGCTGGTTACCGTGGCTGACCAGGCTGTGGAGCTGGCTCGGGGGCCAAGAGTAAGTGGGCGTGGCCTTGTCATGAAGGCCGAATGGACACGGCCCTGTCCTCGGGGCTCTGAGGAGGACAGGGTTCCCCCACCTCGGGGGTTTTGAGGGAGATTGATCCCACCTCAAGGGGCTGGAGGGGGACACAGCCCCCCCTTGGGGCGTGAGGGGGATATAGCGCTGCCTTGGGGCCTCTGTGGGGCATATGACCCTGCCTCGGGAAGTCTGAGGGAGATATGGTCTCACCCCAAAGGTACTGAGAAAGCCACAGCTCCACTTTGGGAGTCAGAGGGGACGGCCTTAGCTGTGGTTCTGGGAGTCCCTGACCCACCTAACCCTTTCATCCAGGTCACTGTGGATGGCGAGGCCGTGGCCCTGCCTGTGGCTGTGGGCCACGTGCGGGTGACCTCTGAGGGCCGGAACATGGTTCTGCAAACGACCAAGGGGCTGCGGCTTCTCTTTGATGGCGATGCCCACATCCTCATATCCATCCCCAGCCCCTTCCGTGGCCGGCTCTGTGGTCTCTGCGGGAACTTCAATGGCAATTGGAATGACGACTTTGCCCTGCCCAGTGGTGCCGTGGCCCCCAATGTTAATGCCTTTGGAGCCGCGTGGCGGGCCCCCAGCTCCTCCCAGGGCTGTGGTGAGGGCTGTGGACCCCATGGCTGCCCCGTGTGCTCAGCGGAGGAGACAGCACCATATGAGAGCACGCAGGCTTGCGGGCGGCTGCGGGACCCCCATGGCCCCTTCGCGGCCTGCCATGCAGCACTGAGCCCCTCTGAGTATTTCCGCCAATGTGTGTATGACCTGTGTGTGCACAACGGCAGCAGCATGGTCCTCTGCAGGAGCCTGGCAGCCTACACAGCAGCCTGCCAAGCGGCTGGCATGGCCGTGAAGCCCTGGAGGACAGACAGCTTCTGCCGTGAGTGTCCGTGGGCCCCTTGGAGGCCTCCAGGCCAGGCTCGGGGATGTCCTGACCATCTCCCTGTCCTGTCTGCATCCCAGGAGCAGTCCCTCCCTATTGAAGGGCTCCCCGACTTCTCCCACAGTACCCCCGGGGCACCCCCTGCCCTGCCAACTGGCCCTTCTCAGATCTTTCCAGGGACCCACTCTCCTGAAACCTCAGACACAGTTCTTCCTCCAGGCTCATCCCGAAGCCTTTCCGTGGTGACCTAGGAGGGCAGGTTGGGCAGGTCAGAAGCTCACACAATAAAGCCTGAGTCTGTGGCTCCCCCAGACTCCGCAGGACAAAGCTGCAACCTCCTCAAAACGCCAGCGCAGGACTCTACCCCTCAGATACCCCGATCAGAGGGTGTCTATTTCCTTCAAACCCCCAGGGCAGGACCGTGACCCTCAGAGTCTGTAGACAAGCCAATGGCCCCTCAGGCCCCCAGGGCAGGGCCATGCCTGCACTTTCCTCAGGGTAGGACCTCCGTCCAGAGCCATCATCCACCTCGGTGGCCTTAGGTTTGTCCTCAGTGCTGACAGTGGACGCTGTCTGTCTCTAGCCCTGACCTCTTTCCTGACTGCCAGCCTCAGGGGTCCAGTGGCCTCCTGGACACTTTCCCCTGGGTGTCCTTAGGGTCCCTTATACCCACTATGTTTTCATATGATGTCGGCATTTCACCCCAAACCTGGGCCTCCTGTTCCCCAGCCTGGTCCTCATCTTGGAGCAGCCACATCATCCCCAGAGCCCAGACCTCACCCTGGCTACTTCCCTGGGTCCTCACCACTCCCTGTTTTTGTCCCATCCTGGTCCTGACCCTTCTGCCTGTTCTTCCCCAGTGCAGGCCTGATCATGCTGGGCTGTCACTATCTGTCCCACTGATATGAGCTCCAAAGGGCAGGGCCTGGGGCTGACCTTCTCACTTGTGTTCCCAGCATTGCCAACCCAGAGCTGGGTGTGGGCCTGCCCCATTCACTGTTCAGTGCCCATGTGCAGACATGAGCCCCCCTCCTTCCTCTGCAGCGCTCCCGTGCCCGGCCCACAGCCACTACTCCATCTGCACGCGGTCCTGCCAGGGCTCCTGTGCAGCTCTCTCTGGCCTTGCGGGCTGCACCTCGCGCTGCTTTGAGGGCTGCGAGTGCGACGACCGCTTCCTGCTCTCCCAGGGCTTATGCATCCCCGTCAAAGAGTGCGGCTGCACGCATGGTGGCCGGTACCTGCCGGTGAGCAGGGGCTGGAGGTGGGCCGGGTGGGTGGGTGGCAGTTTGAGGGAGTCTCAGAATTTCTATGCTGATCCCCTCAAGGATGGAGAGAGATGAGCCATCGCCATTTCCCAGCTGCATGATTTAATGATGGTAACATCCCTGTATTTGTTTTCTGTGGCTGCTGTGACAAATGACCACAGACTGGCTTAAAACAACAGAAATGTGCTCTCCCGCTCTTCTGGAGGCCGAAAGTCAGAAATCAGTATCATTGGGCCCAAATCCAGGTGTTGCAGGGCAACACTCCCTCCCGAGGCTGTAAGTGGGGAATCTGTCCCCCGCTTTCCCCAGCTTTTGGTGGCTGCAGGCATTCCTCAGCTTGTGGCCACATCACTCCAATTTCTGCTACAATGTCACATTCCCCCATCCTCTTCTGTATCTGTCATAAAATTTCTGTCTTACACAAGGAGGGCAGTTGAGGCCCCCCCACGAAATCTAGAATGATCTCTCCATCACAAAATCCTTAACTCATTCACATCTGCAAACACCCTTTTTTTGCATAAGGCAGCAACTACTGGTTCTAGGCGTGAAGATCTCGGTATCTTGGGGAAGTCATTATTCAGCCTACTACAGTCTGCTCTCTGAGCCTCATTTTCTTCATCTGTAAAATGGGGTTAATCATCCTTGCATCATAGATGTCGGAGGATTGGGTGCCATTATGCAGGCAAGACACCCACTGAGCCCTGTGCCTCCGTCCATGTTCATCACACTCAGTAAAAATAATAGCAACTTACAACAGTACAATAGGTTGTGCAGCTAACAATCATTTCATAACATGAGTTCAAGTTAATCATTGACTTACTTTTGTGATCGATACATTTGGAGCCCTTGCTAGGCACAAAGTTTGTTACAAAACTGAATTCATTTAATATGCAATGCTATGCGACAGGTACTATTGAGATTTTCCTCATTTAATGGGTGAGGAAATTGCAACTAAAGAGAAGTCCACCCAATACTACATATTAGCAAGCGATGCTGGGATCCGCACCCCAGCGGCCTGGGCCCACCCTCTGAGTTGCTAGACATCTTACTTCTTCAAAAGCGTATTTATCAAATAAGAGAAGATGGATTACCACATCCCATCCCTATTCATCCCAGCTTTTTTAATGGCAGAAAAATAGGTGGAGGACTTCTGGGAAAGGAAGGTCTCAACCACCTACAGGAAGCCTCCCTGATCTCCTAGACTGAGTGAGGTACCTCTATGGACTCCCACAGTCCCCTGTGCTTTCCCCATCCCAGCCCTGACCCCTCTGCCTGTGCTGGGGGGTTTCCTGGATTTGTGAGTCAGGTAATCAGGAGAAAGAGATCTGGGCTGGAGATATAATGTGGGAGTCATCAGGAGAGAGATGGGATTTATTTGTTTTATTACATTCATGTCTTTTAAGGTGTTCAAACTTTTATTTTCAAAAAATTTAAACTTAAGAAAAATTGGAAGAATAGTACAAAACACTTCTGCGTACCGTTTATGCGGGTTCTTCAACTCTTGACCTTTCAACATGTTTGCTTTATCATCCTCTTTATATAAATATGTGGCATTTTTTTTTTCTAAACTATTTGAGAGTATGATGCAGACATAGTACCTCTTTACCCATAATACTTAACTTGGATTGCCTAAGAACAGGGAAATTGATTTATCTGACCACAGTACAATTCAAAATCAGGAAATTAACACTGATTCAATACTATTATCTAAAGATTTTATTTGAATTCCACCAGTTGTTCCAATAATGTCCTCTGTAACAATTACCTACCCCCCCAGGCCAGTGTCCAGTTGAGGACATTGCCTTTAATTTTCATGGCATTTGATGAGATAGAGATAGATTTGATAAATATAGGAAAGATAAAGTTCCAAGGACTGAGCCCTGAGCAGGGCAGCTTTAAGGACTTGGGACATGAGGAGGAACTTGAAAATGCAGTGAAGAAAGAACTGCCAGTCAGGGAGGAGAAATCCAGGAGAAAGTCCTTTCCTGAAATTGGGTTTCCAGGGCCCTGTGTTCTGTGCTGTGGGTGCCAGGACTCCAGGATCTCTCCAATGCCTGCTCCTAAGTGTATCAGTTAGCTTTTGCTGGGTTAAAAACTATCCCAAAACATAATGGCTCACAGCAACTATTTGTTTAGTTCACAGTTCTGTGACTCTGCACTTTGGGCTGGGCTCAGCTGGGCAGTTCTGCTGTCCCGTGGGCTCTCTCGTATGTCTGTAGCCCCCCAGTGGGGGGGGGTCTCTCGTATGTCTGTAGACCAGCTGAGGGCTGGCTGGTCTAGAGTGATGTCAGCTGGGATAACTGTGTCTCTTCCATGGGGTTTCTCATCCTCCAGCAGCCTGGGCCGTGCCTGTTTTCATGATGGCTGCACAGGGTTCAGAGAGAGAGAGAGGACCCGAAAGGTCTCTTGAACTCTAGGCTTGAGCCTGACCCAGCATTGCTTCTGCATTGCAATGACCAAAGCATAGCTTTAAGGCCAGCCCAGATTCATGGGGAAGGGAAATAAGTTCCATTTCTTAGTGGGCATTGCTGCAAAGTCATTTCACATGGATGCAGAGGGTGGAAGGATTGTGCCGTTGTTACAACCCACCGCACCACTGCAGCCTGGTGCCTTTCTGTGCACAGGTCAACTCCTCCCTGCTGAGCTCAGACTGCAGCGAACGCTGTTCCTGTTCCTCGAGCACCGGCCTGACATGCCAGACAGTTGGCTGCCCACTAGGTCAAGTATGTGAGGTCCAGGCTGAGGCCCGAGGCTGCTGGGTCCCCCACGGTCTCTGTTACCTCTCTGTGGGTGCCAACCTCACCACTTTCGATGGGGCCCGCAGTACCATCCACTCCCCCGGCATCTATGAGCTCTCTTCCCGCTGTCCAGCACTACAGAAGCCCTTCCCCTGGTATCGAGTGGTTGCTGACATCCACCCCTGCCATGGCGAAGGTGAAGCTGTGGGCCAGGCTCACATCTTCTTCCCGGATGGACTGGTGACTGTGAACCCAAACAAGGGCATATGGGTAAGCCTGGGCACAGGGGCATGTCTCCCCGGGGCTCCTGTTCTTCGGTTGAGGTGTTCCTACATTCCTGGCTCCCCATCTGTCTCATTTCTGTTTTCTTTATCGAGCTCTCTGCATTTGTATTCATCTCAGTATTTCAAACTTAGTCCCTCTG
Organism: Phataginus tricuspis; assembly: GCA_029783875.1. Lineage (NCBI taxonomy): Eukaryota > Metazoa > Chordata > Mammalia > Pholidota > Manidae > Phataginus > Phataginus tricuspis. The sequence goes on from JAQQAC010019400.1 coordinate 10,023,231, forward strand.
TGCTGGCTGCGTTCTTGAGGAGCAAAACCACACTCAAGTAAACTAGTTTTGATATTTAGTGTTAATCGAGACTGTTGGTTGCAAGTGACAGAAAACCATATTCGAGCTGCCTTGAACAAAAGGAATTTATTGGCCTACATAAATTCCAAATTTCTGAGAAAGGGCATCTGGCCTGAGGCTTAATGCTGACTCAAAGTCTCATCATTCATGGCCCATGTGGTAGAGCTTAGAACCCAAACACAGACATCTATCTGTCTGCAGGAAGTTCCCAGATGAGCTTGTCTCTATTTCCATGACTTGTTTACTAATTGCCGAGACATCCACTGATGTCTTCTGGGTCCAGTGGGATGATGCTCCACACACTTCTACCCCACACACTCCTCTTCTGCTGAATGGTCTACATCCTTCCACCAATGTATGGAGATGCTTCCAAACTCCCTGGAAGCAGGGGACTTGAGTTCGCTCCTTAGTGTAAGCTGAACCAACCACTCCTTTTCTCTGGCCACCTGCTTGATCCATAATTCAGGTTAAGAGACACCTACTCTTGGCCTCCCCTTGTCCCTCTATCAAGAAACAATTCTTTACAGCAGATAGATGCTCTAGAAATGTGAATCAGATCAGGTCATTCTGCTGCTTAAAATGCTACAGTCGCTTCCCAGAACAGCATTCCAAACTCAAGCCACCTCCCTCCCAGAGTCTGCAAGGCCTCATGTGAGCTGAGTCCTGCTGGCCTCTCTAACTCCATTTCCTACAACTCCTTCCCACATGAGCTATGCCAACAGTAGGCCACGCTGGCCTTTGTGTTATTCATACAGCAGATCAAGCTTGTTCCTGCCTTGGGGCCTTCACACCCGCTATTCCCGCTGCCGCAGTGCTCTCCACCCAGGCTGGCTCCTCATCCTTCAGGTCTCGGTTCCAGCCTCACTCCCACAGAGAGGCCCTTCCTGACTATCTACAGAAGCCCTCCCTCTCCATCGTACTCTTTTTTATTTCCTTCAAGGTACTCATCACTATCTGAAGTTATCCTCTAGTTCTTTATTTTTTCTCCTTGTGTTTCCATGAGTTTTTTTTTCCTTATGAAGTCTGGTTGATACACATGATACTGGTTTCAAGTATACAACGCAATGGTTCGACCGTTATTCACATTAGTAAATCCTCACTCCTACTAGTGCAGTTACTGTCAGCATAGGAAGATGGTACAGAACCACTGGCCACACACTTGTTCCTTGTGCTGGTTGCCTTTTTCCATCACTAGAATACAATCCTCAGGTGGGCAGGGACCCTGTCCTTCTTGGTTATCACTTTGTCCCTCACCCATATGAGGGCCTGTCAACTACAGGGCACCCAGGAAATGTTTGGTTTTGTGAATACATTCAGGCCTGTGCCCTCTGCACCAGCCCATGTGCTGGGTGACACAGAGCACTCAGACCCAGTTCTTATGCTTTGAAAGCTGGCAGCCCAGTGAAACTTTCCATCTACATCTCCAACTATCCCTCACTGCCTCCATCCCTCTTTCTTCTCTCCCTCCTTCCAGCTATCTATCCTTCTACCTCTTTTCCTTTTTCCCCTCTCCCACCATCCCTCCTTCCACTCCTTCCTTCTTTCCCTCCATTCATCTGACCATCCATCCATCCATCCATCCATCCATCCATCCATCTTTCCAGATCTACCTACTTACCTGTCCTAGTTACCTGTTTTTCCAATCATCTGGCAGAGGAAGACTCAGATACAAAAGCATTTAGAAGAAAAGAAATTTTCTGTTAAAAAAGTTTCTTTAGGGAGCCTAACTTTAGAAGGATTAACTCATCAACTAAAACAGTTATTTAAAGGGGAAAACTCAACAAGGTTAGCAAGATGACTGAGTCCACAGCCTATGACAGAGAAACAGTAATTTTCTCACGTGAGTATTATACTTGCTAGGCTGTTACTTGTCTTCAGACATCAACCCTGAAAAGAAAAGGAATGAAGTTGTTTTTGTTAAGATAATCAGTAACAGGACATGCTCAAAGTTTCTTTTATTTTGAAAACGAGAACCAGACAGGATGACCCTGGGGTTTGATCGTTCGTTTTTTGTTTGTCTATCTGGTACAAAGTGCTCACCCCGAGCCCTAGCTGCGCTTGGAATGTTGTGTGCATGCTTGTTTATCCATTGATCCATCTCTCTGTCCAGCCACTGTCCGTCCTTCTATCCATCCATCCAAATTTCCCAACTATCTTGCTTCTCATCTCTCCATAGGGTGCCTGCATCAGGTCTTCCTCTCCTTCAGCACCGGCCTCTCTGCCTCTCCTCCCTGAACTTACCTTCCTTGGGGTCTCTGTCCTGGTCCTGGGCACACCCTAGTTCTCTTGTGGCTCTAGCCTCACCTCTGTTTCCCCCGCACCACCACCACCAGGTGAATGGTCTCCAAGTGGACCTCCCAGCTGAGGTGTTAACATCTGTGTCTGTGAGTCGGAATCCTGATGGCTCTGTGCTAGTCCGCCAGAAGGCCGGGGTCCAGGTGCAGTTTGACACCAGTGGACAGCTGGCTGTGATAGTCAGTAGTGACCACGCTGAGATGCTCTGTGGGGTCTGTGGAAATTTTGATGGGAACCCAACCAACGATGTGCACAATTCCAACAAGAAGACATTGGAGAGGTGGAGAGCCCAGGACTTCTCCCCATGGTAATGGATGTAGCATGGAAGCCAGGCTACTTGGGGCAGGAGCACCTGGGTCCTCGTGGGAAGAGGGCAGTCAGGGCAGTGCTCAGTCTGCAAGGGGAAGAGCTAAGTGTCTGTCTCTTGCAGTCACGGCTGATCAGCCATCCACTGGGAATGAGGACTTCAGGACCTGATCCCTCTGGAGGTTGCAGTAATTGAAGAACACACTATGTGCCCCAATCTTATTCTACCCCTTTGCTGAGCCACTGAGGCTAGCCGTGAGAGCATTGAATAAATATATTAAGCTAAGCTGCACGCCAATGTGTCTGTCTTACTCCTTCTCTTCCTGACTCCTTGCTACAATGTAGGTGCCAGATGCCTGGAGAATCTGGCACAAGGTGGATATTTATCAGGGGCTGAGAGGGTGGATGGGTGGGTGGATGGATGGATGGATGGATGGACACATAGCTGGGTAGACTGGGAGAGGGGTGTTTGGGGAAATGGGAAAATGGGAGAATGGGTGGATGAGAAGATGAATGACTGGATGAAGGGGAGGAGTTGAAAATGGAACGAGATCAGTAGATTCTAGCTTTATCATTCTAACTCCAGCAAGTTAATTTCTCTGTCATTCAATTTCCTCATCTGTCTTAGTACACACATAGCTGCTATAACAAAATACTGTAGAATAGGACAGCTTATAAACAACAGAGATTGATTTCTCAGTTCTGGAGGTTGGGAAGTCCAAAATCAAGATGCCAGCGGATTTGGCGCCTGGTGACAGTCCTCTTGGTTCACAGATGGCTCTCTTCCCGTGGGTCTTCACATCACCGAAGGGCAAGGGAGTCCTCTAGGGGCCTCTTTCATAAGGGCACTGATCTTATTCATGAAGACTCCACCCTCATGGCCTAATCACCTCCCAAAGACCCAACCTCCTAATACCATCACAACGGGGATTAGTTTCCAACGTAAGGATTTTGTGATGACACAAACATTCAGTCAAAAGCATCATATTTAAAGTAGAGTTAATGGTAGCATCTACCTCACAGAGTTGGAGTGAGGATTTAGTGTGTTCGACCAATCCACGATTCAAAAATTGAAGTCTCTCTTCCCTTCCAAACCTGACCCCACCCTTCTCAAGACAGTCTTCTCTACTTCAGGGAATAGCACTCCCGACTCAGTCTAGCAGCTGGAAAATAGGGAATTATTCTTGATTCCTCCCTCTCCCCTTTGTCCTCTACACAGTTCATCAACAAATCCTGTTGGCTTGTATCAACACATACCTGAAAACTGCCTGCCTGCCTTATGCCCACTGTTACCACCTGCCGCAGCCATCCCACCTGTGATACCAAGCACCTACTATCTGCTCTTCCTCTGCTGTAATCCATTCTCACAGCCACTAGGTGACTCTTCGTAGCGTAAAATTGAGACCATTGGCTAGAAATTTCTCACAGCTCCTGGAAATTTAGAATAGACTCAGCAGATTTTCCATTTTAATATGTAAATAAAATTTCAGAAACGTTCTGTGCGGCTGGAACACCCTGCACAGAGAACTCAAAACAGCATGTGTTCATTGATTCATCCAATAAATATTTACTGAGCCCCCCCCCACTTTGTGCTAGGTCCTATTTTAGGTACTGAGTGGCACAGCAATGACTGGAACACACCAGTGAATTCTCCTGAAGGTTTGTAGTAATTTCCCATAATAGCACTTGTTTTGCTTTGTGGAATGAATATTGGCATGCATATTAATATTAAAAAATTGCAAAGCACAAAATTCTCACTACTGACGCAGAATCTGCTCACTCTTCTCCCCTTCCTCTGCCTGTACCCTGACCTTGTCCATCATTGTCTCCTACCTGAGCCATTGCCACAGGCCCCTCCTTGGTCTTCCTGCTCCCCCCCCCCCCACTCCCACAGTCTGTTTCCGGCTTGCAACCAGAGTGCCCCAGGCCAGATCACAGCGTCCTCTGTGGAAGGGTTCTGAACCCTTCCAAAGCTCCCTTTCACGCAGAATAAAAGCCAAAGTCCTCACCACAGCCCACGAGGCCCCACACAGTTCGCCTCCTTGGCTCTCTGCTCTCATCTCCCATGCTCTCCTGCTCGCTTTGCCCCAATCACCACACTCCTTGCTGCTTCTCCGACCCTCCACACCGCTCCTGCTTCAGGGAGTTTGCACCCGCAATCCTCTCTGCCTGGAACTCTTTTCCAGATAGATGCACGCGTCAGCCTCACTTCCCTTAGGTCTTTGATCAAAAGTCACATGATACATTCTATAAGGAACCCCGCCAGCAGTCCCTGTCCTCCTGATGTTATTTTCTCTAAGGCCTTCTAATAACTGGCTTAGTGTCTGTTTCCTCCCTCAGAAGATGACCTCCAGGATGGTGGAGTTTTTATGTCTTGTTAACTGCTGTATCCCAAGCACGTAAAATAGTGCCTGGTACACACAGGATGCGCAATAAATACTTTTTGAATGTATGATCGGAGCCAGAGCTGGTCCCCGTTCTTGGGGGTGAAAATGGATCTGCGAAAGCCGTTGGCTGTAGATAGGACCTTCGAGCGTTAACTAGGAGTAGAGAAGAGTGGGCAGAGAGTACAGCCCTGGGAAGGCCTGGGGATGAGCCCTGATTACTGGGCTTGTACGGGGGAACCGAAGAGCGAATCGTTCAGGGTGGCGATCGCTGCACGCCTGAAGGCGGCGGGCGCTGGCGGTGCAGGGGGCGGTGCCCGAGGCGCCCAGGAATCCCCGCCCACAGGCTCAAGCCGGATCGGGCGGGGCTGGGGCTCCGAGAGGCGGGGCTGCGTGGTTGCGTCACACGCCGAGCGTCCCCGCGCGCGTTCGCTGCTTTCCACGTGCGAAAGCCCGAACCCTGATCCACGCAGCTCATCTTTCGCCATGAAGCCAGGTGCCGGCTGGGGTTGGGGTCGTGGGCTAGGGGCTGAGGCCCGCCGGGAATCGGGATGACAGATCGGAATCGGAGGGGCAGGGTCTCGGCCTGGGGGTTCTGAGTCCCGGATCCAGGCTCGTGTGGGGAAGGGATCCTGGTTCCGGTTTCGCTTGGGGAGGGGGTCTTGGTTCCTGTCTCGTGTGGAGAGGGGGTCTTGGTTCAGCCCTATGATCGAAGCAGAGCCCGGGGTTTGAGTTCCTGATCTGGAGGTGTGTGATTGGCTTCGGAGGTCACCGTCGTGAGTTGAGGGTCTTGGAATTGGGAGTCCTGGACCAGGCCTGGAATTGGGAGGCCTGAACCAGGATTCATCTCAGTGAGGCTCTCCATTAGGGATCTTGGATATTGGGCCAGGGGCGGCAGTCGGGGCTGCCGAACCAGAGTCAGGATCGAGGCATCTGGGGTCTTGTATCTCTGGGCTTGGATTTTGGAGAGATGTCTTGGCTCGGAGGTCCGGGAGCTGCGTCTGGAAGGCCCCTGGTTTGCTTCCCGTATCGCCGCCGCTACCACTGTCCCCTTAGCCCCCCAGCTTCTCAGAGAGAGCCGGAGTGGATGAGAACTCTTTGCTTGATAGTGTGTGGCCTGCTCTGGCCCACTTTCCCGCTCTTTACTCGCCGGAGGGGGCGGATCCCTGAGGATGGAGTGGGGATATTAGGCCCAGTGATTATAAACTCCGCGGTGAGATAAAACTTCACAAGCCCCAGGATAGGATTAGCGTGGGGTAGGGGAGGGAGATAGTCACAGGGCACGAGTGGTTTTACTCATTTAAATTTTCCCGAGGAATTCTGAGGAATCCACCCCACCTCCCTCTTAGTGGAACAATGAGTCCTGGCTTTGACAGCAAGAGTCTTAGCTCAAAAGTTTTAACCCCGGCTCTGCTTCTTAGGCTACTGTGTGACCTTGGGCAAGTGTCATTACCTCTCTGAGCTTTAGTTTTCTCATTAATAAAATGGCTTCAGTTTTAATTTAGTGATATCTGGTTAAGAAAAAATAGCATATGGTGGTAATCATTTTGTAATTATAAGTATCAAATCAACAGATCGTACACCTTAAACAGCGTTGTAGATCAATTATACCTCAGTAAAGCTGGGGGGAAATATTGCACAGTCCTGACGTATGATAGTATTGGCTCTAATTGTTATCTTTATCTTTCCCCTCAAGGAGAATAAAATTAGGGTCCTTCTTCCTGGTGTCTGAGCTCTTCCTATTCAGGCTGTACCCCTCTCCAGCTTGCTCCCCTGGGGTTAGGGGGAAACTTCCACTGGACCAAAGGCTCTGTTTTTCCTAGTTTTTCTTTTTCTTCTTTTTTTCCCCCCTGTGTGTGGAGAGATGTGGTCATCTGGTGGGGTGGGAGTGGGGGGAATCTGTGGGTCATGCCCCCTCCCAAGCTCCCTTTCTCTTCAGGGTTTGGGGTTCTACTGATGAAGAGAGTGGGAGGTGCTAGGCTGTGCATCTCCCACTGAGATCCGGGTATGCCTGCAGGCACTCTAGTCCGATTGCCCCAGGAATGCAGGATGCACTTCCAGCCCCTCCTCATTGGGTTAGGATATGAAGTTGTAGAAGTTGTCAGGAGTCAGCTCTTCAGTAAGGGTTTTAGTCTGAGATAAGAAGCCTTGGGAAATTTTGAGCAGGGGCCACTCCTACTTCTAAAAGGCTCCTTCTTGCATCTGTGTCAGAACATTTTTGGGGAGTGGAAGTAGAAGCAGGCACATCAGGGAGAGTTGTTGCAGTGGCTTGAACCAAGGCGGTAGCAGTGGACCCGGCTGACAAATTGTCATAATTTGGGAATATATCCTGAAGATGTAGCCAACAGCTTGTATATGGGTGTGAGAGAGCAGTCCAGGATAACTAGGATTTGGCGTAACTGGGCGGGTGGTGTTGCCATTTTTTGGGGAAGGCTGTGGGAAGGAGAGCAGGTTTTAAACCAGGGGGTCTGTGGACCCTCTGCCCAGATCTTCTAGAAAAGTATGTACAAATGTGTGTTTTTCTGAGGAGTGCTGTGGGTACTTAAGTACATTTTTCTAAGAGCCCCAGGACCTGAAATGGATTAAGGTGTGTTTTGAAGATCTGGGACCATAAGTTTTAACTGATGCCCATGGTACCCCATGCCTTGCCCATGTTCACACTTGCCAGGTCTCTGTTCTGTCAGGCCTAGGGTGAGAATCTCCTAGGCCTAGTGGTTTCTCCCCAAGGAGAGAGGGAGAACTCATTCACCTGAGTTTGAAACTGTGTGCCAGGCATTGGATTAAGTAAAGTGCTTTGTATCTATTAAGTCACTCAGTCCTGACAAGTCTGCGAGGTGGGCACAGGTATTATCTCCAGATCTCTGTCTTACAGATGGTGTTTTCAAGGCTTCCATGACCCTTCCCTACTCTTAGGATCATAAATGGCACGGCCATCTCCCTGTGGGATACACGAACGGTTCAAGGAGAGGGACCAGCGCTCTGGTCACCATCTGATCACCTGCTTCTTGAATGAACAAAGAGGGTGCTTTCTCTATGAGGCAGAACTCAGGGGTGTAAGAGTCATCAGCAGACATGGCTCGTTTAATATTTATTGAGCACATACTTTGTGCCTGGTGGTGTGCAGGATGCTGGGGATGCAGCAGTGACCAAAACAGTTAAACAGCCCCATCCATTTGGAGCTTGATTCTAGTGGGGAGGCATGTGGGGAGGTGGGTAGGCAGTGCTGATATTAAAAATGCCATGTATGATATTGATAGGAAGGCAAAGAAAGGGTAAAAGAGGGAAGCCCAAGAAGGCCCTGCTGAGGAAGGCACATTTCATTAGAGATCTGAGTGCAGTGGAAGAGTGGGTGTGCCACGCAAGTGTGTGCAGGAGCCCGGCAAAGGGAACAGCGGTGTTAAAAGTTTAACAGACGGAGCGCAAGCTTGCTTGGGGAGAGGAAGAGTATGGGGTCCGGCACCGAGAGAGTGAGGTCAAAAAAGTGAGCAGGAGCCAGAGCCGGTGTGACGGTGGTTCTGAATTGGAATTGCACAGCAGAATCACCCAGGGAGCTTTAGAAAGCCTCGTGCCTAGCTCCCACCCCCCTACCCCCAATTAAACCAGAATTTCTGGGTTCCAGGGATTAGGCAAAGGTGAGGCCCACTGAATTGGGGCTTTGGAAGCCAGAGAAAGGAAATTTCATTTTGAAAGTGTGGGAAAACCATTGAAGAGATTTACACAGGGGACTGATGAATCTGATTCACTGTTTTAAAAAGGTCAATCCCTGGCTGCCATGTGGGCAGCAGACAACAGAAAGAGAAGAGAAAAGGCGAACCACTCGTGGTTATGTGTGGGAGTTAGAACTAAATTAGGAGATACAATGAAAAGTTCTACGTTTTCATCTTGAGTGCTGTTGAGATGCATGAAGCTTTCATAGAGGGTGACTATAATTCACCTTTACAAAAACTTTGGCAAGTTTACCATTGAATAATTTACCTCAAGTGACATCATCTTAAACCATCACTGACTTTCGCGCTAACTACAGTTTTGTAACTCGACTTTTCTCAAAGTACTGCAAGAGCCTTTGAAACCATCACAGAAAAGTCAGGTATCAAATCTGTTAGTAGCAGATTATGCTTGAAACATTGATTTGTGCTCACAGAAAGGATCCATGTTGGCTCTGTCCTGATTTGAGGAAAGTAGAGTCTTTCTGAATCTTTTTTCCTCCCCTAACCTTTCAATCTTATTGATAAGCCCTAATTGCTTATGACCTTTTGCCTCTCCATAAAAGACAATCAGCTTTTGTCTTGGGTTTCCCTGAGTTGGGAGAGACTTCTGCAAGTTTGGAAGCAGGGAGATCAGTCAGCAGGCAAGATGTCATACCAAACTGCCCTCTGTTTCGGGGGTTGGCACTTCTTTTCCAGACACAAGGTCAGGAGTGAGGGCATGAAAATGTTTCCAGGGTCTCGGGGACCCTGCTGCCGCAGCGCATGCACATGCGCAGTGTTTGGTCATCAGACTAATGAATAGTGAAATTAGAACACATTCTGCAGATCCACCATCTAACCAAGAAAAGCAGAATGTTGACAGTAACATCTGTCTACCTCTGTGCTCCTCCCCTATCCCAACCCCATAAAATCTCCCGTACCGATCTCATGAGTTTTGTATTTATCATCCCCTTGCCTTTGTTTTGGGGGGTGGGGTGACTTGTGGGTTACCACACACATAACACAACATGACATTGCTTAATTTTAGTTGCTGAACTTTATACAAAGGACACTTGGGTGTGGTTTTCTTGAACTTGGCTTTTCACTTAACACTGTGATTCTAAGATGTATTATCTGTTGTTTGTAACCCTCGATCGCTTTCATTGTGGGTTAGAATATTCCCGGTTTTATTTGTCCTGCTGATGGGCATTGGTGGTTGCCTCTCGGTGCACGCGTGCCCCCGTTGCCCTCCTGAGTGGGATAATGAGGCACAGGGGTAGCATTGCAGGCTTCGTTGCCCTGATTGCTGTTTCTGTTTTCACCACAGGTTTCAGCCCCCGCGGGGGCGGCTTCGGCGGCCGAGGGGGCTTCGGTGACCGTGGAGGGCGCGGAGGGCGCGGCGGAGGCCGAGGAGGCTTCGGCGGGGGCCGAGGGCGCGGCGGGGGTTTTAGGGGCCGCGGACGAGGAGGCGGAGGGAGAGGTGGTGAGTGAGGCTGGAGGTGACCGAGGAGGCTCTGCCGCGGCGCGAGGGGCACAGGGTCGCCCTCTGGCTGCCTCTTCGCCTTGCAGGTGGAGGGTTCCAGTCTGGCGGCAGCCGAGGTCGTGGTCGGGGCGGGAAGAGAGGAAACCAGTCAGGGAAGACTGTGATGGTGGAACCTCATCGGCATGAGGGTGAGTGAGGGTGGCAGAGAGCCCCGGGGTGAGGGGTGGGGCTGGGGTGCCCCCAGGTGGCTTCACCCCCGCACTGGTGCCCTCTCAGGTGTCTTCATTTGTCGCGGAAAGGAAGATGCTCTAGTCACCAAGAATCTGGTCCCTGGAGAATCAGTATATGGCGAGAAGAGAGTCTCCATTTCGGTGAGCCCTGGCCCAGCCCAAGCCACCTGGGCCCCAGCTGGTGGGGTGACAGCAGTGTGTTCTGCCTCTGCCATTATGTGTCCTACCCATGCCCGCCAGGGGGTCATTCATAATTCAGGAGTCAGATTATGCACTCCCCACCCCAGGCGCTGTCTGTGACTCCGTGTTACCTTCCAGTTAAACTCCAAAGTCCTCCGTGTGGCCGGGAAGGCCCTGTGCATTCCGGCTCCCTCTCTTTGAGTCCCCCTGACCAAATGTTGTCCAGCCACACAGACCTCCTTGCTGTTCTCACTGCCTGGAATACTCTCCTCTCAGCTCAGCGTGGCTGGTTCCTTTTCATTACCAGCATCTCCAGTGAGGTGTCACCTTGTCTTTCTCACAAGGCTACCTTGCACCAGCCTGTCTGTCAAAAGCAGCCCTCACCGCCCACCCCCTGCCCACTTACCTACCCATGTCATCTGCTTTGTGGCCAGGCCCTGTGCTGCCTGGAATGCGCTTCCCCCAGGTAACTTGAATGGCCTCTCACCTCTTTCAGGTCTGCTTCAGATGTTTCCTGGGCTCCTCCCTGGTCACCCTTTCTCATGTCCACCTGCCCCTTGCCCTGCTCCCTGTACTTCATACCTTCTCTCCCAACTTGGGCTTTTCTCCTTAGCACCTGTCACTGGCTGCTGGGCCATATGTGTTAGTTAGCTAGTCCATCCAGTGTATGCTTACTTCCTGAGGGCAGGGGTCTCCATCTCGCTCACTGCGTACCCTCAGTGCTGAGCACAGAGGCTAGCACACAGCCTGCTGGCGCAGCGAGTATTTGCTGAGTGAGCAGCGCACAGGTCTTGCTCTGACCTGGACTGATCCTGTCTGCTTCTTGTCTGTTGCTGCCCCTTCTCCTTGAGTCAGTAACCATGAGAGGGTCAGCACTGCATCTGTTGTGGTCACTGATGTCTACCCACGTTCGTTTCTTGTACAATAATTGAGCATCTTGTCCCTTTTGAGGACCGTAGAGTTAAGGGCAGTGCCATCTTGCAAAAGAGCCTGGCACTGACTTCCATCCTCATCTCTCCTGGCCTAGGAAGGAGATGACAAAATCGAGTATCGGGCCTGGAACCCCTTCCGCTCCAAGCTGGCGGCTGCAATCCTGGGCGGTGTGGATCAGATCCACATCAAGCCAGGGGCCAAGGTGCTGTACCTCGGGGCTGCCTCAGGCACCACTGTCTCCCACGTCTCTGATATCGTAGGCCCGGTGAGTGGACAGAGGGGTCTGTGGGTTGGGGTAGTGAGTAAGGGTCAGTATAAGGTGGGAGGGAGAGAAATTCTGCCTCCTCTGCCAACCTGGAATAGAGACCCTGGCTGCTCCCCTGCACTGTGTGGCTGGGAACTGAGCCCTTCCCTTTCAGAGGGCCTGTGAGTAAAAGGAGCAACTTGAACCACAAGGTCTCCAAAGCCACACTCCTGAGTTCTTGACCTGGAGGGAAGGGGTGTGAGTGTCAGGGTGACTAGCGTTAGACCCAGAGAACATAGACACCACACTGTTTGATTTGGTTGTCCTCTTTAAAAATGTATGCCCCCCAAATCTGGTCTGGGTTCTCTTGAAAACGTCTGTTTCTGGGCTTACATTTCTGTGTGGCTATAGGGGTGCCCTGTTTAGAGTACATCCTGCTTCATTACCCCTAGTTCATCTGTGTAACTATGTAGACTGTGTAATTTGGTGGCTAAAAACTCCAGGCCTAGATGCAGGCATTTAAGAGTGAAGTGGGTTTTGGCAAATTACTTCACCTCTCTGAGCCTCAGTTTACCCCTCTGAAAAATAGAGTTGTGAAGTAAGTGACTTAATTCCTTTAAAGAGCTTAGAACCGTGCCTGGCTCACTGCAAGTATTCTTCATTGTGATAACTTCATCTCTGTGCTCTGGCTTCCTTGTTTTGAACCTGAATTGTGGGCCCAGGCTCTTAGGTCAGGCAAAGTGGGATTGAATAACCCTTAACCAGTGACTTCAGTTCTCTGGACCTCAGTTTATTCTTCTGTAAAATGGACATGCTAACAGTAGTTGTTAAATGGTAGTGTTGATTCAGGTATTTGAAGAGATGATGCATGCAGTGTCTGGGCGCAGAGTTGGTGTTCCACACATGAGAATTAGTGTCTTTGTTATTATGTGATTTATTTTAGGATGGTCTGGTCTATGCAGTTGAGTTCTCCCACCGCTCTGGCCGTGACCTCATTAACTTGGCCAAGAAGAGAACCAACATTATTCCTGTGATTGAAGATGCACGGCACCCTCACAAATACCGCATGCTCATCGGTGAGGGGTCTAAGGGTTGGTCCTGGTGGGTGGGATAGGCTGCTCCAGATTTCCTGGAATAGACTGCCAGAGCCCTGATTCGAATTGAATATGACCGGATGCACAGGCCTCTTGGGTCTACGGGACCAAAATGGTGTGGGGGGCCAGGTGAGGTTCTAGAGGTCGCCATCCTGCTTCATGGTCTCAGACATCTGGCACCCTTGAGGATCACCTCCTATCTTCCCATCTCGTGCCTCTCTCCTACCTCCACCCACCCACCCCCCTACATTTCCTGCCTCCAAAACACGGTACTTTTTCCATGGCCCTGGTTTACATATAAGAACTGCCTTCCAAGGTGCTAATCATTATTGTCTGGTGAGATCATAACCCAGAAAGCACAGACTGAGGATGGCCTGGCCCAGAGCGGTCCTTTGTGAATATTAATGATTTATTTTTTTAAATATTTAGAAACGTAATGTAAACATGGAATACTTTATGTAAATCACCCACCCCAGGAGGTAACCCATATGAAAAATTTGATGTCTGCTTTTCCCAGTTTTAAACTTTTATCTTTTTTTTTTCTCCTGTTATACTGCCTTAAAAATATTACTTTGCCTTTGCTTGTTTTACTATGAGTTTTTTCCCCCATGCATTCGTACCATACCCTTTGTCCTGCAACTTGTTTTCATATGACAGTCCTGCAGACACTCTTGGCTGTAAGTGCTCACCTTTACCTGCCTTTTTGATGACGTGTCTATCTCCCCCCCCAGACCTGAGAGCGTCTCGAGGGCAGGGTCCGGGTCTGACTCGTCTCTATGTCCCTCACGCCCAGCCTGGGGCTGGCCACAGAGTAGGTGGCAACCATGGTTTACAAGAGGAATCATTGAATGGTGTGACTGTGGGTTTTGGACCCATCTTGGGGACACCATGGAGGGAGGGAGTCCGGGGTGGGGAAGTGAGACTGGAGGCAGGGAAGACTGCCAGGAGCCTGCTGGTGATGGGGCACAGGCCCCATGGGAGGAACTGGGAAGATGTGGGGGATTCAACTTTTAACTTCAGTTCTTTCTCCCTAGCAATGGTGGATGTGATCTTTGCTGACGTGGCCCAGCCAGACCAGACCCGGATTGTAGCCCTGAATGCCCACACCTTCCTACGTAATGGAGGACACTTTGTGATTTCCATTAAGGTGTGCAGCTTGGAGGAGTCTAAGATGGGGTGGAAATCTTCTCTTTGTTACTGCCAAGCAGACCTCCATTCCTCCTAATCCAGTCAATTCTCAGCCTCTGTCCTTCCCAGCTCCCTACAAGCTGCCACCTGCCCCCAATCAAATAATAGCACATGATGAAAATGTCCACAAAACTAAGCACTTTGGATTTAAAGAGGCAATAGAATGTAGTGCCTGATCATTGAGTCTGACCAGTTGAGTTTGAATTCTAGCTTACTGTGTAACTGAGCAAATTTTCCTGCATGCCTGTTATAAAGTAGAACTTTTCTCCTGTTTCTTTTAGTGTTGATATAAGGATTAAATTTATCAATATATATGAAGTGTTTAGAACAGAGCCCAGTATAAAATAACACTAGACAAATGCTAGGTGCATTTTTAAAAAGAAATACAGAGAACTCTTTTGTGTTCCCATCACCTTGATTCACCATTTTGCTACATTGGTTTTAATATTCTCAGCTGCATAATTACTATACTTACAGAAGAGGAAATAGGGAAGAAAACCTTGGGTGTAAAATTTAAACACTGGCTTTTAGATATAAGAGGGCTCTGTTGAAGGCTTCCTGTTCCAAACCCTCTGGAATTGAAAACTTACCGAATGAAGTCTCTCCATACATTTCCAAAACCTGAGTTTCCAAAACAAATTCTTCTGGTTTAAAGAGTACAAAAAAGGGAAAATAGTCCAAAGCCGACCTGCAGTCCTCTTTCTTCTGCAGGCCAACTGCATTGACTCCACAGCCTCTGCTGAGGCCGTGTTTGCCTCTGAAGTGAAAAAGATGCAACAGGAGAACATGAAGCCACAGGAGCAGTTGACCCTAGAGCCATACGAAAGAGACCATGCTGTGGTCGTGGGTGTGTACAGGTGAGTAGGGGCCCGGTAGCCCACCAGGACTCATATGCCTGTCCTTTGCATGTAGAGCTGTGGGTCAGTACTGGTTAGGAGTGCCCTAAAGCGATGGTAACAAGCTCTGAATCCCCTCATCTTCCTTCCTCTCACAGGCCACCCCCCAAGGTGAAGAACTGAAACCCAGAGCCATCTAGATCGTGAGAGATTGTGTTGCTACTATTACACTTGTTTTTTTCTATTAAAAGACTCATCCGTCTCTCCCGTCTACTTTGCTGTGCGACCTCTAGTGACAACAGGGCGCGTGCGCCCTAGGTCAGCGTGCTTATTCGGGGAGTGGGTATTTTTATGTGGTCAAACAGCGCGTGTGCCTTATCTACCTCATGGGCAGCCGTAACCTGGATTTCGGCGCATGGGTGGGACTGTTGGCTCGCTGCGCGTTTGCCGGTAAACTCCGCTCAGCGCAGGCGCGCGGTTACCGTGAGTCACGTGAGAGGGAGCCGGCGGGGGGAGTAGGGGCGGAGCCCCGGGTTGGTTGGGGGAGGGGGCAGCCGGTTTGTTGTGGTCGCCATTTTGCTGGTTGCATTACTGGGTAATCGGGGCCCTGGTTCGCTGCGTCCGCCGTATACTTTCAGCCAGTGGGCAGCTCTGAGCTCGGGCTTCCCGAGCAGTTTGAGTCCCCTTGCCTGCGCCCTCAGGTAACGAGGGCTACGGGTGGGGCCGTACGCCCTCATGGGGTGGGGTGGGGTAGTACGGGACCCGCCCTGCCCTGTGGTCTCCGCGAGACATAGCACGAGGCCGAGGGATGAGGGGAGGAGGGTGGCGGGCAGGTGCAGGTCGTGCCTGGCTATTCATAGTCGGATTCCTGGAAGGGGTCGCGATGGAGGGGGCAGTCTTATGAGCGAGGCGGGGAGGGGGTAACGGGGACCCGCTCCCACCCTTTGTTTGGGCTCAGCTCCGCCAGCCGCATCGTCGTCGCCCAGCAACAGCTGCCCTGGTCTGTGATTGGTTGGGCTCTTGGCAGCAACGGCCAATGGCACGGTTGTTGCCATGGTAGGCACAGGCTGCCAAGCTCAGGCCCCGCCCGTGGGGGGGGCCCTCCGCCCTGGGCGGGCCTCCAAGGTTGGGGGGCGGGACGCTGGGGTCCCCGGTGGCGAGTGACTGCGCGGGGCGGGGCCGGCGGGGCGAGGGTTAACCCGCCCCTCCCCCGTCCACCTGCTTTCCCCTTCCCCCGCGTGCCCCGGGCTGACCCTCGTCCACTCCTCTCCCCGCCCCCGGCGGCGTCGGCGGCGGCTGCTGTTGTCACCCACCGGGCCGCCTGTCCCGCTTGCCCTCCCAGCTGCAAGGCTTGCCGGGCCGGCCGGGCCGGGACAGGCGGCCGTCTCTTCACCGCCACCGCCGCCGCCATGCTGGCCGTTCGCCCACCCCACTGGGGGCCCCACCGCGCCCCAGCCCTCCGTGGGCCCCGCGCCAGCCCTGACCTGGGTAGGGGGTGGGAGCTGGGAGAGACGGTCCTGGTGTGGGAGGGCCCCGGGGAAGAGGTTTTTTGGGGTCGGGAGAGTTCCGAGAGAGAAGGGGTAATGGAGTGGCAAGGTTTGGCATGGGAGCAGGGGTTTTACCTAGGGGAAGGCCCACGGGGAGAGGATTTTGGGGAACTGTATGTGGTTACTTGGGGAGTTTGGCTGGGGGGGCCTTCTAGGAATGGGCGCAGTTGTGGATTGACCATGGTGTGGAGAGGAGGGATTGGAGAAAGGGCCCTGGTAGGAATATTGGATTGGGGAGTTGGGTAGGACCCACTGTAGGGGAGAGGACACTCAGTCTCACTCTCAATCATGGAAGAGAGTCTCCTTGCTCCCGTTTAGGAAGAATGGGCCTTGATTGGGGGTGGGGATGAACCTAGAACTAATACGAGGAAGAAGGGCCTTGATGTGGCATGGGGAAACTACCTGGAGGGGTGGTCCCTGATGTGGAGGAAATGATGCAGGGAAGACACTTTGGCATGATTTGGGGAGGGTCCCATGGGAATGGTGTGCCCTGATGGATGAGAGTGCTATGGGGTAGGACTCTGTTGTTTAGAGGTCCTCAGATAACCTTGGTGTTTCTTTGTACACCAGGTTATCTGGTCCCCGGGGACCCTGATGTGTCCTCGCAGGGGACTTTCATGTAGTTTGGAGGGATCCTAGAGCTGTTTGGATTGGGGGATATACTGGGAAAGGTAGATCTTGAAGCAGAGGGACCTTGCTGGGATAAGAGATGAGATCCGCACTGTTGAGGAAGAGGGGCCCTGGGGAGGGCCATGAATAGACACGGGAAGGAAGGACTAAACCCTACTCCCTCTACTGTCTGTGGTTCTATCTTTTTCTTCTCTTTCTCCCCCAATTGGTGTCTCTGCCCTTCCCTCTCATGCCCATATCGCTCTCTGGCTCCCAATCATGCCTTTCCACATTCCCCCTTTTGTGCTGCCTACTTCATTTCTTTGATAATCATTTGTTGAGGGCCTCTGCTGTGCTACCCCTCCTCCTCACCCCCCATCGCCACCACTTCTTTCTGTCTACTCTCTTCATTGCCACCTGCTGCTCTCACCCTTTTTCTCTCCCCTCTGTGCCCTGCTCTCTTGCTGATGCCCACCTCTTTCCCACCTGGCACTGCCCCACACATCCCCTTGTTCCATGTTGTTCCCTGCCTCCCGCCTGCTCTCAGGTCTCAGCGGCGGTGGCAGCCGAGGTGCAGGATGCGAGAAGGCGCCCCCCGGCCGGGCTCCCGCTCCAGGCCTCACTCCCCTGCGGCCCTCTGAGCCCACCATGGCCGTCCCACCAGGCCATGGTCCCTTCTCTGGCTTCCCAGGGCCCCAGGAGCACACGCAGGTATGCATACAGCTGGCTCCTCACCTGCCTGGGGTAGGGGGAGGCTGGGGATAAATGGGTCTTGTGGTCAGAAAATAGTGTGGCTGCCCAGGATAGTCTCCTGGGGGCCTGAAGGGCCCATGAGAGTGAAAGATAGAGAGGAGTTGCTGACAGAGTCAGGGTTTGGAGAACCTCAGTTCAAATCATGACTTGGTGGTCAAATTACTTCGGTTCTCCATGCGTCTGTTTTCTTTTCTATAAAACAGGGCCAGTAATGATGCCTACCTCATAGGGCTGTTGTGAGGGTTACATGAGTTAATGAAATGCATGTTAAGTGCTGAGAACACTGCCTGGCACATAGTAAATAATAAGTGTTCACTAGGAAAAACAGTCCAGAGTGAAAGATCTGGGGGCAGTAAGAGGGGAGGAAGGTGGAGCCTGAAGAGTCTTGGAGCCAGCAGGGCTCCAGAGTGTGGGATAAAGATCTTCAAGTGGGGAGATTGTTAAGGCTCTGAAATGTAGTGCTTTAAGCAGAGTGGAGTGGGAGATCCAGGTTGCCAGATCTAGAGCTAAACAACACTGGCAAGAGGTACAGAGTGGGGGCCAGGGACAGGAAGGCCCCAAGGACCAGGGTAAAGCAGGATGGGGCAGCCCCAAAACCACCCAGAATATGTGGTCTCAGGCAAGGGATCCAGAGGGACAGAGCCCAGGTATTATGTCTGAGCTCTCCCATGGAGGTTTAAGAAAGGATTGAAGGTGTGGGATGAAAGGTCAAGGGTAAACAGTTCACCATTCATTCACTCAGCAAATCTGAACATCCACTATGTGCCAGGCCCTGCTCCAAGCACTGGAGTTAAATGATAACAAGACAAAGTCTCTGCTATTAGGACTTTCTGTCCTAGTGGGGTTGTCAGACAATGATCAAATAAATATGTGTATGATAATGATGTGCCAGCACCACATATAGTTTTCCCCCTGGAGGTCAGAGGTGAAGGTGCATCCTCAGTGCCCACCCCCTCACCCTACCCCACAGGTATTGCCAGATGTGCGGCTTTTGCCGCGGAGGCTGCCCCTGGCCTTCCGGGATGCGACCTCGGCCCCACTGCGCAAGCTCTCTGTGGACCTCATCAAGACCTACAAGCACATCAATGAGGTGGGCAGCAGGTGGGGGCCCAGGCTGGGTGCCAAGGGATCCTGGCTTCTGGCACAGGTTACTCACCAGCCCTCATCTTCTGGCTGGCTGGCTGGGCAGGTATACTATGCGAAGAAGAAGCGGCGAGCCCAGCAGGTGCCACCTCAGGACTCGAGCACCAAGAAGGAGAAGAAGGTCTTGAACCATGGTTATGACGACGACAACCATGACTACATCGTACGCAGTGGCGAGCGCTGGCTGGAGCGCTATGAGATTGACTCGCTCATTGGCAAAGGCTCCTTTGGCCAGGTTTGGGATGCCCTACCCCCACCCCAATCCAGGGATTGGGGGACATGGGCACCCACTGATACCACACAGCCAGTTCAGTGGATTCAAGGTCCATGCTGGTCTACTCACCCTGGCCCAGTCCTGTGGCTTCCCTTTGCCCCAGCTTCCTTTTCTGAAAAATACTGCAAATAGTGGGACTCTCTCTATAAAGTGTTATTTCATGTCTAGTGTTTATACATCAGTGCCTGATTGTTGCTGAGCCTGGCCCTGTCCCATCCCCCACATCCCCCATTCCCTCGCTTTATGACATGCCCTGCCCTGGCAGGTGGTGAAAGCCTATGATCATCAGACCCAGGAGCTAGTGGCCATCAAAATCATCAAGAACAAAAAGGCCTTCCTGAACCAGGCTCAGATTGAGTTGCGGCTGCTGGAGCTGATGAACCAGCACGACACGGAGATGAAGTACTACATAGGTGAGGCCTGGGGCAGCAGCAGGGTGGCAGGAGCCCCTTGGGAGGTGGGACTCCCGCAGCCCAGGAAGGGGCTGGTGTCTCTAGGGCAGGATTGGCTCTGCAATTCCCAGAAGAGTGCGTTTCCTGCCACTTTCATGATTTTTGCCTTATTCACATGATAATCTTGGTCAGAGATTTTGGGTACTTTCAGAGGGACTTTGCTTTCTTTGTGGTAAACACTTAACACAAATTAACTCTGTGTAAGCCTCACCACGGCCCCATGGGGGAAGGGACACTATTGCCCACAGCTTGAAGATGAAATAGGCGTTCGGTTGCTATTACTTGCATAAGGTCAGAGTCTGCACACACTAGAGCTATAATATGACCAGGCAGTGGACTCCAGAGCCTTTACTCATGACATCCATACCAGTCTTTTTCCACTTTTCTTATACTGATTGCTCTTAGAAAAGGCAAGTGGGTTTAAGGAGTGTGTTTCTTTAAATACACAGTCTTACAGTAAGTTCAAGACAAGTGTCCTTTGCCACAAAAATAAACAACCGAGAAACAATGTTACATTGTTAAATAAGGTAACTGTAGAATAGTGTTAAAGACCCATCAGCACCAAATGGAAACTGTCTCTGGTTTGATCAAAAAGTTTGACAGAGGCTTGAAAAGAATTGACTTTTATTAATCAAAATCAGTCATTTTCTTGGTGTGAATCGGGTATACAAACACATCCTGATGAGAAGCTGGTTCCCGTGGGCACACCACAGTTTGGCCAGTACTCAAGAAGCAGACTGGATCTGCTTCCAGCTGCTGTCCTTATTACTTGTACCCCCAGCTGCCACTGGGCCTTTCTGAGCTTGTTTCTTCTCTGTTGGCCCATTTCCGTCCCCTTCCCACAGTGCACCTGAAGCGGCACTTCATGTTCAGGAATCACCTGTGCCTGGTGTTCGAGCTGCTTTCCTACAACCTGTACGACCTCCTGCGCAACACTCACTTCCGCGGTGTCTCGCTGAACCTGACGCGGAAGCTGGCGCAGCAGCTCTGCACGGCGCTGCTTTTCCTGGCCACGCCCGAGCTCAGCATCATCCACTGCGACCTCAAGCCCGAGAACATCCTGCTCTGCAACCCCAAGCGCAGTGCCATCAAGATCGTGGACTTCGGCAGCTCCTGCCAGCTTGGCCAGAGGGTGCGGCTCGACCTGGCCCTGGGGGCGGGGTGAGGCCAGGGTGGGCGGGGCCAACTAGTGATTGTAGCCCGAGGGGCGGGGCTCGGCGGGGATGGGATTGTCGGGTGCATCCTGAAGGGCTGGTGTCTGAGGGGTAGTGCTTGGGATGGGGTGTCGGTGGGTATGGAGGGTGGGGCCGGTGGACGAAGGGGGTAAAGGAGAGGGCCCTCGAACCTGCTACCGAGTAGGAAAGGTAAGGGTGAAGGGACCGGGCTGACCTTAGGCTGCCAGATGTAGGCAGGGGCAGGTGAGCAAGCTTGAACCTGAAGTGGCACTTTGCAAAGTCTTTTTTATCCTTAAATCGGGGGATAGAATTGGGGGATGGAAATGGGAGATTGCTTCAGCTTTGCAGCTTTGTGTGAGCAGGCATTGAGATGACAATGCTAGGGGCTTGAAAAAGGTCTGGATTGGGAGGGTGAGAAGGGCCTGGGCTTGCAGACTGCCAACCTCTGGTGACCAGGGCCTCAGGGTCAGACTAGGCCAGCAAGACTCCTGAAGCTTATGAATACGATGGTGGTAGTGGCTCCTGCAAAGTTGGTCCTGATGACATCAAGGTTTGGAGCACCCATCCCTAGTTTTGAGGGCAGGAGGCTTTTCCTATCCCTGGGGGTGTCAGCAGCACCAGCTGGGGAGGCTGGGACCTCTGACTCTTGCCCTCTCTCCTCCCCCAGATCTACCAGTACATACAGAGCCGCTTCTACAGGTCACCTGAGGTGCTCCTGGGCACGCCCTACGACTTGGCCATCGACATGTGGTCCCTGGGCTGCATTCTGGTGGAGATGCACACCGGAGAGCCCCTCTTCAGTGGCTCCAATGAGGTGTGCTTCCAAGGAGGGAGTGTGCTAGAGGGGTAGAGGTCTGGCTGACCTGATGACCCTGACTGCCCGCCTGCTCGCAGGTGGACCAGATGAACCGGATTGTGGAGGTGCTGGGCATCCCACCAGCCCCCATGTTGGACCAGGCACCCAAGGCTCGCAAGTACTTTGAACGGCTGCCTGGGGGTGGCTGGACCCTACGAAGGACAAAGGAACTCAGGAAGGTGCGGCCCCTGCCCCACACCACTCCCCCCACCCTGGTGGCCCCTCACTCTCTCACACTTGGGGCTCCCTTCTCTCCCTGCTTCCTCTCCCTTGTGTCTTTCCCTTCCTTCCTCTCCCCATAGTCTGTCTTTTCCTTCCTCCCCAGCTCACCCCACCCCATCTCTCCTACCCACCCCACAACTCTTCTTAGCTTCTCTCTCTACCTTCTCTCTTGTGCCTCTGTTTCCCCGTGTGTGTCTCCCTGCCCCTCCTGCCCACTGACGGCCACTCTCTTGCCCCCCCTCCCACCCCCTCCCTGCCAGGATTACCAGGGCCCCGGGACACGGCGGCTGCAGGAGGTGCTGGGCGTGCAGACGGGCGGGCCCGGGGGCCGGCGGGCGGGGGAGCCGGGCCACAGCCCCGCCGACTACCTCCGCTTCCAGGACCTGGTGCTGCGCATGCTGGAGTATGAGCCCGCCGCCCGCATCAGCCCACTGGGGGCTCTGCAGCACGGCTTCTTCCGCCGCACTGCTGATGAGGCCACCAACACGGGCCCGGCAGGCAGCAGTGCCTCCACCTCGCCCGCGCCCCTCGACACCTGCCCCTCCTCCAGCACCGCCAGCTCCATCTCCAGCTCTGGTGGGTGCCTAGTGCCAGGTGGGGGAGAACAAGAGTGGGGGCAGCTCTGGTTGGCCTGACCTGGGTACCTTGCCACTGGGTCTCCACCTAGACTTTGAAAGCATGAGCCTGAACGCCAGAAAGGGTGGGGCAAGAGAGCTCTGACTGGCCCTGACCTCTGAAATTGAGCTGGGGCTTAGACCTCTAAAACTAGTTCTGCCTCTTGAAGGCCAAACCTGAGCTCTGATCCCTAATCTCAAAATTGGGCCCTATCCTTCAAGTGGATACTGGTCCCAAAGCCCAGACCTGGACCTGGGCCATGAACCAGAATCATCCTCTCCAAAACCCAGCTATCACCTCTTACCTATGGCCGCCTCTCCTCTCCTCCCCTCCCGTCCCCTGGCACTTCCAGGAGGCTCCAGTGGCTCCTCCAGTGACAACCGGACCTACCGCTACAGCAACCGATACTGTGGGGGCCCTGGGCCCCCTATCACTGACTGTGAGATGAACAGCCCCCAGGTACTGGGGCTTAGGGGACTTTGGAGCGGGAGGTGGGTAGCTGGGGCTTCTAGACCTGGGTGTCCATCACCCACTCTTCTTTTGCTCCTTTAGGTTCTGCCCTCCCAGCCACTGCGCCCCTGGGCAGGGGGCGACATACCCCACAAGACACATCAAGCCCCTGCCTCTGCCTCATCACTGCTAGGGTCTGGGGCCCAGTTACCCCCGCAACCCCGATGCCTTGGCCGTCCCCCATCACCAACCTCACCCCCACCCCCGGAGCTGATGGATGTGAGCCTGGTGGGCGGCCCTTCAGACTGCTCCCCGCCTCACCCAGCACCTGCCCCCCAGCACCCGGCTGCCTCAGCTCTCCGGACTCGGATGACAGGAGGTCGTCCACCCCTTCCACCCCCTGATGACCCTGCCACTCTGGGGCCTCGCTTGGGCCTCCGTGGTGTACCCCAGAGCACGGCAGCCAGCTCATGACCCTGCCCCTTCCCTGGGGCCCCTCCTGAAGCCATACCCCCTCACTTGGGGGCCCTGGGCTCCCATTCTCATCTCTCCCCTTGACTGGAATTGCTGCTACCCAGCTGGGGTGGGTGAGGCCTGCACTGACGGGGCCTGGGGCAGGGGGTCAAGGAGAGGGGTTTAGGCGCACCCTCCCTGCTGAGGACTGGACCCTTGGCCCCCTCTCCCCCCTTGTTTTCTATTTATTGTACCAAAGACAGTGGTGGTCCGGTAGGGGGAGCCCCTCTCACCCTAGGGCCCTAGGAAGGGGTGGGGGCAGGTAGGGGGAGATGGCCTTGCTCCTCCTCGCTGTACCCCTAGTAAAGAGCTTTCTCACATGCCTGCCTCAGCGTTTGCAGGGCCTCGGCCCCCCTTACCTGGCCCCAGAGGCATGGTGGGAAATGGTGCTTGGGGAGGGGTTGCTGGAAGAGCTTTGGCAGTGTGGTATTCGTCCCTGGAGAAGTTACATGGGCTTGCAGGAGGTCTGGGGCTGTTGAATTCTAGACAAAGATCCTGGATAGAATCCTAGACCACGTTTGCCTTTCCAGGGTGAATGGAGACCTTGAAAGGATAAAGCCCTAGCTGTAGTCTGTCTCTGGTAAACGCCAGGTTCTGCCCTAATGAGCCATGGCTTCCACACATCTGCACAGGAGTGGCTCATTATACTAAACAAGCATCCCTTAGGGGCTGAGTGCATGTAGCATGCCTTACTGGTGTCATCTGGGCAGTGACAGGCAATGGGCACATTTACCCCTACCACGTCTGGACTCACTCTTTGGAGCCACTGTGGAGCAAAGCTTTTGACTAATGCAAAAAAGACTCCCAGGGTTCCGGGTAAGTAGCCCTGATTCCAAGTGCGTTTGGAAACATGTCTCCCAAACCGGCCAATCAAGAGCCGTCTGATTCAATGGGTTTGGTCACCGCTGGGGCGCAGCGCTTCCTGGGAAACCGAATTTTACCCAGCTGGCTCTCCACCCGTTTTTCCTTGGGGAACTACAAAGACCAGAAGTCTCTTCGCTCACTCGTTTAGAGACGGGCTCTCAGATAGCCAATCGGTAGTCAGGGATGGCCCGGGGGACGGAAGCTTGGGGCGGATTGTAGAGGAAGAGGAGGCCGTGATTGGGTGGTTTTGGCCAGGCTGTGCGCTGGAGCCGAGTCCGAGGCCTTTGGAAGGTGGGTGGTCTGGCTGTGACCAGAGGCGGTGCAAGTTCGGCGTTCGTGGTTACAGAGCAGGAGGTAAAGGCCTCCTCACGCTTGCTCTGGCTGTGTCTGGCCCTCCTCGCAGGAAGCCCCGGGCGGTAGGAGAGACAGGCAATGACCCTGTTACGGACCTGCGTATGTTCGCTAACCGCGGCAGCTTGGAACGTGGAGGAAACCCTAACGAGGCACGGGTAAACCTTCCTGAGAACGGGGAGCTGGCTAAGCTGAGTCCTGAAGAGAGAGGGATGTTTGGGCGTGGCAGCGGTGCCGTGGACTGGCTTGCACAAGCGAAACAGCCTGACGTGTGAATGTGAATGAACTGCAGGTGATCTGATGTTGGCGGAGATCTAATAGAAAGTTCTGTATGAATTGGATCGTGTGAGATTTTGTTGGCCGTTTAGGAAGCTTGGACTTTGTCCCGAGGGCAGTGAGAAGCCCCAGGAGGATTTCTAGAAGGAAAGGGGCGTGGCTCGATTTGCTGTTATCTGGGAACAGATTGATGGGAAGGAGACGAGGCCTGGGAACTAGGTTGGTGGCTGTGGCACAATCCTAGGTGAGAGAGGTTGGGGATGAACAAGAGTAGGGGTCTTGGTTGGGAGGGGAGGGAGGGTGTGGCCGAGTTGACAGTCTACGGCTTACAGGCTATGTGGGAGGAGGAGGCAGCAAAGGCAGGAAAGCACAAAAAACAGTACCTGGTGTACTGTAGATGCTTAATTTAAAAAATTTTTTGTTGAGTTAACAGTCCTAGGCAGATACTGTAAATGAAGATACTGAGAGCAGAGAAAGCTAGGTAATTTGCCCAAGATAACGTGGCTAGGAAGTGGAGGGCCCAGGATACGTGTGTGTGTTTGAACTATTCACTTAGCAAGGTGCAAGATGAACCTCAAGACATTGTCTCCAAGACACTGGAACCAAATCGTGTAATCCTGTAAGGAATTTGGGATAAGCATGGCTTGCATATATATAACATATGTCCCAAGTTTCTATTTCCAACCCTGAACCTCACCCCTGACCTACTCAGTGTCTGCCTACATGATATTTTTTTTGATATCTAGAGATATCTTAAATTAAACCACTGTTTTTTTTTCCCAAAAACTTGTTCCTCCCTCGTTTTCAGTAGATGCCACCTCCATCCCCGTAGTTTCAAACCAAAAACTTTGAATTTGTGCTTGACTCCCTTTTTTGTCTCATACCCATGTGTGGTCCATCAGCAAATTCCTTCAAAGTATATTCAGAACCTGACCATTTCTTCCCACGCTGATTCCTGGCACCCTGGTCCTGTCCTCTCTCATCTCCTGCCTATACCATCATGGCACTGCCTCCCACAGTCTGTTCCTTTCATGCAGCCAGAAGGATGCTGTGAACCCTGGCATAGGTCACATTCCTCTCCTGCTTAGTGCCCTTCTGAAGCTCCATTTCCCAGAGAGTAAATACCAAAGTCTTCTTTATGTCCTGGAAGGCCCTGCATGATCTGTCCCTGTTACCTCTCTGACATCTTCTACTCCTCTCTCCTTGTTCACTCTGCTCCAGCCACAGTGGCCTCAGGGCCTTTGCACTTGCTGTTCCCTCTTCTCTAGATAGTCAAGGCTCACCTTCACCTCCTTTGGGTCTTTACTCAGATGTCACCCTCTTGAAATCTTCCCGGACCATCCTTCTAGAATTGCACCACCAATTTTAACTTTTCTTAACATTAACCCTATCACTAATTAACACACTATACAATTTTTTTACTCATCTTGTTTATTGTCTCTCCATCCCCCACCCAGCAGACCACCAGCTTCATGAGGGTAGGGGCTTGGTCTACTTCATGCTTTATCTCCAACACCTAGAAGAGCTCTTAGCACATAGTAGGGCTCAGTAACTATTTATTGAATAGATGGATGGATAGAATGGATTGATGATTTCTTAGCACGGGTCCTGTTCCTAGCATCCGGGAACTCTGTCAGTCTTAAAAAAAGAACTTTAAGGGGATGCTTGCAAGTTTTCTGAGGTAGGTGTCAGACATTCAACAAGTATTCTTCCCTCTGCTTTGTGCTCAAATTGGGAACACAGCAGAGAACAAAACAGTTTCCCTGTCTCCAAAGAGCTCACAGTCTCAGGGGTTGGGGTTCAGATCATCAACAAATCACACAAATATGAAATTACAAAGGAAGCTAGAGAGTGCTGTAAGAGCACTTGACAGGAAGTTGAATCTGGACCCAGGAAGGGGGTTGAGGTAATGAAAGAGTAAGGCATTAGGGCATATCATTAAAAGGTAAGAGAGTGTGTGTGTGTGTGTGTGTAGTGGTGGGAACCTAGAGGCTGAGGGGGAACAAGAAGCCAGGCAATGGAAATCCAGTAAGGAGTTTGCATCCTTACCCCATGTGTAGCGGGAAGTTGTAGGAGAAGGCCATACAGTCTTTGCTGTTTCTCCCATCAGAAGGTAGAGTCTTCTCATCTCCTTTAATGCGGGCTGGCCTGTGATTGGTATTGACAAATAGAGTACAGTGGGTGACTGGGTGCCGATTGTGGGCCTGGGTCTTCGGCAGCCTGGTAGCTTTCATTTTTTTGGAGCCCTGGGCTGCTGCATAAAGAAGTCTGGCTACATTGCCGGAGAGAGATGTGGAAAGAGAGAGGCCCAGCCAACCCCTAGCTGTTCCTCTTTTTTAGCTGATGTGCCAGACATGAGTGATGCCACCCTGGATATTCTAGCCTGGTTTTCAGCCAACACCACATGGAGTAGAACTAAGCCATCCTGACTCACCTAGCTCTCTCAGCCTTGTCGGCTTGCAGAATCGTGAGCAAATAAATTATCACTATTTTAAGCCACTGTGTTTGGGGATGATTTGTTACCCAGCAGTAGCTAATGAAAACAACTTTCTGAGATCTTCCCATTTTATGGATAAGCTCATTTAATCCTCACAGCCACCCTATGTGGTAGTACAATTATTTTCATTATACAGATGTGGAAATGGCACAGAGAAGTTAAGGAAATACAGCAAGACACCTGGCACATAGTGGGTGCTGAGTATGCGTAGCTGTTACTGTCAGCATCATGTTCATCAGCAATAAACTTGGCATAATTGTTGAAGAAGTGGTAGGAAGATGAATAAAAGCATTGTTCACCAATTTGCTAGTGGTGTGATTTTAGGTAAGTAACCACCTCTCTGAGACTCAATTTCTCACCTGTAAAGTGGAGATTATAATAATACTCAGCTCACAGGATTATTGTGAGGAGCACAGGGTCCGGCAGAGCAAATGCCTAATACATGGCAGGCTTGGGTCATCACTTGTGCGAGGCATGTAGCCGAGATTGTTGTAGACAGCAATCTTAAGACCACGAGGATGAAGCCATTAGCCATTCTCTTGGGAGGTCTAGTGGAGAGACAGACAGGTCCTTCATGGTATTGCTGAAATACTGGATTCAGCCTCACCTGAAGGGAGTAATTCTGTACTTTCTCATGAAGGACTCCTTTAAATCTTTATCAGATATGCCAAATAGAATTGGGCTTTCTGTTATTTGAAACCAACATCCTAGGGTTATAATTACTTGTTTGTTGGTTCATCAAATATTGAATACTTAGTACACACCAAGCATTGTTTTAGGAACTGGTTGGTGTAATGATGGTAAACAAGACCGTCGAAAGCCCCATCCTTGTGGAACTTACCTTCTAGTGGGGAAGGCGAGTGACTCAAAAATAACTACTGATGGTAAGAACTATGAAGGTTGAGTGTAGGAGAGATAGAGAAGGACAGGAGCTGCTGTTTGAGGTGAAGGGGTTGAGTAAGGTATCTTTGAAGAAATGCTAATGGAGGAGGGACCTAGCCAAAAGCTGTGGGTACACTTTGGGAAGAAGGGCATGACAAATAGAAAAAGTAGCCGGTTCAAGGCCCTGAGGCATGCTTGGTGTGTTGGCGGAGCAGAGAACTGAGTGGGACAAGAGTCAACCGGTTAGGTGGGCAGGAGACCAGGCCTAGAGCATGCAGGGCTTCATGGGCCATGGTAAGGACTTGAATTTGATTCTCAGTGACATGGCGAGCAGTCAGAGCATTCTGAGCTCAAGAGTGATGTGACCTAACACCGTGCTAGGATTCCTCTGGCTGTCGTATGGGCCCCAGGATGGAAACAGGACTCTTGGTCTGGAGGCTCCCACACTAGTGCAGCTGAGAGACCATGAAGGCTGGGCCAGGGTGGCAGCAGTGGAGGCAGGGAGATGCGGTCGGATTTGGAATATAATTTGAAGGAAGAGTGGGCAGAATTTGGGCATAGGAGGGGGGGGGATAAAGAGTGCTCAACAGTTCTAAGGTTTTCAGCCTGAGCAGAGGAAGGAGGCAGTGCTGTAAATGTAGGGGGAAGATACTGGAGGCTGTGGGTGTGTTAAGCATCCCAGGGGACATGCTGAGCAAGCAGTGAAATATGCAAGTCGGGCTTTTAGGGGTGAGATTTGAGCTGCAGATAGAAATCTGGGAGTCATTGGCATTTTTGTGGTATTAAGGCCCAGGATGGGATCGCCGAGGATGGGAGTGTAGATGGAAAGAAGGTCTGGCTGGGAGAGCAGGGAGGCCTCTGAGGAGTTGCTGCAGTGATCCAGGCGAGAGGATGGTGGCGGAGCCGTGCAGGGGCAGGCCGGAGCTGTCATCTGGAGGCTGGATTTTGAAGGCAGAACCTATGATGTGATGAGTCGTGTGAGTGGTGACAGAAACACAGACAAGGGCCTCACGGGACAGGAGAGTGTCACAGGGCGGTGACTCTGCTTCCCTCCTTCCCCTGGGCCCTGCCACCCCTTCCTCTCTGATGCCGTTTTCTGTGTTCCCAGGCAGTTGGGCCACCCTGGTGGATCTTGCCCCGACTCTGTGTGACCTTCCAGTACAGTGCCCCACAGCCCCTCTGTCACCATTCCAAATTCCCCAGACAAGAATTGGTTTGCTGGGGTTGGTGTTGAACCCTGTTGCCCTGCTGTAGCTGGAGGGTTCCTGCAGTGAGGCGTCTGCTGGAAGGGCTGTGGATGCAGCACCCCAAATATTCACAGGTACAAAGCATTTCTGACAGTTGGTGTACTGGGGTTAGGGAGAGTGCTTTGACCCTATTCAGGTAGGTGGTGGCACAGATGGACCATTTGTGTGACCTCAGATGCATCCTGGATTGGGTGAAGTGGGTAGGGGAGACCAGGAAGGTGGGGTCTTGGTGGGGTCTGGGCCCAGAAGGGTCAAGGGTCAGCTTCTGCCTGCCTTCAGTGTTCCCAGAGGAGTCAGGAAGGCACGCACTCCCTGGAGAGAGACACAGAGGGGGCTGAGACAGCCCTGCAGCAGACGGGGCTCCGGGCAGGATGGCCGAGGCGCAGGGGGCTGTGGGAGCTCAGAGGAAGCACCTGACATCGTCTCAGGTATCAAGAGGGACTCCCTGGGTGGAGAACACATGAGATGAGTTCTGAAGAGTCAGATGGAGGGAGGTAGGGACTCAGCTAGGAACTACTTGCAGCCACATCAATTTATGTATTTTTCAAAATGTTTTGACTTAATTTTAGATTTACAGAAAACTTGCAACTTTTATAGTACAATAATACAAGAGACTTATATGCCCTATATGCAGCTTCCCTTAACCTTAACATCTTACATAGTTATAGTACATTTGTCAAAACTAAAATTGTTTGATTAGTAGTGTTCTATTAACGAACTCCAGACTTTTATTCGTATTCTACCCATTTTTCCCACTGATGTCCTCTTTCTGTTACAAGGTCCTGGACACCATGTTGCGTTTCTTCATTGCATCTCTCTGGCCTCCTCCCATCTGTGACAGTTTCTCAGTCTTCCCTTGTTTTTCATGACCTTGACAGTTTTGAGGAGTACTGGTCAGGTATCTTGTAGAATGTCCTGAGGCTGGGTTTGTCGCACTCTTTTCTCCTGGCTCGGCGGGGGCTCCAGGGCCGGGAAGAGCGCCACTCAGCACGTTCTTCCGGGTCACTCTGCGAAGGTGGCGTCGCAGGTTTCTCAGCCGCAGCGTCTTTTGGTTTTGCCCTCTCCTTTCTCTATCAGAAGCAATTCACACCATCCAGGCTACACTCCAAGGGAGGGGAAGTGAGCTCCGACTCCTGGAAGGAAAGATACTAGTAAGTTTTGGTCTTCCTGTGTTAAAACCATCACAGTAATTAACAAATGTGGGAAGATACTTTGAGGCTGTGCAAATGTCCTGTTTCTCCTCAGAGTTCTGCCCGCTAACTTTAGCACTCACCAATGCATCCACCATGCCTGCGACAGTTACTACTGTTCTAACCGTGATTTTCTATTTCCACCATTTCTCCTACATTTATTCTTTGGGATTCTTCTGTAGGAAGATTTGTCCCTTCCATGCTATTTATCCTGTTTGTCCAATCATTAATTTATATGAGTAGGGACTCGTGGCTATTTCTTCTCTTCGTTGGATGTAACCCATTACTGCTGCAGTTTTTTTCACTCCAGTTGGTCTAGTTTCAGCCACTGGGGCTCTTTCAGGTTGGCTCTCATGCCCTATACCCCTCCTTACTCAACTGGCACTGTAAGATGCTCCAGGCTTATCTTGCATTTCCCTGCCCCAGCCCTAGAATCAGCCACTTCTCCAAGGAGCCCTGGTTCCTTTTATTGGCGAGTGGTATTAGACACCAAGGTCTGGGCACTGAAGGTGCTCATGGCTACTGGGTGTCACTGCTACTAGCCCCTCTCAGCTGGCAGAGCTCGGAAATATGTGTATGCGTTCAAACCCATGTGTTTGAACGCATACACGTCTCTGTTTCTGTGTGTGTGTCCGGATGGATAAGTGTATAAAAGTAAACATGAGTCTGTACTGATACCTCTGATGCTACTCCAGCCCCAGAGGCTTCACCCTTGTCCCCTAAGTTATCTGTGGCGTCTTTCTCAGA
Organism: Phataginus tricuspis; assembly: GCA_029783875.1. NCBI lineage: Eukaryota > Metazoa > Chordata > Mammalia > Pholidota > Manidae > Phataginus > Phataginus tricuspis. The sequence continues at coordinate 10,054,813 of JAQQAC010019400.1, forward strand.
CAGTGAGAAACCTGGCGCGGTGGGCTCATTTTAGCGTGCATCTTAGTGGCCATCTTGGCAAAAATTGGACATGTTGACCTTTCTCTATAAGGCCATGCTCCCCTTGGTTTCTGTGACGATGCCGTCCCCTAATTTTTCTCCTGGGTCGTCTTTGCAAGAAGTGTGTGTTTTCAGTGATCCCTTAAATGTGGGTGGCTGTTCTCTCCCCAACCCACTGGGCCATCTTACCCTCTTTTATGGGCTGTTTCCTGTCTCTGTGCTGATGACACCTACTCTCTGTCCTGGGGTCTGGAGGCCTCATGAAGCACCACTGCCTCCCTACAATCCGGCACTCAGACCCAGGTGATCCAAACACTTGCTGTGTCCCAAATCGCAAACCTGCTCCTTCTCTCGGTCCCTGTCTCAGGGTGGCCCCTCCATATCCCAAGCTCCCAGAGAGTACCTGGGGCTTCATCTTTGGTGCCTCCCTCCCCATCTGCACCCCTAGTCCAATCATCACCCTGCACAGCTCGCACACTAGGACTTGGATGTCTCTCCCACCTGCCGCCTTCTCACCTGTCATGGCCCTGCCTTGCTCCATCTCTATCCTGTCCCACCTTGTCTCTGCCTGGCCTCCTCCCTGGGCCACTGGCCTCCCCCCTCTCCCTCTAATGCACCTCCACTTGGCAGTTAGAGGGATTTTTTTGAAACACAAATCAGATTGTGTTCTCCAGCTTGAAGCCTTTTCCATATTTGTCCAGTGTCCTTAGGACAAGATCCTAACTTCTTAGCCTGATACTGAAGGCTTGGTGTGATCTGACCTCTGACCGTCCCCAGCTGCCTGAGCTCCAGACACACTGAACCTCTGTTTCTTTGAACATGACCAGCGCTCTCAGCTGGGCCCCTGCGTGGACCCTCACTGAGCCTCATAAACTCTCAGCGCAGCCCATCTGCCCAGACCACACCCCACCCGCTTTCTTACCATTCCTGTTACTTTAAAACAGTCCCAGACATCATCATGATCCTGATGGTCAATACAATGTAACCAGTGGTTATTTCTAAGCATCGGAAGTAGGTGGGGGAACTTTACTTTTTAAGAATACTTGCGGTGAACATGGTTTCATTGAATACTAAACACCAGCAGCAGTTGTGAAAGAAAAAGATTAACAAGAAAAGAAAATCACCTTGTGTTTGAGTTTAAGGAGAAAAATACTTTCAGGAATCATTTTATGACTTTAAAAATTCTGCAGCAGCAAGGAGAGAACCGAGGTACATTTCTCTGTATGCATAACAGTCATGCCAGAATTAACTTTTAAGGTGTGCTTGTAAGCTCCCTTTTGAATCGCATTCACTGAGGGAATTTTCTATCCTTAACTTTCAGTTACCATTGTAAACATGACTTACGTGATTTATCTAAAGTGTCTTAGCAGCATTTGGAACTGACTTCTGTAAAAGAATTTGGTATGTATGAAGGAAGGTTACTAAAACATCTCAGCGTTGGGAGAATTCTTGTCTTCTACTCTGGTATTGGTGACTATTGGGACAGTAAATTTGGTGTAAAGGAACTAGGAATGCATCCACTTGGAGGCATTTTGTGACTTTAAATCCTGCTGGCATGCAGTCTGATAATAACTGCCGGTATTCCCAAGGCACCTTCCTCAGGCCAGGCACCAGGCCTAGCCCTTTGCGTGCACTACTGTGAATGTTCTGGCTTTTCAGGGAGGCATTTTGAATTTAAATCAGTTGCTTCAGATTCCGAGACTAGTAAGCGGAGGCAGCAGGATGTGCACCCAAAGGCTGGGTAGGTTCCATTGTCTGTGCCTCTAGCCACATCCCTCCTGGATTCTGTTCTTAAAGGAGCTGCTCATATTTCTGATTCTGCCATTTCTTCTTTTCGGAGGAAGAGCTTAAATTCCTTTCTTCTCCATGTCCCCATCTCCCGCTTCACCAGTTACCAGCATATGGCCACTCTTGTTCCCTCCATAGCCTGCACATTTTTCTCCCCTGCTCAGTTATTTGACAGCACATTCAGGTATGTTTTTTAAAGTTTTTTTTTTTTTTTCAAAGAAAGAGTAGCCTGCAGTTCCTTGCCCCAAGTTCTCCCCCTGCTGGCAAACTGACCACCTTCCTGATGCTGTGCCCTCTCCGCTTATTTCTCAATGCAGGCACATCTGTGCTTGGTAGGGCTCTGTCCCCAGCTCATCTCCTGTAACCCTGTCCTCCAGGCATTTTTCCACGTTGTTGTGAAGCCTGAACATGATCCCTCTTAGTGACCGTGGATGGGCTGGTGTTGCTCGGCAGGCCGATCCCTGCAGCAGGACATTTAATCTGCTTGTGGCCATTTGCCATGCTTGTGGCCTGTTCCCTTATTTGGATTATTTTCTGGATGCCCCCTCCACTCAAACGAGGCCAGGCCCCCCAGAACACTCCTTGCACACTGTCAGCTCCCTCCAGCACATTTCCTTTACCATCGTCAGAATGCAGCAGGGATTCGAGTTCTTCCCTCTTAATTGCCTGGGGGCTCCCTGAGGGCAGGAATCAGGCCTGTCTTTATCCCTGCCATGTCCCCAGTGCCTCCCAGTGCAGGACCTGGCACCTGGTGGACACTCAGTAACGGTGATGAATGAATGAATGAGTGAATGAATGAATGAATGGTTGCCAAGATCCATAGCATGAGGGCAGTGGGAAGCCACAGAAGTCTTTTAGTCAGAACCCATTTTTTTTCTTAAACGAATGTGCTTGTAATCAATCCCCTGGGATCTTGTTAAAATGCAGATTCTGAGTCAGTGGGTCTGGGGCGGGGCCTGGTATTCTGCATTTCTAAGCTCCCAAGTGATGCCAATACTTTTGAGTAGCAAAGATCTGGCCGTGCTGTCCAGCATATTGGCCACCAGCCACACGTAGCTGTTGAGCACTTGAAATGTGACTGGTGTGAACTGAGATGTACATTAAAAAATAACCACCAGGTTTCAAAGACTCAGTAAAAAAGAAAGAATGTAAAATATCTCATTAGTAATTTTTATATTGATCCCATGTTACTATGGTAATATTTTGGATATATCTGGTTAAATAAAATATGTTATTAAAATTAATTTCACCTGTTTCTTTTTTTTTCATGTGGCTACTGGGAAATTTAAAATTTTATTTGTGGTTCTCATTGTGTTTCTTTTGGATCATGCTGGTCTAGAAGACTCCAGACTCCTCACCTTCAAGCATTTGTACATGCTTCCCCTTCTTTTTGGAGCACCCCTCTTTCTCCTGAGCTCCTCCTCACAACCAACTTCATACATCTTTCGGGTCTCAATTAAGATGTCTTCTCCTCCAGGAAGCCCTCCTTGATCCTCCAGGGTGGGTCAGGTGCCTGTTCTGGGCTTCCACAGCTCTTTAGGTTTTCCCCACCCCAGCCCTGACCATCTGTGCCATCAACATTTTAACATCTGTCTCCCTTTTTAGATGGATAAATTCATGCTGATGGGGACAAGCCTCTTCTGGTCACCACTTATCTCCAGAACCTGGCACAGTCAATAAATATTTGTTAACTGAATTAAGAAGAACAAGGAAGCTGTGGATTGTGCACATTTTACAACTCTTGAACTGGACTGTGAAACCAGCTTTAGAGGTCTTGTTTGGATGTGCCTTGCCGCCAGGGCAGCATTTGGAACTGCTCTGTTTGCTGGGTATATGGTAGATGTGGATCTCATCAGCCTCTCTGTAGAACTGTTCTTCTGCCTCTGCCCCTGAACTACCCTGGAGCCCCTCTCTTGGGATTTGTCCTTTGCTGATGGCACGTTTCTGAGTGGCAGCTCATCTCTTTGTTAGTTTGTATCAGCTGTTGTTGTCACATCTTGATAAAGACTTTTCCCAGTCTGAGATTTCCCTTACTCTTTTCTTTTTAATTGCATAGAAACATTGGTTTAAAAAAAAGTCGTTAAGAATTAGTCCAGTAGTCTTTTCCTTTGAGTTTTTTCTGTAGCTTCAATAGTTTTGTAATGAATTTGATATGAACAGATGCACAACCTCCATAATCAGGGACAGATAAATTAAGAACTCTCACTGTAGCTTGCTTGTTCAAGCGCCCCCACTGCAGTCTCTCTGCACTCAGCATGACGGTGGCCGTGGCACCATGCTCTCTCCCTGTCCATCACATCCCGCCTTTCTTCATCCCCACCCTGCCCACTGTCCTTACCTATCATAGATTCATAATAACAACCACTCTATGTTCCCTTCCTCCTTTTATCTTTTGACCCACCCATCTGACTAAAAGCCAGCCCTTGATTATATAAATATCTAGGGGTAAAAAAAGGCCATGCTGAGATTCTATTTTACATCCTCATTGACAGAACATGACTATAGACAAGGATGGGGATTAGCAGGTCATCTCATGCACTGCTGGTGGAGGGAATGCAGATTACTCCAGCCTTCTGGAGAATTTGATGTTATCTTGAACAATTCAACCAAATTGAAGATTTGAGGCCCTTATACTCAGCATCTCCACTCCTAGGTACTTCCCCAAGAGGAAATGAGCGTATTCACCAGGTGACATGTCCAGCTAAGTCTGCAGTAACACTGTTTGACAGTGAAACAATGGAAAAAAACCTGATGTCCATTAAAAGGAAAACGGATACATAAAGTTGTGGTATAGTCACACAGTAGAATATTATACAGCCATGGAAAGGAAAGAACTACAGATGAACAAGAAAAATAGTGTTGAGTGAATAGAGCAAAATTCAGAAGACCCCATATAGGAATGGTATTTATAAAGATCAGAACCAAGCACAAGGAAACGTTGAGGCATACAAAAATACATGTTCAAACCATACCTTATAATAGCAAGGGGCAAGGGAAGCTTTTGGGATTCATTGCATTGTACACTGAAAATGGGTGTATGTATTTGCATGTAAATTATGCCTCAACAAAGTTGAACTTAAAAAAAGAGATGTGGGCCAGAACACACTCCTTGTTCTGTAACTAGGGGCAGGTGCCACCCTCAGGTGACCAGCTGTCAGGCTGAGGATGGCAGGGCCAAAAAGAAAAAGGACCTGAGTTCTTCGTAATGTCACTGAGGCGCATAAGGGACTTCGCTTTCTTTGCTGTTATCTCCTAGGTACAGCTGCCAGAACTGGGCCTGGCAATAAGGTGGCACTCATAAATATATGTATTTTAAAGTAAATTTTTTTATTGAAGTATAATTTAATTAAACATTTTAAGTGTTTGAATTTAACAACCCTGGGACACCCTACCTGCGGGTTTTTTCCTCTGTGGAATAATGCATCTCCTTCTGGGTCAAGCCCTTTTGATTTGGGTTTTCTTATCTGCAGTCAAACCCATCATAAGTAGTGACCTTCATGGGAAGTGAGTTACTGCCAGCATTTTAGGGGTGCCTACTCTGTGTCAGGTTGTATTAAGGGCTTTACCTGCATGATTTCTTGAAGTCTTCACAACAGCCCTGTGAGGTCAGTTTCAGGCCCTCCACGTAACTGAGCCCCGAGAGGGCGTACGGATCGTTGTGCTTGTCTTGCCTTCCCTTGGGTGCTTCCTGGTCTGGACACACTGCCGTGTCTGCCCATCACCTTCAAGGAATTGCAACACTGCAATTGAGGTCCCATATTTGAGTTCAAGGGGAAAGTTTTCAATTGGCCCTCACCGTATAAAAACCCCTAGAGGCATCCCACAGTTCCAGTTATCTACTGCCAGATAGATAAACCACCCCAGTCTTAGTGGCTTAAAACAGCAAATTATCTTCAGGGTTTGGTGGGTTGACTGGGCTCAGCTGGGAGTTTTTGCTTAGGGGCACTCGGGTCATGGCAGTTGGATGTCAGCTGGGTCTGCAGTCGTCCAAAGGCCCCACTGACTGGATGTGGAAGCGGCTTGCTCACAGGCTGGCCATTGGTGCAGGCTGTGGCCATGGGCTGGGGCCTGGGTGCCCGTTCCTGGCCTCTCCGTGTGCCCTGGGCTTCTCACAGCACAACTGGTTCTGAGACGGAGCATTCCAAGGGTGAGCTTTCCAAAAGACCCAGTCAGAACCTGTAAGCCTTCTTAGGATCCAGCCTTAGAAATCCAGAACTTCGCTTCCTCTGCATTCTCGTGGTCGGGTAAATCCCCAAGGGCAACCTGGCTCAAGGAGGGCAAGCCCCTCATCTCTTGGTTGGGGGAGCAATATGTGTACCACTCTGCGGGCCTACTTACGTTGATTCCATGCACATTTTTTTCAGTTAGTTATGATGCATCAGCACGGACTACCTAGCACCAAGCCCTGTCTTTTCTTCCCTCCTCTCCACGAGGCCTCCGGGGCTCTTGGCTGGAGCCTCTACCTGGCATCAAGCCCTCTGTTGGGAGGGCCAGAGGTGGCTTAAGTTTCATGCCCCTTCCCTCTATCCAAACTTTTCTCTGATGTCCTTCAGCTTTGAAAATTTTACCTTTCTGCTGTTGTTAAGTAACCTTTTTCACCGGAGTATAACAATACATACTGTAAAGTGTACATATCTTAAGTTTAGTGTAGGGGAATAATTTTCTACATCCAGCTCAGTGGCTGGAGACACTGAGGGAAGGAAGACAGATTGTCACTTGTCCTTGCAGAACTCATGGTCACAGTTAGGGTCTCCCAAGAGGGTTCTGGTTCTCAGGTTTTCAAGACAAAGCTTTTAGGTGTAGGAAAATAGTAGAAAGTCTATTTATAACCACTTTTATCTCATCCTTTAAGCATTTCTACTTTAGTGTGTGTTTTATATTGTACATGTTTATACAGAACAACATGTAAATTATACACACACACATACATATACTGAAGATGTACTTAAAAAGTTTTATGGGACACATGGTCAAAAAGGTTTGAGGACTTCTGGTCTGAGTTGGGGGAAGACTCATAAGCAGGGAAGTTTAAAGTAAGGTGATTGTACTATAATTGAGGTGTTGCTAGGCCCTGTGGCCCTGAGGACGAAGGTCAGGGAGGGGGTGTGGGATGTCATTACTGGTTTTCTGAGGAGAGGACAGTGGGGCTAAGGTATGAGGAAATAAGTAAAAGTCTGGAATTGCATGTGCAGAGACCCCAGAAATAACATTGTGGTGTAGTTAAACTATTATGAAACAGGTTGTAAACAGCATCCAGATCAAGAAACAGCATTAATAGCCCTCCTAAAGTCACCTTACACCTCCTTCCAGTCATTCCGTATGGCACATTATATTTTCCCTAAATGACTGTACTGATGTCTCCCATTCCATATGCTCTTAAAATGTGCCACTCCCACATGAAGAGGTGGAGTCTATGACCACCCCTCTTCATCCTGCAGATATGACTGAGATGACTAAGAGTACGGTGGAAGTGACACTATGTGACATCTGAGGCTAAGTCGTGAAAAACTACAGCTCCTCCCTGGTTCTCTCTTTGAGTGCCCACCTGTGCAGCCCAGCTGGCATTCTGTGCAGAAGCCCAGGTTGCATGGACAGTGCATGTGTGGAGCATTCTGGCCAGTCCCAGTCACTAGACATGTGAATGAGGAAGCCTTCAGGATGACTCCAGCTCCAGCCACCATTTGACTATAACCACGAGAGACCACGTGGCTGGACTCAACCAACTTCCAGAAACAGGAGTGATAATAGTAATCAATTATTTTATATCACTACATTTAGGGAGATTTGTTACATAGCAGATAAGTGATACACCCCCTCTCCCCAAGGATAGCCATCTTGCTGACTTCTAACAGCATAGATTATTTTTGCCTGATTCTTTATTTAAATGAAATAATAAAATACATCAACTTCTGGGTTTCCTCTCTTAACCGTGATCTCTGTGCTTGGGCCCATCTTATAGAGTGTAGTGAGTGGGTACATGTTTTGGCTTCCTGTTGCCCTGTCCTCTGAGGGTGGTGTAGTGGACATGGTTCTATTGGCCTGTCCAACATCCATTCCCTTTTCTGATTACAGTGTCCCAAATCTCCCCCTTGGGTGAAGCTGAATCCCCCTGCTGGCTCTCTAGGGGTGAGCCCATAACCCAGGCCTGGCTAATGAGAATCTTCTATCTCCCTGACCACAATGGTTGTTCAGAAATGTGCCTGTGGCCCAAGCCTGCATGATGAGAACAAAGATGGGCTTCTGCTGAGGTGGTAGTGAAGGAGAATTCCTTCTTTGATGTGATTTCCCAGCTGGTGGAATCTAAGGCCAGAGCTCCTAAGGGTGACGGCAACAGGAGAGCTTGCCCAAGAATAAAGACAACACAGAAGGGAAGGCAGAGATGAGAAATGGAGACAGAAGGAGAATCCTAACTACCTCTGTGGTCCCCAGGTCCAGCTGTGCCTGAAGGCAAACTTACTGTTTCAATTAGAGGAACCTATACATATCTTTTTTCATTTAAGCCACTTTGAACTTGGATTTTCTGTCATTTGTAGCCAAGAGTCCCAACAGGGGCCATGCACATGGATTTTTCTCAGAAGCCCCAGTCAACACTTCCATTTGCTGGACTCAGTCCTCACGTGGAAAAGGCAGTGTAACCATACAGCAATTCATACAGTGTGGGATCCAGGGGCCTTGTGAGAGGGGTTCCAGCAAGAGTGTTTTAAGAAGCGCTCTGGGGGCCGTGTGCTAACGTCAGAGTGTCACTGCAACAGAGCGTGGTGGTTGGTAATGGCATAGAGAGGGCACGTGCTGGAGAATCAACACTGGAGGTTCAAGCTGCTTCTCTACCCCTGACTCTCTAATTTTAGGTGTTACATAAATCATCCTGCTTCAGATTTCCCATCTGTAAAATGGTGTACCTCCTATTTTATACTGCTCTTAGGTGGATGAGGTAATAGAGGTCGATCATTCGGAATAGTGCCTGGCACATAGTCCATGCTCATTAAGGTTACAGCCATGGTTCTCGGACTTTGTCAGACATTAGAATCATGTTGGACGGCTTGTGAAAACAGGTTTCTGGGCCCTCCCCTTCTCTTAGAGTTTCTGATTCTCATTAAGAGGAGCCTGGAGATGTGCATTTTTGACAAGTTCCCAGGTCAAGCTGATGCTGTTGGTCCAGGGGACCTTGCTTTGAGAACCTCTGACTTACTGTTACCGGTCTCCAGCCCCCTTTCTGGTGGTTCTGCAGTCACCTCAGGTGCTCTGCAATAGCTTTTTCTGCTGACTCAGGCCTCTGCCTCCTCCTCTGCCCCGTTCTGGCATCCATTTCCATAGCTGGATTCTCTGTGCTGGTAATTGGAGCTCTGAGCCCAGCTTTCCACTGAGAGTGGCCCCAGCCTCCACCTGTTCAGGGCACCTGATTGATGGTTCCTTCAACCGCAACTGTTCCTTTTTGGGCAGCCTTCAGAACTGTCTCCAGCTTTCTTATATAAGCAGACACCTTTCCCCTAACCTCTGAGAGGCTGCAATTGCCACGTCACTCCTGACCCTGGCCGTCCACGCCGACTCCCATCACACTCGCTCATCACCACCCTGCCACAGGCATGTCTTTGCTTTATTAATACAAATGTTGTTACATGCAGGGCCAGTGAAGCCCCCTCTGTAACCTGGTCCACTAGCTGGAGCACGAAGGTCAGTGCGGCTGGAGCTGAGAGTGAAGAGGAGGATGGCAGGAGATTAGGTCAGAAAGATAGGCAAAAGATAGATTGTATAAGACTTTATATGTCATGAGAGGAGCTGGGACTCTACTATCCTGAAGGTGGCAATATGAAATAAAGTATATGTTTATGTGTGTAAACACACACACATTTATACATATAGTTGAAAAAATTATACAATGAACACACATGTAGCCACCACATAGGTAAGAAATGGGACATTGCCAGTCAAAACCGTCCCTACTGTTTGTGGATCCTGGACCAAGGGTACAAATGGAGGCTCCCTATTTATAGTTCACACCCTTCTCTTCCCATTCCTGTCTACATCCTGAACCCTTGAGGGGCCGTCCATGTATGTATGTGGACCCTAATCTGCATGTCGGAGTTGGTCCATCTCCCCAAATCACCTCTTACCTACCCCCTTGGATCTGGAGGTGTGCACACCTGCATGGCCTGCCCTGGATGTGTGGTGCGAGATGCACCAGGAAGAGGCCCACATGGGTGCTGTAAGCAGGTTCAGGAACACTTGGGCAGGGGGCTCTACAGAACTGGGCACTCTGAGCATGGTGTAAAACTGCACTGTCAAAAAAGGTAGCCATTAGTCACATATGGCTGTTTAAATGTAAATTAATAAAAGTGAAGTAAAATGAAAAATTCAGTTCCTCAGTAACACTAGCCACATTTTAAGTGCTCAGTAGCCACATTTGGACAGTGCAGATACAGAACTTGTTTGTCATTGCAGAATGTCCTATTGGGCAGGCTGGTTAGGAAGGAGGAGTGGTATGGGTTCTGTAAGACAGGAAGTCTGAGACCCCCACTCAAAAAACAGCAGGCAACAGAAACTGCCTGTGGGAATGACCAGATGTTGGATTTAACAGATAAAATCTTCAAAGTAGCCACTATACATGTGCTCAAATAACTAAAAGGAGTCTTGATTTTAAAACTAAAAGGAAGGTATGATGATAATGACTGAACCAAATTGAAAATGTTGTTAAAGAGACATTTAAAAACAGAACCAAATGGAAATCTGGACCTGAAGAATACAATAAATGAAAAATTCACTAGAGTGGCTCAACAGATTTGAACTAACAGAAGAGAGTTAGAAAATTCAAAGGTAGAGTGTATGGAATCCAAAGAGCAAAGAGAAAAAAGAATGAAGAAAATGAACAGAGACTCAGAGAAATGCGGGACACCATTAAACAAAACAACTTACACATAATGGGAGTGCCAGAAGGGGAGGACGGAGGGCAAGGAGAGAAAAATTATTTCAGAAAAAAACCTTGATAAATTCAAAGGGATAAAGAACAATGTATATTCTCTGATGACAATGGAATGAAATTATATATCAATAACAGCAAGAAATTTGGAAAACTCGCAAGTATGTGGAAATTAAACAATACTTCAACAATCAAAGAATCAAAGACAAAATTAAAAGAGAAGCTAGGAAATGTTGTGAGATAAATGAAAATGAATATGTAATATGCTGGAACTTAAGGGATGCAGCCAAAGCAGTACTTAACGGGAACTTTATAGCTGTAAATGCCTGTATTAAGAAAGAAGAATGATTACAAATTACCTAAGCTTTCACCTTATGACAATGAAAAAGAAGGGCAAACTGCACTTAAAGCAAGCAGAGGGAAGAAAAAAAGATCAGGCAGAAATAAGTGAAATTGAGAATAGAAAAACAATAGTGAAAATCAGCAAAAGCAAAGTTGGTTCTTTTAAAGATCAAAATATTGGCATAACATAGTTAGATATACCAAGAAAAAAAAAAGCGAGTTGATTGAAATGATTAGAATCAGAAACGAAGGAGGGACTATTACTACCAAACTTGCAGAAATTAAATGGGATATTATGAACAAGTGAATTTCAATATATTAGATAATGTAGATGAAAAACAAATTCCTAGGAAGACACAAACTACTAAAACTCAGTCAAGAATAGGATGTCTGAACACCTCATACCTTAAGCAAGTAAAGAGACTGATCTACCACCAATGAATTCTACCAAACATTTAAAGAAGAATTAGTACCCATTCTTCACAAACGTTTCCAATAAATTGAATAGGGGGAACATTTCCCAACTCATTCTATGAGGCCAGGATTACCCTGCTACCCAAATAAGACAAAGATATTACAGGAAAAGAAAACTACAGACTAGTATCTCTCATGAATTCAGAGACAGATGCAAAAATCCTCACATAAATACAAACTGAATTCAGCGACATATAAAAAGAAATATATACCAAGAATAAGTAAGATTTATTCTAGGAAGACAACCATGGTTTTGAATCCCCAAATCGATGAAGGCAGTATACCATATCAGTAGAATAAGAAACAAAACCCACATGATCATCTTCATAGATATGGAGGAAATACTTGGCAAAATCCCATTCATGATAAATCCTCTCAGCAAGATAGGACTAGAAAGGGTTTTTCTCAACCCGTGAAGGGCATTTGTGAAACACTTAGAGCTGACATACTCAATGGGGAAAGACTGAATATTTCCCCCCAAAGATCAGGAACAAGACAAGGATGGCTGCTCTCACCATTTCTATTCAATATTGTACTGGAAGTTCTAGTCAGGACAATTAGGTGGGGAAATGGCAATGAGACTAAAAGGAAGTAAACTATTTGCAGAGGACATGATATAATGTACAGAAAATCTTAAGGAATCCAGTAAATAACTATTAGAACTAATGAATGAGTTCAGCAAGGTTGCAGTCTACAACTCAATATATAAAAATCAATTGTATTTTTATACATTTGCAATGAGTAATTGACAACGAAAAAGACAATTCTACTTACAATAGCACCAAAACCAAAACTTTATGAATAAATTTATCAAAAGTACAAAACTTAAGCTCTGAAAACTACAAGACATTGTTGAAAGAAATTAAAGATCATCTAAATAAATGGAAAAACATCCATACATATAGACTGGAAGACTTAATATTATTAAAATTGTTATACTTCCCGAATTGATCTTCAGAGTCAATGCAATCCCTGGAAGAATCTTAGCAGACTTCTTTGTAGAAATTGGCAACCTGAATCTAAAATTCACATGGAACTGCAAGGGACCCAGAATAACCAGAGCAATATTTTTTTTTGTTAGGCATCCCATGTAATTAATTTTGATTATCATTGTCATACATTCACTGGTTACAGTCTTTGTACTATTTTGGACAATCCAAAATTATGGCAACCCATTGGAGTAAATAATGCAATCATTTCTGCTTGGGTGAGTTGTGTATAAAATATAGAGTGTCAATTCCAGTAAAGGGGAAGCAAATTCAGTATTCACATTTTATCCTGGCAAAGTGGTCTTGGAACTTTTGCCTTGGGTTATTTAAAAAAATCAGCCAGTATTCTTTCCTTCCAGCCAAAGACTCCATTACATCGCAGCCTAGCATCTGGTCGCTGTTGCGCCTGCCCCAAAGCAATCTTGAAAAGGAACAAAGTAGAACTCACTCTTCCCAATTTCAAAACTTACTACAAGATATAGTAAATCAAGACATGTGGTATAGGAATAAAGGTAAATATACAGATCAATAGAATAGAATTAAGAGTCCAGAAATAAAACCATGTGTCTCCAGTCAAATGACTTTCCACCAGAGATCATTCAATGGGGAAAGAATGGTCTTAATTGACAAATGGAGCGGGAAGAACTGCATGGTCACATACAAAAGAATAAAGGCGGGCCCTTACCTCACACCATATTCAAAAATTAATTCAAAATGGATCGAAGACCTAAATGTAAGAACTAAAACTATAAAACTCTTCTATATGACACCAAAAACACAAGCAACAACAACAGAAAAACAATAGATAAAACTGGACATCATCAAAATTTAAAACCTTTGTGCTTCAATGAGCATCATCAAGAAAGTGAAAAGACAACCCCCACGATGGGAGAAAGTATTTGCAAATCATACATCTAAAAAGGGACTTGTAATTTGAATATATAAAGAGCTTATGCAACTCAGAATGAAAAGGACAACCCATTTAAAAATGGGCAAAGGACCCGAATAGACATCTTTCCAAAGAAGATATAAAAGACCAATAGGCACATGAAAAGATGCTCGACATCATCCACCTTTGGGGAAATGCAAATCAAAACCACAATGAGATACCATCTGTCTCCCACTAGGATAACTATAACAAAAAAGTCAGAAAGTGTTGGCGAGGATGCAGGGAAATCAGAACCCTCATATACTGCTGGTGGTAATGTAAAATGGTGCAGCCACTTTGGAAAAAGGTCTGGAAGTTATCAAATGATTAAACACGGAGTTATCCTATGATTCCACTCCCAGGTATATACCCAAGAGAAAAGAGGACTATGTCTACACAAAACCTGCATGTTTGTAGCAGAATTATTCATAATAGCCAAAAGCTGGAAACAACAATGTCCAGTAACTGATGAATGCTCTGCCCATATACCATCAGCTCATGGGTGAATGTGATATGCCCATACAATGGACTATTACTCCATAAAAAGGAACAAAGTCCTGACACATGCTACAACATGGATGAACCTGGAAGACATTATGCTAGTTAAAAAAAAAAAGAAATGCAAAAGGCCACATATTGTATGATTCCATGTATATGAAATGTCCAATAATAGCCAAATCTATGGGAGAGAAAGTAGATTAATGTTTGATTAGGGCTGGAAAGGGTGGGATAGGAGGTGATAGCTAAAGGTATGGGTCTCTTTTTGAAGGGATAAGAATGTTCAAAAACTGACTATGGTAATTGCTTCACATACCTACAAATATACTAAAAGCTACTGAATGGCACACTTGAAATGGGTGAATTGTATGACCTCTGAATTATATCTCAATGAAGTTGTTTAAAAAATTAGACAAAAATTAAATAAACTTGTGATGTCTTTTCCTTATCTCCCAAGCGTGGACAGACACAAAGAGAAATACCCAGATGATGACTTCTCGATGCCAGATATTTCTGATTCAGAGGATAGGCCTATCTGGGGTGTGTTCTAGTGAAGAGAGATGACTGTTGTCTTCTGTTAAAAGCCTTGTCAATCCCAGCACATGAGGTGCACTATCCTGTAGGAGGAGAACTTAGGGCAACTTTCTTGCCTGGTATGAAGAACTTCACTGTTTTGAGTGCATTGTGTTCACCATCTTTTGGTTTCACCAAAAGATGCTGAAGTCCTAAACTCCAGTGCCTGTGAATGTGGCCTTCTTTGGAAATGGGGTCTTTGCAGAGGATCGAGATGAGGTCCTTAGGGTGGACCTTAATCCAATATGGCTGTGCCCTTATAAAAAGGGGGACATATGGACACAGAGACAGATATGCACACAGGGAGAACGTCATGTGAAGATGAAGGCAGAGAGTAGGTGATGCATCTCCAAGCAAAGGAATGTCAAAGATTGCCCACAAACCACTAGAAGCTTCTAGGAGAGGCATAGAACCCTGTCACAATCCTCAGAAAGAATCAACCCTACCAACACCTTGATCTTGGACTCAGCCATAGACTCAGAAACTAAGTAACAGCAAACTTCTGTTGTTGAAGCCACCCAGTTTGTGGCACTTTGTTGAGGTAGCCCTAGCAATATTAATATGACTGCTTATACTCCTGGTTGGAAATCAACCTGTCATACCTCTTACAGGGGATGTAAAGGCAGGACGCACAGTCTGCCTCAGCTCACATCACCACTGACTGTAGTTGGGCCATTCCAGTTTAACAAAAATGTTCTAAAACTTCTGTATCTCAAAGTGAAGGGGTCTGAGGGCGAATCGCTTTCCTCCCAGAAGCCCTCTGTCCCTTAACACAGATTTTCCTTTCCTTTCATTAGCAATTGGGGTAAATACTTGCTTGACATTTGTGTGACTAACAAGTCATTCTGGTGACTTTTCCAGAAGACAGAAGGTCTGTTCCAAGAAGGCTAGGTATTTCCTCTGTACAGAAATAGCCAGGATTTAAATTTTTTTCAGTAAAGTGAAACAGAAATAGCCAGGATTTAAATTTTTTTCAGTAAAGTGAAACATTAAAATGACAAACATTTTAAAGTACTGAAGGAAATAAACTGAAAAACAACAACAAAAATTTTTTTAACTTGATCTCAGTCTGTCCTCTCTAGGGGAAAAAATCAACACATAGAACATTGTGTATCTCTAGAAACAATATTTAAAAAACATTTATACAGTGCCTGATATGTGCCCAGCCCTTTTCTAAGAGCTTATACATTTTAATTCACTTAATCCTAGATGGTAACTATTATTATCCCCCTTTCACAGATGAGAAAACTGAGACCCAGAGAGATGAACCACTTGCTCAAGTTTGTCCCGCTAGAAGTTTCAGAGGTGGGACTCACATCCAGGCTGTCTGGCTCCAGGGCCCTCACCCTTTGCCACGACTATGTCATCTCGGATGGAGCAGAGAGAGGAGTGGATGGGCTGGGAACTGGCAGCAGAGGGTGGCTCATTTACCCCAGCACCTTCTGACGTCTCAAGTGCAGAGCAAAGAGGACCAGAGCTCCCAGGCTCTCTCCTCCTCACTGGGGAGGTCCCCCTCCAGGTCCTCCTTCCCTGCTTTAGCCAAGAGGCTGCAAACTGCCAAAGGAAAACATATGAGAAAGTTGGAGGGCAGGTGGAGCGGGTGTGATATTCTCTGCACTTACTCTCCTCCCTGGGACTCTCCGCAAACAGCACCCCTTGCCCTGACCTTCGGGAAAGTGCCCGCTTTTCCTTTCCATCAAGCAATGTGATGAATCTTATCTTAAAATTGAGACACAATTTGCCCATTGTGTAAAGACTATATCAGAATATAGACGAGAAGGGCAAAGGTGAGGGAAACAAGAAAACAACTGGTTTGAATATTGTAAGAAAATACCCTTTTCAATGAATACTGGAGTTTTCAAAAAAAACTGGAGTTTTTTGAGGAACCTCCATACTGCTTTCCACAATGGTTGAACTAATTTGCATTCCCACCGGACTAATAGTTACCAAAAGGAAAGGGACTGGGGAAGAAGGGCAGGAAGGGAGGGATAAGAGGGTAAAAGGGGCATTACGATTGGCAGACATAAGGTGGGGGGGCACGGGGAGGGCTGTACAACTCAGAGAAGACAAGTAGTGATTCTCATCTCACTACACTGATGGACAGTGACTGTAATGGGGTTGGTGGGGGGGACCTGATGAAGGGGGTAGTTTAATCACCACATATTGCTCATGTAATTGTAGGTTAATGATACCAAAATAAATTGTAAAAAATAAATAAATAAAATAAACAAATACTGTCGGAATAAACAAAATAACCACAAAATAATCAGAGATGTTGAGGATTTTTTCGTTCACTTTTAACAACATTTCTGGGGTTTTTGTTGTTTTTGTTTTGGATACTTAAAACCTTTTTATTCTAGAATGGTTTTAGATTCACAGAACAATTGAGAAGCCAGTTCAGGGGATTTCTGTAGGCCCACATCCAGTTTCCCTTATGGGTATCTTTGTTAGGATGGGATGTTTGTCCCAATTAAGGGAACAATACTGATACAGTATAATGAACTAAAGTCAATTCTGTCTTCAGATTTCCTTACTTTTCATCTAGTGCCATTTTTCTGCTTTGGGACCCAATCCAGAAGAGAACATTACATTGAGCTGTCCTGGTCTCGCCAGGCTGTCCCTATTTCTCACTTTCCTTGATTTGAATCACTGTGGCAGGTGTGAGGACTGCTGGGGCATTTTGCAGACTCTCAGTTGGCATTTGTTTGACGTTTGTCTCATGATTAAACTGGGGTTAACGGTTTTGGAAGGAAGACCACGGAGGGAGTCATTCTTATCTCACCACATGGAGGATACAAACCATCCACAGGATTCTTTGCTCACCTGGCTAAGGGAGGGTTTGTCAGGCCTCTCCACTGTGAACTCCTGTGCCCAACTTTCTCACCGTCCTCTTTGGAAGGAAGTCGCTCTGGGCGGCCCTCGCTTGAGGACGTGGAGGGAGTGAGGTCCCACCTTCTTGAGGGTGGACTGTCTATGTAAATTTTGTAGAATTCTTCTACAGGGGAGATTTTTCTCTTCCTCCCCACTTATTTATTTATCCAATTATTTATTTATATCAGTATGGATTTGTGGGTGTTTGTTTTCTATTTGGGGTTATAATCCAATACTGCTTGATTTTGTTATTGAAACGGTTCCAGCTTTGGCCACAGGGAGCCCTTTCCCTCAGGTCCTGGGTCCCCGGGCACGTGGCCATCTTCCCCCTTTTGAGCACTTCCTTACTTTGGGGCTCAGCAGGACGCAACAAGCTCATCTTGTATGTGTCCTGCTCCAATCCTAGAATCAGCTGTTTCTTCTTCAAGTAGTTTTTAAGTGGTTTGTGCAAAACATTTTGGGATTTTTGTAGTAGTCCAGTCACTTCAACCAGGAACAATAACCAGGCGAGAATGACTGCATTGTGATTGCTGTCCAGTGGAGAGCACTGGGCGATACCCTTAATTACAGGATTAAATCTAATTTCTAGGATGTTGAGATGTGAAAAAAGCAGCGTAGCCCAGAACTGATGGATCCCGTTGATCGAGCACCTACGGAATGGCTGGGAAACACCACAATAATGGCTTTCCTGTGAGGACATGTCTTTGGGGCTCCCCTCTCTGCCGCTCAGCCTCCCCATGGCTGTCCATCAGTTTCGGCCTCTCTTTGCTCCTCGGCACCCTCTCCTTCTGTATGTTCCCTTCTCTCCACCTCAGTCACTTTCCCAGGCTCCCCCACTTCCTCACCACCTCCCTCTTGGTCTCCTGTCTCTGCAGCTCCCCTAGCTGGTTTGCCAGCTGTAGTCAAGGTAGTGCAGGATTCCGACTCCCCTCACTGTCCACTCTCCTTCCCACCCCACAGCTGGAGGAAAGGCAGAGGAAAGGTGTGACTGCATTGCGGGGTCTCCCCCGTTAATGTACAACACTTCTGCGTCTTTCAAGATGATCAGGTTATCAATTCATCTTTAACTTGTGAATGTGCTGGAATGCGCTGGCAAACTTTCTGCTGTTGAGATATTTCTGTGTTTCTGAAAGCAATTCTATCATTTATGGTGAATTACTGTCTTAAAATATTACCGAGTTAATATTTTATGTGGGTATTTGTTAATATTTTATGTGGGTATCTTCCTTCTGTTTATGAGTGCCATTGGCCTAGTTTTTCATTCTCTTTTATTTTTGTAGGTTTGTTAAGGGTTCGCCAACCGTTAAAATGATTTGGGTAGCGTCCTTTTTCTATTCTCTGGTCTGCTTTCTATAACCTAGGAATTCTTTCTCTGAACGTCCACAAGAATTGGCTTAAAAACCACAGCCTTTCTTAGGCTGTATAGATCTTTTACTTCCTTTGAACTTATTCTTTGGTTATTGGTCTATTCAGTTTTTCTCTTTTTCATATGCCAGTTCTTGTCATTAATACTTTCACGGAGAAATCTCGTTTTCAGCTAAATTTAATTTTTTGGTATAAAATCCTCTGCCCACCTAGTACCACTCAAGGGTAAGGAGTGGGGCTTCAGCCCTGAGTGACGTTGCTGGAAATACAGCAGGAAACTTGGAAAGAACTTCCTCTTGGAAAGAACTTCCTCTCAGAAAGCGGGTCGCGCCGGCTGCAGCTCAGCCTGGGGCCCTCGGGTTTACCCACGAATTTGTGGACCGGGAAGCGCGGGTCCAGCGCACAGGCTAGAGGAGTAACAACGCAGGTGGAGAAAGGACGCAGCATCTTTCCTGCTACATACGAGTGGCGCCCCCTGGAGCCCAAATAGTGGTGGTGACCCAGGAGTTAGGACCCTCTGCGACCGACCTGGCAGCGCCCTGGTCTTCGCTACATCCACTGCCCCAAACTCTCAGGACATTGCTTGGATCCGAGGCTTCTACGGGTCCCTCCAGGGTCACCTACGCAGTCACGGTCCCCTGTCATGACCTGTGTTCGGCAGCGGGATGAGACGCAGCTTCCAGTTCCTCCAGGGACAGACGCCTCTGCTACATGTAGGGAATTGGTTAAACCGTCTCCCCTAACGGCGCCAGCGCCCCTCCGTCCCCCGTTTTAATGCTTTCTATTTCTTCAGGGTTCGCACAACAAAATAATAAGGCGAACACCTGTGTATCCAGTTAAAGAAATACATTTGGGTTTTTTTTCTTTTAAAGCTATTTTTTCTTTATTTTGTATTGAGATATAATTGACATATAACATTACATTAGGTGTTCAGCATAATGATTTGGAATTTTTACCTATTGGGAAATGATCACCACAGTAAATGTAATTAACATCCATCACCTCACATAATTACAGATTTTTTTCTTTTAACTAGTTGCTTATTTCTCTTAGCAACTTTAGCAACTTTCAAACATACAATACAGTATTATTAACTATGGTCTCCACGCTGCCCCTTACATCCCTGGGCTTATTTCACATGGAAGTTTGACCTTTTGACTGCCTTCACAGTCATTTCGTCCCACATCCCCTTCCTCCAGTTCTGGCAATCACCAGTCTGTTCTCTGGAAATGCATTTGGTTTTCAATTTCAGGAGTAATCTATGCTCACACACAAAAGTATTCCAACATTACGGCTGTGTAAAACACACCGCCAGCCTGTTGTCTCACCCTCCAACCCAGAGGCAGCCGGAGAACAGAGCCGGGTATTCCTGTGTTTGCAAACCGGAACTCGCTTAGAGGCTGCGGGTGGCGGGGAGGGCAGGTCACATCAGCAAGACTGTCCTGTACACACCTTCCCCCACCGCACCGGTCCTGGCTGACCTTCCTGTCTGCGGGCCTCCTTAGAGCAGCATCTATGGCCTTAACTTTCTTGTCCATAGCTGCACAGAGTTAGATGTTCAGAGAAGTCTCCACTCTTCCTCTTTTTCATCCAGCTTTAGAGCCTAAGCACGTCTTCACATCAGTTGCTTGTGTGTTATTATTAGTTCTTTAAGGATTCTTGTTTCTTCTTCCAAAACTAGACAGGAGGTCCCTGATCAAGCTGAATTTTGCAAAGAACAACGAAGGTGAACAGTCGTTTTTTACAGCCAATTCCAGAGATTGGCTGGTAGAATCCTGCCCACATTAAGTTCTCTTAGGGAAACATTCATTCCATTTTAATCAAGCTGGGCAGTTTTTTTCATTCTTTCTTTTTTTATTGAATAGATATTATTTTTAGAGCAGTTTTAGATCTACAAAAAATTGAACAGGTATGTTATTAGTAACTGAAATCAATAATTAGGGTTCGCTCTTTGTGTTGTACCTTTTATGAGTTTGACAAATGCATGATGCCATGTGTCCACCATTACGGCATCATATGGAATAGTCTCACTGCCATAAAACCCCCCTGTGGATACCTATTCATCCTTCCCTCTCCCTCCACCCCAAACCTGTGACAACCACTGATCTTCTTACTGTCTCTATAGTTTTTCCTTCTATAGGCTAGCTTCCTTCACTATGCAATGTGCATTTAAAGTTTGCCCATCTCTTCATGGCTGGATAGCTCATTTTTTAAAATCACTGAACAGGATTCCATTGTATGGATTTACTACAGTTTATTTATCAATTCACCTACCAAAGGACATCTTAGTTGCTTCTGGTTTTCAGCAATTATGAATAAAACTGCAATAAACATTCGTGTGCAGTAAAAACCCAACACAGGGGACTTATTAATCAGTTCTTCCATCCTGCTAGGAAAACAGCATGGCATTCAGCCCACTGAACTGATTTTTTTTTTTTTTTTTTTTTTTTAGCTTTCTTCAGAGTGGTGGCCTTCCAAAAAGAATACTGTCCATTCACCTTGGGCCTTTGCCCCTGCATTCCCCAGGAGCTGTGCTCCTGCATAAACTCTTTCTGTTTTGTCACAGAACTCGTCTGGTACTGCCATCCCCAGTGAAGTGTTTCTCCAACACTACTGAACATCATCATGTGTATTTCAGGTTTCAAGATTATTTCAGGCCCTTTGGTCAGAGGGACAGTTTCCATTAGTGTCCAAGGGCAAACTAGTAGGAACAGCAAGCTTGCCTCTCAAGCAGAAATTCTCTAGTCCAAAGCCCGTTTTCATCACTGGGAGATGCTCACAGGCTTTGCCATAAGCCCTGTCTACACTCCACGGAGGCTACTGCACAGAGAATTTGTCCCTCCCACCGCCCCAGCTTCTATCCACACTGTGTGGACTTGGGCGATCTTACTGGTTCCAACTTAGCATGTCCAATTAATATTGTTTTAGGGAGGATTTACATGCCTTCAGTTTTACCATCCTAGGTAGGAGAAACATTCCTCTGCCAGACAGTGTCCATCCTATGGTGCAAGCAGCTAAGGGAGACACAGCCGCTTCACAGAAAGCCTGTTGAAGCATAACTGTTCTCCAAAATTTCACTTTGATTCAATCAAGTCTTTTCGTTCTTAACTGTAGCCTCCCTGCGGCCTTTACTATCCGTTTTGGTTTTACAACACTACGTAGGGGAAGTGCTCCGCGACCAGACATAATGTCCGTTCCCATAAGACATTCAGTTTCTTTACATAAAGCCTGCGTCAACATTCCAGCTTTCATAATCCCACCGGCCCTGGCATTTTTATCCTCTCTCGCTCTAATGTAGCCCATGTCAGGTCAGGGCTTCACCGATGGGTTTGATGCCACAGTTCATGGGGCGCCAATGTCAAGGAGTCGTGGAAACTTCTCTTCGCCACCCCTGACATTTTACTCCCTCTCATGCAAAAGCCGTCAGGTCCCTCGGGAGGAGTTAAACCAAGAGGCTCTGGCCCTTATGTCAATCTTCACCTTAACTGATTACATAACCGTTGCTGGAAGCAATGGTAGCTCAGGTTTCTCCTGTTTCTCATCAAAATCTTTCACTCTTGGCTCTTAAAATTTCTCCAGAGTAGGGTAAATAGAACAGACTTTTGGGGGGCTCTTTAATGTTGGGAGGCCAGTCAGGGGGTCCTTTTGACCCACCCAACCTTTGGTAACACTATATTAACACCTTTGTTTGAACCCCTTTGATATCCATGTATTCCTCCATTTCTTAATAATACCTAACCACCGGGGTGCAGGTGTCCCTGTGGGCGGGCCAGTACCGGTGTGGGTGGGGTTGAAGCCTCAGCTCCTGTTCTGGGGGCTGTTGATTCACAAGCTCCTAGGGAGCTTCCCAGGTAAAATCTAAAAATGCCTCCTGTAGGTGGAGGTCAGTGAGAGACCAGAGAAAGAGGCAGACCCCTCCAGATTGGTAGATGGCAGGTTTACCAAGCAAGGGCACTTACAGCTTGTCTTGGACAGCCACAGGACAATTAAATATTGGCACCTGCCCACCAAGTCTTAAAAATGTATATAGAGGACTTCCCTGGGTTTAAGTTGTTCATACCACCCAGAAGGTGTCCACACCACATCACTCTCTCAAGGTCCCGTCCTTGGGCAGCTTCGGGGAGCAAGGCGAGCAAGCAGCAAGTAGATCCCAAGGACAAAGGGAAGGGTAGCTCCCCTTCACCCCGGAGTGCAGAATGACTCACCCGTCCTAGCGGGATGTCTCATGGCAAATCCCAATAGCTGATGCATCTCCCAGGTGTCGGCGGTGCGTGTGCTCAGGAGCATAGCTCCTTGATCCGAGGTACGAGGGGCACTGACTGCCTCCTGTGGCTTCCATGCCTTTATGGTACAGGGGCCTCGGCAGCGGTCCCCAGTCTGGCATACGGGGCAACAGGTCCTCCTGGTTGATCATTCAAATGTATTACAGCCTGGGACGTGCTTTATTCCACCAAAGGCAGTTTTACCTGTGAGTGATTTAATGTGCTGCTTTAATATTACATTTTTCCTGTCTACCAGCCCTGCTGCCTGCAAATTATAAGGGTTGTGGGTTGTAGAGATGGAGCCCCCACTCAGTGCCATATTCTTTTGCCCGGTTTTGCACATCATGACCCCCATCACTGTCTAGTCACTGAGGTTATCTTTACATGACACTCGCTTCTCTAATCCCCTAATCGTGGCAGCCTGGTTCACACAGTGACAAGAAAAGGCTTGGGTTAGGCCAGATGGGGTGTCCACACAAGCCAGGGCATCTTTAGAAGCCTTATTCAGAGGGACAGGGCCCACATACTCGGTCTGCCAATCCTCACCAGTTGAGAACCCTGGGGGATGGCCCGAGGCTCCTTCGGCAGCCGCCTTGGGTGTCGTTTACAACACACAGCACAAGCTGTTACCGCTTCAACCATGTGACTGTGTTTCACTTGGCATCCTGGCAAGCTGCTCTTTCTGTGCACTCAGATCTGCTGCATCTCCCAAAGGGTCAGTGGCTAGAGCTGGAAAGGCCTAGGACGTCAAGTCCTGAGGGCCGGGGAT
Organism: Phataginus tricuspis; assembly: GCA_029783875.1. Taxonomy (NCBI): domain Eukaryota; kingdom Metazoa; phylum Chordata; class Mammalia; order Pholidota; family Manidae; genus Phataginus; species Phataginus tricuspis. The sequence goes on from JAQQAC010019400.1 coordinate 10,078,625, forward strand.
GTGGGCACCACACGAGTCGTGAGAACTGCCTCCGGCTCTTGCAGGTGAGCTCACGTGTCTTGGACCCCACCAGGGCTTAGTCACGATCAACCACCCCTTGGCAACCCATCGTCCTGGCCACAGGGTTAGCGCCTTGAGAAGGGCCCAGCTGTCAATGCAAAGGGTTAACAGCCAGGGCTCCTGAGTGCTTACCGCCAAACCACTCCCAGTTCAAGCCACTGTCGCCAGAGTTTGTTCTTCCTGAGGAGGCCCTGCCTGGAGGAACGCTGTGTACACTGCTAGGGGCTGTTGCTCTGTGGGGCTATATCAGGTTTCTGCCCCTTCCTGAGCTGGGACCAAAATCCTAGAGGCACTCATCCGCTATCGTCTCTGCCACAGCCCCCAACCCAGACCTTCCAGAGTCGCAGACACATGCAGCTCAAACGGTAGCCCTGCTTGGGAGGTGCCCAGACCTTTAGTTGCTTCACTAGCACGTTCACCATCTCACAGGCTTGCTGCTCTGATCCCCGGTCCCACATGGGCCCTTTCTTTTTACCAGGTGGTGTAAGGGATGGAGGCACGGCGTCAGGTGCAGAATAAAACTCCTCCAACCCCCCAGTCCCTACAAGGGCTTACACCTCATTCACCTTATTAGTGGTGGGATAGCGTCAGCCCAAGAAAGGCAAAGTTGTGAAACGCTGAGTTGCATTTATTTGGGGATTTAGGGGTGGCAATCCAAAGAGACACAGATTGAGGTAGCACCCCAAACTGTACTCCCAGCTGCCGACAAAGTTGAGGGGTTTTAAAGATAAACAACAGACGTTAACTCATTTGCATAAATCATTTTAAACGTTTTGTGTTTGGAACCTGCAGAGAAGTTTGCACATTATTCAGTTTCCAGCTGCACGTCAGGCAAGTGTCCGTATGGGTCCATTAACAGTCGGTGCTCTCGGGAATGCGCCGTGGCTCTCTTCTGACACGAGACTGCCGCCGTGTGCAGACCCCATTTCCTTAGTGGCCTCCTGGGTCCATTCTGGTTTCTTTTAGCCACACTGACTCCATTTTTATTTGTTTATCACATGGCACGCGAGGCTTGCCCCTACCACAGCTTCCGGGACATGTATCTTATTCGACCAAACCACTCCCACAACTGTATGGGGGTGTCCGGGCCTTGAGTTTCTAGGGGTTCACTGCCCATCCTGTCCCTCGCAGATGTTCCAGCAAAGCCTGCAGACCGTCCTGCAGCAGAGACAAGTCCACATATTAAACATTTATAGTATCAATATAATGGGCCCATTTAATTGATGTGGGGAAGGAGAACAGAGGCGGCTCCCAGCTACCATCTCCTGACATATAGTGGGGCTGTGCCGGTGGCCTTGGGGAAGCACTTGGAAGATCCACTGTTGCCCCTCCCTCTTGAAGGCAAATTGACCTTGTGGTTCAGTGGCCAGGGGTTTATGGTAAAAGAACTTTGCTCAGTGCAGCACGGTGGCCTGGGATCGCAGCCAAGGAACCTGAGATGGTGGTGGTGTTGGGTCCTGCCACGAGCATGGGAGGCAGTCTTGCTGAGTTCTCAGTCATCCACCACCACAGGCCACCTAGATCTGTACTGGCCCTTCGGGGTTGTTGAAAGCACCGTGGGCAGGGCCCCCAAATACCCTCTCAGAGCAGTTCTCGGGTAGTTTAGCCTATCTCCTTATGCCCCCACTCCTGCAGGGGTGGCAGGTTTGCAGGCTGCCAGGTGGTGCCTCCCCTCGGCACTGGTTTGTATTCTCAGTGGGGGGAATGTGGAGGAGAATGCACAAATTGCAGCGTCAAAAGGACCTTCCTGACCATACCTGTTTGTCCTCTGTAACCATCAATGGGACTAAGGGGACCTGGAAACTTCTGAGGGTTACTGTGTATCCAAGTGCCTTCAGCTCCAGCATCCAGAGCCGTCACCATCTGTTTATTTCTGGGGGACCGGTGAGCAGTGAGCTCAACAAGGGGCCTCTGCTCACCTCTAGTGGCCCTCACCTGGAGGCGGTCTTGGCCTGCATCCTGTACCCAAGTGTAGGACACACCCGCCCCGAACAGGACTGTACGCCTGGGGCCTCTGCTGAAGCCAGCAGGGCAGCAGGGATGGGGGACGGTGGGGCAGGTGTAAACTGGTGTTCAGGTGTGAAGGTTTTCCACAGGCTGACCAACACAGTGTGGGGTTGTCAGTCTATCTGTTCAGATGGGATCCCTTTAGCAACGAGGTCAAACACAAGTGTTTCTGTGTTCTTTTTAGTGGACCCTTCACAGCCGACTGGGATAGGCTTTCGACTTCCAGAGCTGTCTTCCTCAGGTCTCTCCCACACCAGCACCTGTTCCTGGGACCTGTCCGCAGCAGACTGCCCAACACCATAAATGTCTCCCCCACACCTGGGCTCAGCGCGGATATCAGCGTGCCATACCAGGGGCTGGGGCAGACCTTCATTCCTGCAGTGAATGTGGCCTGATTAGGGCCTTCAAAGACAGGGAGCTGTCTCATTCCCAACTCCCTAAGATCTGTTGTACCTCCTCTTCAGATTTCCAGGGCCCCCCATGCCCCACTGGGTCAGGCCTCCCTGGAGGCTGGAACAATCCCGTCAGTCCAGGGATGAGCGCCATGCCAGTGCTGCCCGAGGAGGGGATGTATGAGGCGACATGGCTAATTTTTTCTGCCTCCTGCCTCATCGGAGAAATGCCATCACCCCATATCTCACACCCACCCTAACCACGCCTGGGGACTTGCCCTGACCTGTGCTGCAACATGGCAGTTGTCTCAGTGAGCCTAGCAGAGGCATATGCTTGCATCATGGAGGTTGCCTAAACTGGGGGCGGTCGCCCAATGCTGGCCTTTTCTTTTCCTCTGTATCAGGGGTCAGACAGCAGGGGGCGTTGGCACTATTTCTCTGTCAAGCACAACAGCCGCCTCTTCCCTCTCCGCTTCCCAGGGAGTCTCTGCCCCAGTGCACTCTGCACAGTTTCTCACACAAACCCATTAAAGCAGCCAGTGTTTTCAGGGTGTGCTTGTGCTCATGCTGTGGTCCACAGGCGTTTGATTTGTGGCCGTCCTTCCTCACACAGAAGTCCATGGCCAACCAGGGATTTCCCCCACCTCTTTCCCAAGGCCCATTTCTTCCATCTCCTGGCTCACTCGCCAATTATTAGTTCATAAACTGACTCCTGTAGCCAGAGGGCAGGGAGAGATGGAAGAAAGAGGCAGACCCCTCCAGCCTGTAGGTGGCAGGTTTAACAAGCAAGAGAACTTACCTACAAGGCTTGTGTGGGTGACCATGAGACCGACCCGTTTCTGCACCCTTCCTCCAGAATCTTAAGAGTGTATAGAGAGCCCTAACTGGGCTCAGTCATGTATATGGTCCAGATGGTCTCAGTACATCTCTCCCTCAGGGCTGTGTTGTTGGGGCAGCTTCCTGGAGCAGGAAAGCAAGCAGGATGCACAGGGGAGGAGGTAAGCAGCCTCGATTGCCGAGGTCCAGCTCGCAGGTGCACCAGGGGTCATGCCTCCTCGAGGACCTCCCCCAGCAGAGGCTCAGGGCTTGGATTCCGGGCAGCGCCATCAGCTGGCATCAACCCAGGCCAAGACTGAGGGAGTCCAGGGACAGAAGCTACTGGCGCTCTGGCAGCCACAAGGGCGCCTGCTCCCCTGGGCTCCTGAAGGACAGGTCACACCAAGGTGCAGCAAGCCACACGGGACTGGAGGATGGGTGCCACAGGTAAAATGCCTCCCATGCTTTTCTATGGGGACACCTTCCCATTTTGCCCTCCACTGGGTTGCTGCAGTTTCTTAATTGTTGCTCCAGAGCGCTCAGGGCTGTTTTCATCAGCACGTGATTGTTAAATCATTGTTTCAGTTGAGGTCTTAGCGACCTCCTAGTCCACCATCTGCTGATGTCACTCTCCTTAATCTTCTTTTTAAGAGATACAGGTGGTCCATGGGGAACACATTTTTACGCGGTATTGACTTTAGCTGGGCTGCATTCAGGGAGCTAGCCCAGCGGGGGCAAGCCGGGACCCAAGGAAAACCAGCTCATTTCTGCTGTTTTCAACAAAGGCACCTGATACCTGTCTTTGATGCTGAAGTTAGGTTAAGGAAGCACTCAGGACAGAAGGTGCAGGCAATGACAGAGGGTAGAGTGATTTTTTTTTTTCTGATTACAGAAGAAGATAAATTCCTGGGCCCTGATCCATTTATACTGGAGTCAACTCATTAAAGGTGTTGGAAATGTCTCTCAGTTGCTCAAGATTTGGATGACAGACCTTTCTCAGGAGCGGTGGGTGTGTCAGCCATCACACTGAAGGTCAGTGCCAGCCCTACCCCCCCAGCCGGGGGGGCTTTGGGAGGAGGTATTGGTCTAGACCGCTGGGGTCATCGTCCATGGGTAAGGCATATGCTTGTATAAACTGATCCATGTCGTAGGGAATGGAGGCCCAAGGAGCATCAGAGGCTCCCAGGCATATCTGCTGGAGATCAGTAGGCTGAGAATCCCCTGATGAATTCCCCTCAGAGGCACCAGCCCCTCCGGGTTGCTCGATACCAGAAGGCTTGGGTGACTCACGGTCGTCGTGTTCTGAAATGTTGAGACTCGTGGGACTAGTGTTTGCAGACCTCTCGGCTGAAGGGATATCCTCTTCCTTCACAGAAGCAATTTTGTTTGGTGCTTCTAGGGATCGACTGGGTTGAGTGGGTCGCTGCTGTTTCCTCCTTTTGACACGCTGGTTCTTGAACCAAGTCTGCGGAGGGAGGAGGTGATCAGGTGAATAAAAGGGCATGGGTCCCAAGGGGGGGCTCTCACAGTCCTCAGGAACTAAGTGGCTTGATGTGAGAAATCTTGCCTTGCATCTCTCCCTGTTTGTCTAAACAAGGGAATTTCTTTCTATCCTCTGCTCTCCTGGGCTCCAGAGGGCAGAGGGCGTGCGTGAATGTGTCTGCAATGCGTAGGATAAGACAGATCAGGATGTATCAAGGAAAGGTATTGGTGAATGCTCCGGGTTTTCAAATAGAGGATTCTGGAGTCTGAGAATGTGAAGTGGGGGTCTAACTTGTGGTGCGTATGCACGGAATACTCTGTGGACCTTCGGGGCAAGGCCTCTAGATGACTATGAATGTCCTGATTCAGGAGAAGCTAGAAATAAACAGGAACAGCCCCAAAGGGGAGTACCTGAGATCCAGCCCCCACAGAGTCGTGTGTAGCATTGTGGGTGTGGAGTCAGAAGGTATGGGTTCAAATTCTAGCTCTTGTGTTTATAATCCTAGGAAGACAGTTCCTCTCTGGGGGCTTAGGGTTCCTCAATAAAGTGGTGGTCATAGAATAAAAATATAAAGTACTTAACATCTGCCCTGGAGCATAGTGATTACTCAATAAGTAGGAACTGCCTGATGATAAGTATGGGAAGCTCTGGGCTAGGTGTGCTACCGAGAGACACGTTCGGGGACGCACCTTTATTACTGATTCGTCCAGATGGGTAACTGAAATCAGTTCATTCATGGTGATCCAACTGGGGTACATGGTCTTTTCGAATATATCTTTCAGTGCGCGAACCTGTTCCAGAGTGAAGTTTGTGCGGCTCCGGCGAGCACACCTTGGCTTTTCTGCAAAGGGAATGGACAGAAAGCGTTCATTAAAAAAATGTAACCAAAGGTAAACTTCTTATTGGAGCCTGACCCGGGAACCAAGAGCTTGGTCTAAAAAGTTGACTCATGCAACTCATGCCTCAATGTCTTGCTGGAATTGTTCTGCACCCCAGAAAATCAGCACTAATTTCCAGAGTAGGACACATTATAAGTTACAAATAGGGAAAGCTTATTTCTGGTGGCCTCAGTCTATAGCCCCTGGAAGATATATGCCAACCTCTCCATGACTTTGAACATCATTTTGTCTTCCCACCAACCTGTAGTCATCTTTCTGTTTTTCTGAAATTGTTTTGCCGACTGGAAAATGGTTCAAGCCTGCTTTATGCGCCAATCTTTTTTTTTTATAATTCATTTTGGTATCATTAATCTACAATTACATGTGCAATATTATGGTGATTAAACTACCCCCTTCATCAGGTCCCCCCCATCAACCCCATTACAGTCACTGTCCATCAGCATAGTGAGATCAAGCCTGCTTTAAAGGCAAGTAACTGTCTACTTGTTCTAGAGGAATATATTAGGAATTCATAGCCTAGGAAAATGAACCAGCCTAGTGGAAGAAAAGACACCTGTCCTTATTAGGGTAGTGACATGATGCCAACACTGGGTTCATGTGGTTCCCAGAGTATTTGAGGCCCTTTTGCTCTAAGCAGCCATAGACTCAGGGGCACTGCTGTCTACACTGGTTGGCCTCTGAGATCCTGAAGCTATTGATGTGACCATTTATTAATGGGGCCAGTGAGGGCAGCAGGTATGAAGCTTAGTGACCTGAGAATGAATGTTGGTTCTCCCATTTATTAGCCCTGTCACTTACATTCTTTGCCTCCATTTCTCTATCAGTACAATGGCCCCAGATAATTCCCACTTAGGGAAGACATGAGTATCCAAAACGGAAGTCTGTTAATTACAGACTTGGGCATAACAGGTGCAGAGTGGGAGGTGGGAGTTTTTACTATTATTTAAAATATAAATAAAACCATGTCATCTAGTAATACCTGATCTATTTTACCCGGAAGATTCTATTTATGTAGGAGACCCTTATTCTTCATACAAACACAGGCAAAAAAAAAAACGGCAGCATGCTACATGATCACCCCACTGTGAAGGCAAGAAGCCAAGCACACGGAGCTTTTCAGCATCTGTTCAAACATAAAGAGGGCAAAATTTGTAGGACATTAGAAATAGTCCTCAAACACGAGGGAGAGAGAGACATCCATAAAAAGACATGATCAAAATGGGCAGAGGAGCTGAACAGACACTTCTCCAAAGAAGAAATTCAGATGGCCAACAGGCACATGAAAAGATGCTTCACGTCGCTAATCATCAGAGAAATGCAAGTTAAAACCACAATGAGATATCACCTCACACCAGTAACAATGGCCGCCATCCAAAAGACAAACAATAAATGTTGGTGAGGATGTGGAGAAAGGCGAACCCTCCTATACTGCTGGTGGGAATGTAAATTAATACAACCACTGTGAAAAGCAGTATGGAGGTTCCTCAAAAAACTAAAAATGGAAATACCATTAGACCCAGGAATTCCACTCCTAGGAATTTATCCTAAGACTGCAGCAGCCCAGTTTGAGAAAGAAATATGCACCCCTATGTTTATTGCAGCACTATTTACAATAGCCAAGAAATGGAAGCAACCTAAGTGTCCATCAGTAGATGAATGGATAAAGAAGATGTGGTACATATACACAATGGAATACTATTCAGCCATAAGAAGAAAACAAATCCTACCACTTGCAAGAACATGGATGGAGCTAGAGGGTATTATGCTCAGCAAAATGAGCCAGGTGGAGAAAGACAAGTATCAAATGATCTCACTCATCTGTGGAGTATAAGAACAAAGCAAAAACTGAAGGAACAAAATAGCAGCAGACACACAGAACCCAAGAATGGACTAACAGTTACCAAAGGGAAAAGGACTGGGAAGGAAGGGTGGGAATGGAGGGATAAGGGGGAAAAAGGGCCATTACAATTAGCACACATAATGTAGGGGGTGCACAGGGAGGGCTGTATAACAACACACAGAAGACAAGTAGTGATTCTATAGCACCTACTACGCTGATGGACAGTGACTGTAATGGGATATGTGGTGGGGAATTGATAATAGGGGGAGTCTAGTAACTATAATGTTGTTCATGTAATTGTGAATTAATAATACCAAAATAAAAATAAATAATAAATAAAAATAAACGATCTCGATTTCCGGGAAGATGGCGACATGAACAGACTGGCAGAAAAATTCATCCCAACAATATACTTACTCACAAAAACACAGCAAGTACAACTATTCCTAAAAGAGAGACCAGAATACACAGGAAAGCGCACAGCGGGCAGCTACACCTGAGAGACGACTCGGCACCCGGCGAGGTGGGTAAGATACGGAGCCGCGACGTGGGACCTGAGTGCTCTGCTGGCAGGAGGAGAGGATTCAGAGCTGGGAGGGAGTGGAAGTCTGTGCCGGGAGTGCCAACACACAGTGCGCAGTGTAGCGGAGATTGGAGAGACAGAGGGCGCAGGGTCTCAGCGGGAATGCGCCAGTTGCCTGCGGCAGGCTCCGGGAAGGAAAAAGAAAGGAAAAAAAAAAGGGAAGAAAAGCGCGCGCTTTTTCTCAGTGCTCTTAAAGAGACAGGAGCCCAGCAGAGGGGCCGGATCGCCCCGGCACACTAAGCCCAGCAGGCTGGGAGTCCTGGGGAGCTTTGGACTCCTTAGCTGGTGACTGGGAAAGGGTGGACGCACTTAAGAACCCCACAGAGATCAACAGCCTCCCATTCGTTCCCAACCCAGCCAGAGCTATAAAGGGCCTTGCAGAGCGGTGCAGCCATGGCTCTGGAATACTGGAGCAACAGCGCCACCTACAGCATTCACACAGAACCTACTCCCAGTGGGTGTTTTTGTTTTTTGTTTTTAGTTGCTGTTGTTTTTAGTTGCTGTTGTTTTTTCTTCCCTTTCATTTCTTCTTTTCTTCTTTTTTTCCCTATTTTCTATTATTATTTTTCTTTTCTTTTTTTCTTTTTTTTCCCTTTTTAAAGTCATAACAGCCCAGCTGACATACATGGCAACTACCAGCAACCAATTCTATTGCCATGAAAAGACAGAGGAATATGGTACAGACAAAGATTCAGACCCAGACAACCCCAGAAAGGGAACCTGAAGGGATGGACATGCACAGTCTTCCTGAAAAAGAATTCAGAATAAAAGTCATAGACATGCGGACAGAACTACAGAAAACTGTGCAAGAGATGAGGGAGGAAGTGAGGGAAGTGAGGAAAGAATATGCAGAAATGAGACAAGCCATCGACAGGCTTAACAGCAGACTGGATGAGGTCTCAGAGACTGTTAATGGATTAGAAAATAGAGAACAGGAATACAGAGAAGCTGAGGCAGAGAGAGATAAAAGGAACTCTAGGAATGAAAGAATATTAAGAGAACTGTGTGACCAATCCAAACGGAACAATATTCGCATTATAGGAGTACCAGAGGAAGAAGAGAGAGAAAAGGGATAGGAATTGTCTTTCAAGAAATAATTGCTGAAAACTTTCCCACACTGGGGAAGTAAATAGTCTCGTAATCCACGGAAGCCCACACATCTCCTAACACAAGGGACCCAAGGAAGACAACACCAAGACACATAATACTTAAGATGGCAAAGGTCAAAGATAAAGACAGAGTATTAAAGGCAGCTAGAGAGAGAAAAAAGATCACCTACAAAGGAAAACCCATCAGACTATCATCAGACTTCTCAAGAGAAACCTTACAGGCCAGAAGAGAATGGCATGATATATTTAATGTAATGAAACAGAAGGGCCTCAAACCAAGAATATTGTATCCAGCATGATTATCATTTAAATATGATGGAGGGATAAAACAATTTCCAGACAAGCAAAAGCTGAGAGAATTTGCCTCCCATAAACCGCCTCTACAGGACATCTTAAAGGAACTGCTCCAGAGGGAAGCACTCCTAAGGCTAAAAAGATGTCACCAGAGAAAATAAAAGCATAGCAAAGAAAGCACACCATCCAAATACCAACTAAAGGCAAAGAATAAAACACCTAATATATAAAGAAAGGAGGAGGAGGAATAGGAAGGGAGAGATAAAGAAACATCAGACGGTGTTCACAATAACTTAACAAGAAAGTTAAGTTAGATTCTTAGATAGTAAAGAAGCAACCCTTGAACCTTTGATAACCATGAATCTAAAGCCAGCAACGGCAATAGGTACATATCTATCAATAATCACCCTAAATGTAAATGGACTGAATGCACCAATCAAAAGACACAGAGTAACAAAAAAAAAGCAAGACCCATCTATATGCTGCTTACAAGAGACTCACCTCAAACCCAAAGATATACACAGATTAAAAGTGAAGGGATGGAAAAAGATATTTCATGCAAACAACAAAGAGAAAAAAGCAGGTGTTGCAGTACTTGTATCAAACAAAATAGACTTCAAAATAAAGAAAGTGGCAAGAGATAAAGACGGACATTACATAATGATAAAGGGGTCAGTCCAACAAGAAGATATAACCATTATAAACATATATGCACCCAACACAGGAGCGCCAACATATGTGAAACAAATACTAACAGAATTGAAGGAGGAAATAGACAACAATGCATTCATTTTAGGAGACTTCAACACACCACTCACTGCAAAGGACAGCTCAACCAGACAGAAAATAAGTAAAGACACAGAGGCACTGAACAGCACACTAGAACAGATGGACCTAACAGACATCTGCAGAACTCTGCACCCAAAAGCAACAGGATACACATTCTACTCAAGTGCACATGGAACATTTTCCAGAACAGACCACATACTAGGCCACAAAAAGAACCTCAGTAAATTGAAAAATATTGAAATCCTACCAACCAACTTCTCAGATCACAAAGGTATAAAACTGGAAATAAATTTTAGAAAGAAATCAAAAAGGCTCACAAATACATGGAGACTTAACAACATTCTCCTAATGAATCAATGGGTTAACGACCAAATCAAAACAGAAATCAAAGAATATATGGAGACTAATGACAACAACAACACAAAGCCACAACTTCTGTGGGACGCAGCAAAGGCAATTCTAAAAGGAAAGTATATTGCAATCTAGGCCTATTTAAAGAAGGAAGAGCATTCCCAAATGAATAGTCTAAAGACACAGTTATTGAAACTGGAAAAAGAAGAACAAAGGAGGCCCAAAGTCACCAGAAGGAGGGACATAATAAAGATCAGAGAAGAAATAAATAAAATTGAGAAGAATAAAACAATACAAAAAATTCAATGAAACCAAAAGCTGTTTCTTTGAAAAAAGAAACAAAATAGATAAACCCCTAGCCAGACTCATTAAGAGAAAAAGAGAATCTACACACATAAACAGAATCAGAAATGAGGAAGGAAAAATAATGATGGACCCCACAGAAATACAAAGAATTATAAGAGAATATTATGAGCATCTATATGCTAACAAGCTGCAAAACCTAGAAGAAATAGACAACTTCTTAGAAAAATACAACCTTCCAAGACGGACCAAGCAAGAAACAGAAAAACTAAACGGACCAATCACCAGCAACGAAATTGAATCGGTAATCAAAAAAACTACCCAAGAACAAAAGCCCCGGACCTGATGGATTCACCTCTGAATTCTACCAGACATATAGAGAAGAAATAACACCCATTCTCCTTAAAGTTTTCCAAAAAATAGAAGAGGAGGGAATACTTTCAAACTCTTTCTATGAAGCTGGCATCACTCTAATACCAAAACCGGGCAAAGACCTCACCAGAAAAGGAAATTACAGACCTATATCCCTGATGAACGTAGATGCAAAAATATTCAACAAAACATTAGCAAACCGAATTAAAAAATATATCAAGAGGATCATACACCTTAATCCAGTGAGATTCATCCCAGAGATGCAAGGATGGTACAACATTCAAAAATCCATCAACATCATCCATCACATCAATAAAAAGAAGAACAAAAACCACATGATCATCTCCATAGATGCTGGAAAAGCATTTGACAAAATTCAGCATCCATTCATGATTAAAACTCTCAACAAAATGGGTATAGATGGCAAGTACCTCAACATCATAAAGGCCATATATGACAACCCCACAGCTAACATCATACTTAATAGCCAGAAGCTGAAAGCTTTTCATCCAAGATCAGGAACAAGACAGGGATGCCCACTATCTCCACTGTTATTCAACATAGTACTGGAGGTCCTAGCCACGGCAATCAGACAAAACAAAGACATACAAGGCATCCAGACTGGTAAAGAAGAAGTCAAATTGTCACTATTTGCAGATGACATGATACTGTACATAAAAACCCTAAAGACTCCACTCCAAAACTACTAGAACTAGTATCTGAATTCAGCAAAGTTGCAGGATACAAAATTAACACACAGAAATCTGTTGCTTTCCTATACACTAATGATGAACTAACAGAAAGACAAATCAGAAAAACAATTCCATTCACAATTGCATCAAAAAGAATAAAATACCTAGGAATAAACCTAACCAAGGAAGTGAAAGACCTGTACTCTGAAAACTACAAGACACTCCCAGGAAAAGTTAAATAGGACACTAACAAATGGAAATGCATCCCATGCTCTTGGCTTGGTAGAATAAATATTGTCAAAATGGCTATACTACCTAAAGCAATCTAAAGATTCAACACAATCCCTATCAAACTACCAACAGCTTTCTTCAATGAACTGAAACAAATAATTCTAAAGTTCATATGGAACCAGAAAAGACCCTGAATAGCCAAAGCAATTCTGAGAAGGAGGAATCACACAGGGGGAATTACGCTCCCTGACTTCAAACTCTACTACAAAGCCACAGTAATCAAAACAATTTGGTACTCGCACAAAAACAGACCCATAGACCAGTGGAACAGAATAGAAAATCCATAAATTAACCCAAACATTTACAGCCAATTAATATTTGATAAAGGAGCCTTGGATATACAATAGGGAGATGACAGCCTCTTCAGCAGCTGGTGTTGGAAAAACTGGACAGCTACATGTAAGAGAATGAAACTGGACCACTGTCTAGCCCCATACAGAAAGGTAAACTCAAGGTGGATCAAAGACCTGAATGTAAGTCATGAAACCATAAAACTCTTAGAAAAATACATAGGCAAAAATCTCTTGGACATAAACATGAGCAACTTTTTCATGAATATATCCCCCCGGGCAAGGGAAACAAAGCAAAAATGAACAAGTGGGACTATATCAAGCTGAAAAGCTTCTGTGTAGCAAATGACACCATCAGTAGAACAAAAAGACATCCTACAGTATGGGAAAATATATTCATAAATGATGCATCTGAGAAGGAGTTGACATCCAAAATATATAAAGAACTTATGCACCTTAACAAACAAAAAGCAAATAATCCAATTAAGAAACGGGCAGAGGACATGAATAGACACTTCTCTAAAGAAGAAATTCAGATGGTCAACAGGCACATGAAAAGATGCTCCACATCGCTGGTCATCAGAGAAATGCAGATTAAAACCACAATGAGATATCACCTCACACCAGTGAGGATGGCCAACATCCAAAACACAAACAACAACAAATGTTGGCGAGGATGTGGAGAAAGGGAATCCTCCTACACTGCTGGTGGGAATGCAAATTAGTTCAACCATTGTGGAAAGCAGTATGGATGTTCCTCAAAAAACTCAAAATGGAAATATCATTCGATCCAGGAATCCCACTCCTAGGAATTTACCCTCAGAATGCAGCAGTGCAGTTTCAAAAAGTCATATGCACCCCTATGTTTATTGCAGCACTATTTACAGTAGCCAAGAAATGGAAGCAACCTAAGTGTCCATCAGTAGATGAATGGATTAAGAAGATGTGGTACATATACACAATGGAATATTATTCAGCCATAAGAAGAAAACAAATCCTACCATTTGCAACAATATGGATGGAGCTAGAGGGTATTATGCTCAGTGAAATAAGCCAGGCGGAAAAAGACAAGTATCAAATGATTTCACTCATATGTGGAGTGTAGGAACAAAGAAAAAAACTGAAGGAACAAAACAGCAGCAGACTCACAGAACCCAAGAACGGACTAATAGTTACCAAAGGGAAAGGGACTGGGGAAGATGGGCGGGAAGGGAGGGATAAGAGGGTTAAAGGGGCATTACGATTAGCAGACGTAAGGTGGGGGGGGCATGGGGAAGGCTGTGCAACTCAGAGAAGACAAGTAGTGATTCTATAGCATCTCACTACGCTGATGGACAGTGACTGTAATGGGGTTGGTGGGGGGGACCTGATGAAGGGGGTAGTTTAATCACCATAATATTGCACATGTAATTGTAGATTAATGATACCAAAATAAATTAAAAAAATAAAAAGACAATGAACTGAGGACTGTAACATTCTTTTTTTTTTTAATAATTTATTTTATTTTAGTATCATTAACCTACAATTACATGGGCAATACCGTGA
>JAQQAC010019400.1:10092840-10123426 GCA_029783875.1 Phataginus tricuspis
TCCCTCCCTTCCCACCCATCTCCCCAGTCCCTTTCCCTTTGGTAACTGTTTGTAACATTCTTAAGGGAACCATCTTCAACGTAAAATTCTCCAAGCAGTCAAATTCATCCTTCCATGTGAGACTAGATTGAAGGCAGTGTCAGGCTCTCATGGACTCAGCCAACTTACTTCCCACATACCCTCTCTTAAGGAACCACATGAGGATGTAGTTCAACCAAGCAAAATGAAAGGCAGGGGTGGGAGGGAATTTGTGTGGAGAAAAGGAGGAGAGAGACAGAGGGAAGTCCCAGATTCACGCTTGCACACCAGGCCTAGAAATCAGAGGGACACAGCGCCAGATGGAAGACAAACAAGAAAATGGATTCAACCAACTATTTGATGAGTTTTGAGTATTTGGGAAAAAATGCTGAATATGGCATAGGCTGAACTGATCAATTATGCCGTGGAAAATTAAGAAAGATGCCTCTTAAGCATATGAGGAAAAAAAAGGAATTTATTAGCACCTCTATATACCAAATAACACTTATTTTCTTTCTTTTTTTTATTAAAGTATTGATACACACTCTTATGAAGGTTTCACATAAAAAACAATGTGGTTACTACATTCACCCATAATATTGAGTCCCCCCCACACCTCATGGTAGTCACTGCCCATCAGTGTAGTAAGATGCCACAGAGTCACTATTTGCCTTCTCTGTGCTACACTGTCTTCCCCGTGATCCCCCCACACCATGTGATAACACTGTTATTTTCATAACAACATATGCAATTTAGGTTAAATGAAGCGTTCTGGTATGGACTAATTCTGCAGGAAACAATATTGACATAAGTCTGATGAAAATATGTTGATATTGACTGAATTAATCAAATAGCTTTAAGAGAGCAAAACTGGGGTGTGGCTGTGAGTCTAAAATCACCATGTATCAAAGAGGTCAATTATAAAAGTGATGAACTAACCAATATTTATTAGTTCATATTGAACAATATGGGGCAGTATCAGAAGAGCCGGTTGCAAGTTCTGATAAGTGGGCAGGTTGAGGCATAATATTGCTTTTTCTATTATTAAAATAGAATTGTTTACAAAAAATTTTAAGTGAAAAGATGAATAAAGCTCTATTTGTGTCCCTAGGCACTTCTACACTAGGTTTTCCAAGGACAATAATCAAAGGAAAGTATTGGTAAATATCACATCAGTATTCAAAATACTTGGACAACACAACTCATTAAGTAAATTGTAAAACAAAAGCCACAAACTAGGGCAATGTATTTGCAACACTTATAAGGGATATTAGTCTCTAGCATACAGCACAAATGTTCTCCTAAGATTCAAGACAAAAAAATACTAGAAAAATGGAAAAGGCGAGAAGTGGGAAATTAGCACAGGAGAAAAGCAGAATGGACTTTGAAATGGAGTGAAGTCTCTGTTTCACTGGGTGATAAAGAAATGGAAATTGGATCAAATATCAAGTACTATTTTATACCCACTGTCAAAAACAAGACAACAGGCCCCAAACGGAGTCACTTCTGCTAAGCCCCAGGTCACCACACAGAGACTCAGTCACAGTTTCAGATGCCCCAGAAGCAGAATCACAAACCAGTCAATGAGGAAGTGGCTGGTCAGCACTGGCTAAGTAGGGACCTGACAGACCCCCTCCTTCCCCGGAAGGAAAGTAACTTTGTAATAACCAGTCTGGTTTTTTTTGCCTAGTACAGCTTCCGTGTTGCCCCCTTCTGTCTATAAACGCCTTTCACGTTGTACAGCTCCTCAGAGCTCCTTGCCCTCTGCTAGACGGGCTGCTGCCCAATTTATGAATTGCTGAATAAAGCCAATAAGACCTTTACAACTGACCCAATTGAAGTTTGGTTTCTAACATCACCAAATGGTTGACATTTAAAACATTTAAGTACCTACCAGATCTTAAAAAAGACATGGAGAGACAAAAACCTCACGTTACTGGTAGGGGTCCAGTTACAAATTGTTCTCCAAGGGCGCCCTATTAGTGTGACCCAGTGGCTCCTCAAATGGGCCAGCTGGCGTCTGGGTGGCCCAGGGGCTGCCACAGAGATTCAGCCCTCCCACCCCTGTCACCTTGGCACGTCCGCAGCCCAGCCAGCCGGCCTCGAGCACCCCGAGCAGACGCTGCCTCTGCCCCAGCTCACCTGCCATAGTCTCCTTCAGGGACCACTGTGCGTTCTCTGAGCTCCTGAACTTAGCCTATATATCTGCCGGGTTTAGAGCCCAAACATTTAAGCAAAATGTTAATGTGATCAGTCCCTGCCCATCCCTCCCTAAAGTCACACCCTCGGCTAATCCACTCAATCATGCTTATTGAGAACCTACCTAATCCTATGCCTGGTGCTGTGTGGGGGCCCTGGGAATAAAACTGCTTTAAGACTGAATTTCTGGCCTCATGTAGTGGAGGAAACCGTATGAAAGTCAAGCAAACAGAAAATGGATAAAATGTTCAAAAATTCCACCTGGGGCAAAAATAAGTAGACAGGGTCCTGAGAGAAAGAGTGAGTTGGTGGAGGCCCCTGGATCCGGCCTGGGCTGCAGCTCATGTGACCTGGAGACGGAGGGGAGGCCCCAGGGGAGCGCTTGGGGGATGTACAGAAGCCCCTCACGCTCGCCCAGCCCTGCCTCTCCCGGAGGAGCCGGCAGCAGGGCAGGGTGGAGGTCTTGGCCGAACTAAATCACAGGCAACCTGTAACTTAAAGAGTTTGGGTCTGGGACAGTTGAAAGCTGAGCGAGGGAACTTCACATACGAATTGCGTTTTTAAAAAATCATGCCTCTTACCTTCCCTTTCCCTGTCCCTCTGTTCTCTGTTTTCTCCACCTTTCAGGAGACACACTTGCTCATTTATTTATTCCTCCCCACAGCGTTCTTTTCCACTGACAGGTGTTACTCAGGAAGTGGGTCTAACTTGGTGGGTGAGTCGGCTCTAGTCCCCGTGCCTAAGCCCTGGACTCCCCACACCCCCAAGTGTACCCAACTTCTCTGAAGTGGAGCTGGGATTCTGGCCTTGACCCGTCTTACCTGCCCCCACCCCACCCTCACCCCTGCCTTCCCGCCCCCATCAGCCTGGTTTGGAGACGTCTTGAGAGAGTCCACAAGCCCTGGCCCTGCAGACATTGTAGGTAGATCAAGGCCCAAACGGTCGCAGGGCCCCGAGCCCATCCACCCATATTTCCTGAAAGAAGAAAAGTCAGGGCAACTTTTAAAGCGATCCACGGTAGAAACGCCTTTCCACATATCTATGCGAGAGGATAAAGCGGCCTCAGATTTGCCATGTAAATTTGAGAACCTGCCACTGGTGCCACCTTGTGAGATTAGTGAGGATGATGGAAAGAGGATGATATAGTCAAAGGGCATAAATGTCAACATCGCAGAGGATTTTGCAGGAGTTAATGCAAAAAAGAGAAAAACCAACCCCGTCCCCTTCTTCACCTGAGAAAGGGACATGAACTTCAAACTTGACAATTTGTCCACTTAACAGCTGTCAGAGTGGCACTCTGTCAAGTCTTGTTCTAGTGAATGGGAAATCAAGATTTGTACAAATAGAACTCATTCCCGACCTTGAGAGCAGTGGCGCTCTCGCGAGGAAAGCAGAAAATACACAAGTGGACAATGAATAAGGAGTTTCTGATTTTGATATGTGCTGGTATCACCGATTCCACCAACAGCACTGGTTAGAGGAGGTGCATCAGACGGGGAAGCCAAGAAAGACATCTCTGAGGAAGTGTCATTTTTACTGAAGGATAAGGAAGAGCATTCTCAGCAAGTGGAACAGCAAATGCAAAGGCCCAGAGACATGAAAAATCTTTTAATGTCTGAAGAACAGATAGAAGGCTACTATATAATCATATATATAGTATACTATATAAGAGTAGCTGAGGTATACTGTGGAAGGAGGTAGTGGGGAAAGATGAAATTGGAGAGGCAGACCAAGTTGGAATCACAGCGAAAAAATTTGGACTTTATTGCAAAGTGAAGTAGAAAGCCATATAAGGGCCTTGGGGACCTAGGAAGAGCCAGTCCACTTTTCTTACCATGAGGTACTTGAGAAATGAGAGCAAAAACAACCTCAACTTAAGAGGGAGTTAATGGGGTGCCAGGAGTCCCCCCAATAGTCTGGGTATAGTTGAGGCATAAGGCTGAGGAGGTTTTGAAGTTCATGTCCCTTTCTCAAGATTTTCTCTTGCTGTTTCATCTGCTCTTTTTTACCATTCAAGGAATTTAATTCAAACTGAAATGTCTTGATACAAAATATAAAAGCACAGACTATGGAACCAAATTATTGGGTATGAATCAGTCATGGCGGCCTCTTTGTGACTCTGAGCAAGTGTTGTTCCTCGTGCTTTGGGCCTCGGCCCCCATTACCCCCCTGGCCACATGCACTACCTGCTCTGACCTAGACCAGGTCAGAAGCTCTGTTTTATGCTGCCAGCATTCCTGTACTTCATTACAGCCTTGCTGTGTTCATCTGTGTGGGTATCTGATTATGCTTGTCTCCTTCGGGGAGGGCCATGTCTTTCCCAGAGAGCCTCAAAGTCCTGCTCAGGACCCAGCCCGTGCTAGTTGCTCATTATAAGAGTCTAGTAGGCATGAAAAAGACCCTGGACATTTCTGGCTGTAATTAACCTTGAGACTACAGGATTTTGAATGTAGATAAAACTTTTGATTACTTTGTGTCAACTGCAGTATTGTGAGCCTTTCTTTTAATGAAGTATATGGTTGATACACAATCCTATATTGGTTTCAGGCAGTCAACATAGTGATTTGACAGTTATATACAGTCCTGCATGCTCAGCGCAATAAGTGTGAGCTTGTTTTCAAGTTGGTAATTATGTGTTGTCACTTTAGCTGGTACTCTGGGGGGCATAAGACACTTTCACTGGCTGTCTCAGGCATGCCCAGTTTGCAAGCCACAATTTTATTGTCCTATTTTAATTTAACATACGTATAGAAATGTGCACAAGTGATTAGTGGACCGTTGGTGCTTTAGCCCACCCACGATCAGTGCCCGGATTGAGAACAGAATATGACCAGCTTCCTAAAAGCCCCTCACATCCCTTTCAGTCTCTGCCCATCTGATGGTAACTGCTCTTCTGGCTGCTGACATCGGAGGGTAATTTGGCTGGGTTCCCAACTTTATATACATGCGCTGCACAGAATGTGCTCTCGTGTGTCTAGCATCTTTTGCTAGACATATTGTTTCCATCTAGTTCAGTGCATTCACTCATTCTCATTCCTGCATTGTACTCCATTGGGTAAGGGTGCCAGTTTTTAAATCCACCCTAATGTTGTTCAGCATTTGGGTAGTTTTTGGCTATTACAAATAGGGCTGCTATGAACATTCTTGTACATATATTTTGGTGAATGTATATAAGCATTTCTATATTTTCTGAGGAGATTTCCCCAGGATCCAGACTTGGGGATTACCCTTTCCCAGAGACCATATATCCCTTGCTGACCTTAATTTCTAAGTATGTACTCTTTTCAACTGGTCATTGGGGCCTCCTACCATCTAGAATTTCCAGGTGGGGTTTGTACTGGTTTCTTGTTTGTTTGAATAAACTTTTTATTTTAGAATAATTTTAGATTTGCAGAAAAGTTGTAAAGATAGTACAGAGAGTTTCCATATACACTACACCCAGCTTCCCCTAATGTTAACATCTTACCTACGCAATGCCTTTGCCAAAACTAAGGGATTTACATTGGTATACCACTGGTATATTATTACATCCATATGTACATAATATGTACACAAATTATGTTGCATACATATGTATGTAATATTGGTATATGATTAAGTAAATTTCAGACTTCATTTGGATTTCACCAGTTTTCCCACTAATGTCCTTTTTTAAGACACATGCATAATGACATTTATCCATCATTATAATATTATACTGAGTACTTTTGCTGCCATAAAAATCCTCTGTGCTCCACCTATTCTTCTCCTCTGCCCCTAAATATGGAGAACTACTGATCCTTTTACTGTCTCCATAGTCTTGCTTTTTTCTGAACGTCGTATGATCAGAATTATACATATGTAGCCTTTTCGGATTGGTTTCATTCACTTTGTAATATGCATTTAAGTTTCTTCCATATCGTCTCAGGACTTAATATCTCATTTCTTTTTAGCACTGTCTGGATGTACCACAGTTTATTTATCCATTCACCTACTGAGAGACATCTCAATTGCTTCCAAGTTTTGGCAATTATAAATAAAGCTGCTATAAACATTCACGTGCAGATCCCTACCAAAATGCCAACAGCATTCTTCAATGAACTAGAACAAATTGTTCTAAAATTCATATGGAACCACAAAAGACCCCGAATAGCCAAAGCAATCCTGAAAAGGAAGAATAAAGCAGGGGGGATCTCACTTCCCAACTTCAAGCTCCACTACAAAGCCACAGTAATCAAAACAATTTGGTACTGACACAAGAACAGACCCATAGATCAATGGAACAGATAGAGAGCCCAGATATAGACCCATATATATATGGCCAATTAATGTATGATAAACGAGCTACAGATAATACAATGGGGAAATGACAGCCTCTTCAACAACTGGGTTGGCAAAACTGGACAGCTACATGCAAGAGAATGAAACTGGATTATTGTCTAACCCCATACACAAAAATAAACTAAAAATGGATCTAAGACCTGAATGTAAGTCACGAAACCATAAAATTCGTAGAAGAAAACACAGGCAAAAATCTCTTGAACACAAACACAAGCAACTTTTTCCTGAACACATTTCCTCAGGCAAGGCAAACAAAAGCAAAAATGAGCAAATGGGACTATATCAAACTAAAAAGCTTCAGTACAGCAAAGGACACCATCAGCGGAACAAAAAGGCATCCTACAGTATGGGAGAACATATTCATAAATGACATATCCGATAAGTGGTTAAAATCCAAAATATATAAAGAACTCACACACCTCAACACCCAAAAAACAAATAACCCAATTAAAAAATGGGAAGAGGATCTGAACAGACACTTCTCCAAAGAAGAAATTCAGATGGCTAAGAGGCACATGAAAAGATGCTCCACATCACTAATTAGCAGGGAAATACAAATTAAAACCACAATGAGATATCACCTCACACCAGTTAGGATGGCCAACATCCAAAAGAAAAGAAACAACAAATGCTGGCAAGGATGAGGAGAAAGGGGAACCCTCCTACACTGCTGGTGGGAATGTAAATTAGTTCAACCATTGTGGAAAGCAATATGGAGGTTCCTCAAAAAACTAAAAACAGAAATACCATTTGACCCAGTCATTCCACTCCTAGGAATTTACCCAAAGAAAACAAGATCCCTGATTCAAACAGACATATGCACCCCATGTTTATCACAGCACTATTTATAATAGCCAAGAAATGGAAGCAACCTAAGTGTCCATCAGTAGATGAATGGATAAAGAAGATGTAGTACTTATACACAATGGAATATTATTCAGCCATAAGAAGAAAACAAATCCTAACATTTGCAACAACATGGATGGAGCTAGAGGGTATTATGCTCAGTGAAATAAGCCAGGTGGAGAAAGACAAGTACCAAATGATTTCCCTAATTTGTGGAGTATAACAACGAAGCAAAACTGAAGGAACAAAATAGCAGCAGACTCACAGAACCCAAGAATTGACTAGCAGTTACCAAAGGGTAAGGGGTTGGGGAGGGTGTGTGTGGAGGGAGGGAGAAGGGGATTATGGGGTACTATGATTAGCACATTTAATGTAGGGGGGGGCAGAGGGAAGGCAGTATATATAGCACAGAGAAGACAAGTAGTAACTCTATAGCATCTTACTATGCTGATGGACAGTGACTGTAATGGAGTATGGAAGGGACTTGATAATAGGGGGGAATGTAGTAACCACAATGTTTCTCATGTGAAACCTTCATAAGATTGTATATCAATGATGACTTAATTTAAACAAATAAAATAAAATAAATACTCATGCAGGTTTTGTGTGGATATGTTTTCAACTCCTTAAGGCAAATATATTAAGGGTACCACTACTGGATCATATAGTAAGAATATGTTTAGTTCTGTAAGACACCACCAAACTGTCTTCCAAAGTGACTGTACCATTCAGCTTCGCACCAGCAATGAATGAGAGTTCCTGTTTCTCCACATTCTCACTAGCATTTGTAGTCGTCAGTGTTCTAGATTTTGGCCTTTCTGATAAGTGTTAATGTGGTATCTCATTGTTTTAGTTTATAATTTCCTAATGACATATGATGTTGTTTCTTTTCATATGCTCATCACCACCTGTATACCTTGTTTGGTAAGGTGTCTGCTCAGATCTTTGGCCCATTCTTAAATCAGCCTGTTCATGTTCTTCTTGTTGAGTTTTAAGAGCTCTTGTTTATTTTAGACAACCGTCTTTTACCAGATATGTGTTCTGCAAATATTTTCTCCCAGTCTGTGGCTTATCTCCCCATTCTCTTGAGAATTTGTAGGGATTTTTTTTTCACCTGAAGACTGAGGATCTTCTCTGGCCAGTGGCAGTGGTTCTCAATCTTTAGGGTGCATGGACTTGCAGAAATACAAACAAGACTGGGTCTCACTCCACAGTTTGTTATTCAGTAGAGGTATGGGCTGGAACCCACAAATATGCCAACAAGTTCCCAGGTGTGCTGATTCTGTCCACCTGGGAGCTACACTTAGAGAAGCACTGTTCCTAGCAGCCCCAGGGTAGGCTTTTCATAGACACTGAGACCTCTTGGTGACTTCCTGGATAAACGGTGAAGTCTCAGGCCAACTCATTATCTGTTATAAATGTTACCCACATAAGTTTTAGTGGTAGTTTTTTGTTTCAAAGGATCTTTTTAATTTAGGACATTGTGGAGTCTAGAAATTTTAGCAACATCCAATTCCTTCTTCTATAGATACAATTTTAGTATCTCCTGAGATTATCTTCTTTCCATAATTTGGAGAGAATTAGGTTTAATAGGGGTCATTACAATCTTGGGCAAATCACAGAAGAGTCACGCTGTGGGAGAGAATAGCTACATGTTCACCAGTCCTATTTCCTCTTTCCCAGGCAGGTAGAAAGATTCAAAGGGGTATTATTGAGCTGTAACTTTCCTTTCTGGTGATACCTTTGTCTGGCTTTGATATTGGGGTATCGCTGGTCTCACTGGATTTTTGTAGAATTCAGCAGTGAAACCATCTGGTCTAGGATTTCCTTCGTTGGGAGGTTACTGGCTCAGTCCCTTTCCTCCTATAGGTCTATTCCTGTTTTATGTGTTTTCTTGAGCCGGTTTTGGTAGTTTTCACATTTCTAGGAGTTGTCCATTTCACCTAGGTTCTCTAGTGTAGCTGTATCATTGTTCATCATATCCTATCACAATCCTGGTTATTTCATTAATGCTGGTAGTAATGTCACCACTTTCTTCCCTGATTTTAGGAATTTGACTCTTTATTTCCCTAAGTTAGTCTAGTTAACAGTTGATCAAATTTCGTTGGTCTTATTAAAGAACCAACTTTTGGTTTCTTTGATTCTGGTTTGGTTTGGTGTGGTTTTCTCTCTATTTCATTGATCTCTGCTCTAATCTTCCTTCTTTCTTCTACCTTTGAATTAGTGTGCACTTTTTTCCATTATTCATAGTATAAAGCTAGGTTTTTTATTTGAGCCAATAAAGCACAGGTGAGAGCCTTAGTATCTGTGATATTAACAGCCATGGATTATTCCCAATTCCATTTACCAGCAGCGATGGGTCCTTTTGTGACCTAACCAATAAGAGATCTAGCTTCAGTTTCCCATTATAAGAGTTCAGCTGCTTTTTAGGACTTTCCTGGCATCAGGAGAATGAAATGTTTCTTAGTACTGTGTGTCTAGGAGATGGAAGGAAGTATTTAGCCACCTTCTCTCATCCACATTTGCTAAAAGCCACCCTCTTGGCATTAATTCCCCTGCAACTGGGGTTTACAAATGCATGGCTGCTGAGAGGTTTCCCACAGATTGTTGGGCCACATGTCAAAGAGGACCAATGTCAGGGAGAGACAGTACTAAGGGAAGGTACTGTCAGGAATCACCTGGTCACCTTTGTAATGGCTGGCATGAAGGTGGGCCTGAGAGGACCCTTCCTTTCAGTTCGTTTTACACACCATACTCATTACTGGTTTTGGAGCCTTTTATAAGACAATTGTCCTGGAAACATCACAAAATGTTATAATAAGGCAGGGGGAATGTTCTAGATTAAAAGAGACTAAAGAGATGTAGCAACCCAGTGGAATGCATGGGGCCTGATTGGATTCTGAACTTTAAAACTGCTATGAAGGACATGTGTTTGGAAATTGGGTCAATTTAAATATGGACTCTATATTAGCTGCCAGTTCTTAAGCACAGAGCAGAACGTCTAGGGTCTTACTTAAAGCACAACAATTTAAGTTTAATGCCTTCCAGGTGAGAGGGTCTCTGGTAAACACCTTAAGCTGAAGTAGGAGCCAGGTTGAAAGGGATACACCCTAGAGGAATTCATCAGCTCACAGAGACTGAATCTGATCAGCTCAGTCCCTATTCAGATTAAATAATGGGTCCCCCATTCTTACTGATTAAAAGATAATCCACTCTTGAGGAAGATAACACCATTTAAAGCTCTAAATATGCCAGCATTAAAAAAAACCACAATGACTGCCTTCAATAAAAATTTAACAGACATACCAGATCTATCTGTGCACGTCTACTGGCACAAATTTGATTTGCAAGACCTAATTGCATGGGACAAGTGACCTCAAAGTGTTACCAAACCAAACAAACCTGGGTTTACTTGCCAGTTGCCCAGCAAAGCCAAACACTGAAGGATGATAGTGAGACAAAGTGGGTGTGTATTGCAGGTGCCAAGCAAGGAGAAAGGGTGGCTAATGCTCAAGGTCCTCAACCCCGTCTGGCTTACAAGCAGGGGCTTTTAAAGGCAGCTTGATGGGAAAGGTCGTAGGGTGTGAGCAGTGGGCGCCCCCTGTTCTGATGTGTCAGTGGTGATGGATGCGTCATGTGACAGGATGGCGCAGGAGCCTTAGTCAGCAGCCTTCTGGCTCCACCCAGTCCGGGGTTTAGTACTTGG
This sequence comes from Phataginus tricuspis, assembly GCA_029783875.1. Classification (NCBI taxonomy): domain Eukaryota; kingdom Metazoa; phylum Chordata; class Mammalia; order Pholidota; family Manidae; genus Phataginus; species Phataginus tricuspis. The sequence goes on from JAQQAC010019400.1 coordinate 10,103,930, forward strand.
CCGGCAGGTGGTCAGCTGGTGGGGGTCTAGGTTCCCACAGAACATCTCAAGGACGCATGTGTCAAGAGTTTGTGAGGGGGACTCAGAGGGCTGGTTTGCTTTCCCGTGGTTTCCAATCTCCCATTTTCTTTCATCTCTAACCACCAGGTCCAATTCCCACAGAGTGGGTCACGATTAGGGGACTGGGTTTCTCATTGCTGATGAGAAGTCTGAGGGGCTTCACCAGCAGGGGGGCTACCTGTGATGCCACAAAGGCTCTGAACCAGCATTCTATGATTATTTGATCTAGTTGGGGAGACAACAGCCTCACAGTTCTACAGTAAGAGTTCATATTTACTGTGTTTACTTTGTGCCCGGCACAGTTCTAAGGTATTTTTCATGTATTTCTTTTAATTGTCACAGAAACCCTGTGATTCAGGCCTGCAGTCTCTGTTTTACAGATGAGGACAGAGAATTGAAGTAACTAGTTGAAAGTTTCCTGTCTTGATTGCAGTGGTATTGTTACCAGCCTCTCTTCTGAACTTGAGACGGGTTGGTACGTCCTGACTTGTGATCCCATCTTGAATGCTGCAAAGGATCTCTGTATCTCCAAAGCCAAACTCCCGATTTTGTTCTTCCAAACCAACACCCTCCTGTGTTTCCCAGCTCTGTGACTGGCAGTGCCACCCACCAATGCTGAGCAGGTCAGAAAACCAATCCCCTCCTACCAGTCCAAGCCAAGTGTTCTTCCTGAACGTCCCTCGGGGATGTCCTCTTTCCATCTCCATCAGACCCTGGCCCCAGTTATCATCATCTCTCAGCTGGACAACAGTGCTAACTGACTTGATTCCCTGACCCTTTCTCTCCTCTCTTCAGGATGCAGCAAGAGGCATCCTCTCAAATGCAGGTCTAATGATGTCAAACTCCCTTATCATTCACCACTGGTGTCTCAGGAATCTTTCTCAGGTAAAGATTAAACCCTTCACGATTAGTGGTGACCAGAGAGGGAGGGGTTGGGCAGGTGGGAGGGTGAGGGGGATAAAGGGGCACAATAATTTGCAATCACAACATAAGTTGGTCACAGGGACAGTAGCACAACATGGAGAATATAGTCAATGATTCTGTAACATCTTTCTACATTGATAGATAGCAACCACACTAGAGGGGGTGAGGATTTAATAACATGGGCAACTGCTGAACCACTGTGTTGTGTATTTGAAGCAAACATAAGATTGTATATCAACGATACTTCAACTAAAAAAGAAATATCTATTACTATTAGTTTATAATTATCAATTTAAATATATTTTTATGTATCACCCAAATCAGCATTTACATCAAGTACAGTTTATTGCTGTGATCTGTAATAAAGGTTAATATATGATTTCCCAAAATCATAAAGAAAAGAGCGATTAAACCCTTCACAATAGCATTCAACTCTGCGCGAGACCCGGCACCTAGTCCGTCCTCACGACCCCTCCCACCATGTCTACTCCTTGCTGTGCTTGAGGTCCTCGTGCTGCTATTCCTCTGTCCACACCGTTTCTCCACCTGGAAACTCCTGTCCTCTTTCATCCTAGTTAACTTACTCCTTTCTCGGGTCCTAGGGACTCTTCCTCAGGAAAATCTCTCCCGGCCTGCCTGGCCCCATCAGTCCTTCCTAGGGTTTACAGGCATCGTTGGCCAGCTGTTTCCATCTCTAGACCAGGACAGCACGGATCCTACCGGCTTCCCCCCACTTTTTAATAAAAAATTTCAAAAATGCACTGAAGAAGAAAGAATAATATAAAGAACCCCTCACAAGTAATATAAAACAAAACCCTACAATGATGGGGGTAGGTCAAAGGGACATAAAGCCAGTTGAAAGAGCTCCCATTGGCCAAGCTGGAACAATCTGAAAAACAAAATTAAATAAAGTCTAGGCTATTATACCAGATTATAACTCAAAGTATAAAGTGAATACCCATGAGCCCATACTGATATAAATAGATGATTGAATAAATAAACAAATGGGGGAGAAGAGATAAATCCTGTACAGAGGAATTCTAAATTAATTTATGTGGATAAACTCCACATTCCTTAAGTGCGGGCTGCACACAGAGAGTTCTTTCCAGCGTACAAGATGGAAGGGGCTGGGGAGCAACTTTACAGTGAAGAGACACTACCTTAGCGCCAGGTGATCGAGGTCAACATCAGCAGTGCTATGTCGTGTTGATACCTCTGATACCAAATTATTAAAATGACATTTTATCTCTATGGGTTTTCCTCCTAAAAACACATGGCTTTAGTCTTGTTAACCTTAAAAACAAAATAGTTATTTACCAGCAGAAACAGGTTGCTTTGGCAACAGCAGAGAATTGCAATCCAGGACATGCAAGCTACAGCAGAACCACAGGCATGTCCCATGAGCGGAAAGGTTCGCTCATTTATAGAGGAAACGGCAGCGTAGGGAGGGCTGTTCCAAGCAAAAAGTCCATTGGAATAAACTGGGAGCCCCACCTATTGCATCTGATCACTAGCTGAATTGTGACAATCTGTCCTCGGCTGGGTAATTTTGGGGTAGTGGAAGGAGAAAACCTTTCTTCCTCCTGCTGGTGAGTAAAGTAGTCGCGGGTGGCACGCGCCTCTTCCAGTGGGTGTGAGATTTGAGTGGTGGGTGTGAGAGCTCCCCCTGCTGGCCACCCGATGCTATGTCAGTGAGGTTTCCCTTTGTTAATTTTCACGTCCCCTCTTTTGATCAAGACCTTTTTCTGAAAGCATTGCTGATCTTTAGAGTTAGGTTTGCTCTGTTTAGTGTTTTCCTCTCTAATTAGGACCTCTCAGGAAACACTTTTCCTGGCTTTCATGTCCTGTGCCAGAGGAAAAGTGCACAGCATTTGGAAACCACTTAAGGCCACGTTTAAAGAATAAGGTTAGATGGGAGAACTCTCAGGCACTTCCTATCTATAGTCCACATTATTAGGATTGTGAGCATTGGAGATCATCTCCTTATTGGGTACATTTGATGGACAACAAAACATAAAAGTTCAAGTAATTATACAAAACAGAAGAAGTAACATGACAATTCCAGACTGCATGATGGTCCTAAACCAGGACGCTGTGTCTGAAAGTAGCGAATTGAAAATATTTACTGACATTTATTCTGATGTAAGGTGGAAAGGCCTCTCAAGCAGGAAAACCTGGAACCACATATGCCTTCTGAAGTCCCTGCACGAAAGCAGCCATAAGAGCAGAATAGTGATACTGCAAGAGCGCAGTGAATAAAATAACCGAGGGCACGTGGGTAGATACGGTAGAGGTATAAACATGAAGCAAATAGCTTATGCATTTTTTGCAAGAACAGCAAATTTCAAAGATGTATTAAAAGAGTATGGTTATCTCAAAAGAACTGTTTGGAACCAATTATGTTACCAGTAATACAACCTGTAAGGTTGCAATCTCAGAGACCATGAATGTGGAGCTGTGGAAGGCCAGAAGTGATATCACCCAGGAAGTGAGATCACCGGATCCAGAAGAGATATCACTGGAACTGAGATCACTGGATATGAGATCAGCCTGGAAGTGGTATCATTGTGAGCCTATATATAAGCTGTGCTCAAAAATAAAACTGCGTCACTTCTCTGCCACCAGCAGTCAGTGAACCTCCTGACCCCTGCTTTGGTTTCTGTGTCTTTCTTGTATCTATCTCTTTGTTTTTATTATATCCCACCCAGTCCTCTCAGGTTCAGCTGGTTTGCGGAGCTGGTCTCCGCATGGAGAAGAATCCAAAGTCAGCAAGTAGTTCAGAGGAAAGACAGACTTTGTGAATTCTGGACACACTAACCGTCAAGTGGCTCATGGGATCATGATGAAGTTGTTTCCAAAAGGCTGTAAAGAGGTTTCTCTTTGCAAGGATTTAGGAAATGCAAATAAGGGCATTTTCTTTCCACGAAAGAGATGGAAGGAGCAAACAGCGAGAAAATGTTTACAGGCCTGGTCCAGACACCTTGGAAAAGCTGTCTAACCTGAGGTCGTCTGCCTCAATTTGGGGAAATCTTTATCTTCAATTCACCCGGTGGAGCGCAGGCCCCGTCGGGATTGGTCTTCCCTTTAGATATGTCACATGAACCCAAGAGTCTGTTCCCTGGAGTTTGGCAGCACGGGAGTTGGTTCACAGTTCATGATAAGGACCTTTCCGCGAGGTTGAGGAGTCTTTCTGGAGGTCTCTTTCCCAGTAGACGAACTCTCTAGGTTAATTGTGATGCTTAAGATCATCATCTCCTGGGAGTGAAGAGATTATTTCACTAAAACATGGTTATTTTTAATATAAACAATTAGGCCTTTAAACACAGAAGCATAACTCATTTTATCAGCTGTGGGTCAACGGAGGCAGGGACCAAGGGCATGGGACTATCACAAAGGGTTGGAGCCTATTAGTTCCAAAGGAGTGAACCTGAAATTTACAAGGACTAAAAATTTTTGGCCAGTGTATTTGGAGAGTCTCTATGTACCTTACAGATTGAGTCTTAACAGTGACATTAATGCATTTTACTAACCCTGAGGATTAAGGATGGTATGCATAAGGAAAGTGTGGTAAAACCTGCCAGACAGCACAGCACAGTCAAATTACCTGACAGTTAGAGGGGGGTCCCCAATCACTAAGAAGTTTGAAAGGGCTTCTCCAAGTAGGGAGAATATTTTCTAACAGAAATTTTATTCACAGAGGAAGCACTGGCCTGTCTACAACAGAAAGCTTTAGTCCAGTGAGAAAACATACAAACCATGACTAAGCCATTTTTATCCACGAGATGGGGATGCTGTTTGAAATTCCTTTGCCAAACCTTAAATGGCCTATTGAGCAATTTAAAATGTCGAGGGGCCATGTGGGCAGGTGAGACAAGTGAGATAGGCACTTTTTGCAACCTTATTAATATTTTCCCACCAATATTGTTCATGAACACTGTCATTTCATATGTAGACTAGTGGTTTAGTGCACGTACAGTGCCCCACCCATGGCAGCTCAGGAGATTATCCCAGAGACTTCCTTCCTGTGTGCGGGTAACCAACACAGGCAGTGGAGAAGGGTAAGGTGACCAGCAAGCAGGAAGGGACTTTGTTCTCCCAGCTGACACACACACCACCTGCCTGCGATCACTTCTATCATCATGAAAAGGCAGAAGAATCTGGTCCAGTCAAAAATCACTCAGACAACCCCAGAAAGAAAGGCCTGGTGAGATAGATATAACAAATCTTCCTGAAAAAGATTTCAAAATAAAAGTCATAACCATGCTGATGGACCTGCAGAGAAATATGCAAGAGCTAAGGGGTGAAGTCCAGAGGGATATAACAGAAATGAAACAATCAGTAGAAGATCTTAAGAGCAGACTGGACGAGGTGCAAGAGACTGTTAATGGAACAGAAATCAGAGAACAGGAATACAGAGAAGCTGAGGCAGAGAGAGATAAAAGGATCTCTAGGAATGAAAGAATATTAAGAGAACTGTGTGACCAATCCAAACGGAACAATATTCGCTTTATAGGGGTACCAGAAGAAGAAGAAAGAAAAAAAGGGATAGAAAGTGTCTTTGAAGAAATAATTGCTGAAAACGTCCCCAAGTTGGGGAAGGAAATAGTCTCTCAGACCATGGAAACCCACAGATCTCCCAACACAAGGGACCCAAGGAGGACAACACCAAGACATATAATAATTAAAATGGCAAAGATCAAAGACAAGGACAGAGTATTAAAGGCAACCAGAGAGAGAAAAAAGGTCACCTACAAAGGAAAACCCATCAGGCTACCATCAGACTTCTCAACAGAAACTTTACAGGCCAGAAGAGAATGGCATGATATATTTAATGCAATGAAACAGAAGGGCCTGGAACCAAGAATACTGTATCCAGCACGATTATCATTTAAATTTGAAGGAGGGATTAAACAATTCCCAGACAAGCAAAAGTTGAGGGAATTTGCCTCCCACAAACCACCTCTACAGGATATCTTAAAGGGACTTCTCTAGATGGAAGTACTCCTAAGGCTAAATAGATGTCACCAGAGAAAATAAAATCAAAGCAAAGAAAGTAGACCAACCAAATACTAACTAAAGGCAAAAAATAAAACCAACTATCCACAAAAGCAGTCAAAGGAAACACAAAGAGTACAGAATAAAACACCTAACATATAAAGAATGGAGGAGGAATAAGAAGGGAGAGAAATAAAGAATCATCAGACTGTGTTTATAATAGCTTAATAACAGAGCTAATTTAGACTGTTAAATAGTAAAGAATCTGCCCTTGAACCTTTTGTAAACATGAATCCAAAGCCTGCAAGGGCAATAAGTACATACCTATCAATAATCACCCTAAATGTAAATGGACTGAATGCACCAATCAAAAGACACAAAGTAATAGAATGGATAAACAAGCAAGACCCATCTATATGCTGCCTACAAGAGACTCACCTCAAACCCAAAGACGTACACAGACTAAAAGTGAAGGGATGGAAAAAGCTATTTCATGCAAATAATAGTGAGAAAAAAGCAGGAGTTGCAGTACTTATATCAGACAAAATAGACTTCAGAACAAAGAAAGTAACAAGAGACAAAGAAGGATACTATATAGTGATAAAGGGGTCATTCTAACAAAAGGATATAACCATTATAAATATCTATACACCCAACACAGGAGCCCTGACACACATGAAACAAATACTAACAGAATTAGGGGAAATAGAATGCAATGCATTCAATCTAGGAGACTTCATCACACCACTCACTCCAAAGAACAGATCAACCAGACAGAAAATAAGTAAGGACACAGAGACACTGAACAACACACTAGAACAGATGGACGTAACAGACATCTACAGAACTCTATACCCAAAAGCAGCAGAGTACACATTCTTCTCAAGTGCACATGGAACATTTTCCAGAACAGACCACATACTAGGCCACAAAAAGAGCCTCAGTAATTTCAAAAAGACTGAAATTCTACCAAACAACTTCTCAGATCACAAAGGTATAAAACTAGAAATAAACTGTACAAAGAAAACAAAAAAGCACACAAACACATGGAAGCTTAACAACATGCTTCTAAATAATCAATGGATCAATGCAAATTAAAACAGAGAGCAAGCAATATATGGAGACAAATGACAACAACAGCACAAAGCCCCAACTTTTGTGGCACACAACGAAGGCAGTTCTAAGAGGAAGGTATGTAGCAACCCAGGCCTGTTTAAAGGAAGAACAATCCCAGATGAATAGTCTAAACTCATAATTATTGAAACTGGAAAAAGAAGAACAAATGAGCCCAAAGTCAGCAGAAGGAGGGACATAGTAAAGATCAGAAAGAAATAAATGAAATTGAGAAGAATAAAACAATAGGAAAAAAACAGTGAAACCAAAAGCTGGTTCTTTGAGAAAATAAACAAAATAGATAAACCCCTAGCCAAACTTATTAAGAGAAAAGAGAATCTACATACATAAACAGAATCAGAAATGAGAAAGGAAAAATCATGACAGACACAACAGAAATAGAAAGAATTATTAGGGAATACTATGAAAATCTATATGCTAACAAACTGGATAACCTAGAAGAAATGGACAACTTCCCTGAAAAATACAGCCTTCCAAAACTAACCCAGGAAGAAATAGAAAATCTAAACAGATCAATTACCAGCAACGAAATTGAATAGGTAATCAAAAAACAACCCAAGAACAAAACCCCCAGGTCAGATGGATTCACCTTTGAATTTTATCAGACATATAGAGAAGACATAATACCCATTCTCCTTAAAGTTTCCCAAAAAATAGAAGAGGAGGGAATACTTCCAAACTCATTCTATGAAGCCAGCATCACTCTAATACCAAAACCAGGCAAAGACCCCACAAAAAAAGAAAATTACAGACCAATATCCCTGATGAACGTAGATGCAAAAATACTCAACAAAACATTAGCAAACCGAATTCAAAAATACATCAGGAGGATCATCCATCATGATCAAGTGGGATTCACCTTAGGAATGCAAGGATGGTACAACATTCGAAAATCCATCAACATCATCCACCACATCAACAAAAAGAAGGACAAAAACCACAATGATCATCTCCATAGAGACTGAAAAAGCATTTGACAAAATTCAATATCCATTCATGATAAAAACTCTTTAAAAAATGGGTATAGAGGGCAGGTACCTCAACATAATAAAGGCCATACGTGACAAATCCACAGCCAACATCATACTTAACAATGAGAAGCTGAAAGCTTTTCACCTAAGATCAGGAACAAGACAGGGATGCCCACTCTCCTCACTGTTATTCAACATAGTACTGGAGGTCCTAGCCACGGCAATCAGATAACACAAAGAAATAAAAGGCATCCAGATTATTAAGGGAGTTAAATTGTCACTATTTTCAGATGACATGATACTGTACATAAAAAACCCTAAAGACTCCACTCCAAAACTACTAGAACTAATATCTGAATTCAGCAAAATTGCAGGATACAAAATTAATACACACAAATCTGTTGCTTTCCTATACACTAATGATGAACTAGCAGAAAGAGAAATCAGGAAAACAATTCCATTCACAGTTGCATCTAAAGAATAAAATACCTAGGAATAAACCTAACCAAAGAAGTGAAAGACCATACCCTGAAAACTACAAGACACTCTTAAGAGAAACTAAAGAGGACACTAACAAATGGAAACTCATCCTATGCTCTTGGCTGGGAAGAATTAATATTGTCAAAATGGCCATCCTGCCTAAAGCAATCTACAGCTTCAGTGCAATCCCTATCAAAATACCAAGAGCATTCTTCAACGAACTGGAACAAATAGTTCTAAAACTCATATGGAACCACAAAATACCCTGAATAGCCAAAGCAATCCTGAGAAGGAAGAATAAAGCAGGGGGGATCTCACTTCCCAACTTCAAGCTCTACTACAAAACCACAGTGATCAAGACAATTTGGTACTGGCACAAGAACAGACCCACAGACCAGTGGAACATAATAGAGAGCCCAGATATTAACCCAAACATATATGGTCAAATAATATACGATAAAGGAGCCATGGATATACAATGGGGAAATGAAAGCCTCTTCAACAGCTGGTGTTGGCAAAACTGGACAGCTCCATGTAAGAGAATGAAACTGGATCATTGTCCAACCCTATACACAAAAGTAAATTCAAAATGAATCAAAGACCTGAATGTAAGTCATGAAACCATAAAACTCTTAGAAAAAAACACAGGCAAAAATCTATTGGACATAAACATGAGCAACTTCTTCATGAACATATCTCCCCAGTCAAGGGAAACAAAAGAAAAAATGAACAAGTGGGACTATATCAGGATGAAAAGCTTCTGTGCAGCAAAGGACACCATTAATAGAATAAAAAGGCGTCATACAGTATGGGAGAATATATTCATAAATGACATAACTGATAAAGGATTGACATCCAAAAAATATAAAGAGCCCATGCACCTCAACAAACAAAAAGCAAATAATCCAATTAAAAAATGGGCAGAGGATCTGAGCAGACACTTTTCCAAAGAAGAAATTCAGATGGCCAATAGGGACATTAAAAGATGCTCCACATCGCTTATCATCAGAGAAATGCAAATTAAAACCACAATGAGATATCACCTCACACTAGTAAGGATGGCAACCATCTAAAAAAGACAAACAACAACAAATGTTGGCGTTGATGTGGAGAAAGAGGAACCCTCCTACACTGCTGGTGGGAATGTAAATTGGTTCAACCATTGTGGAAAGCAGTATAGAGGTTCCTCAAAAAACTCAAAACAGAAATACTATTAGACCTAGGAATTGCACTCCTAGGAATTTACCCTAAGAATGCAGCAGCCCAGTTTCAAAAAGACATATGTACCCCTATGTTCATCGCAGCACTATTTACAATAGCCAAGAAATGGAAGCAACCTAAGTGCCCATCAGTAGATGAATGGATAAAGAAGATGTGGTACATATACACAATGGAATATTATTCAGCCATAAGAAGAAAACAAATCCTACCATTTGCAATAACATGGATGGAGCTAGAGGGTATTTTGCTCAGTGAAATAAGCCAGGCAGAGAAAGGCAAGTACCAAATGATTTCACTCATCTGCGGAATATAAGAACAAAGAAAAAAACTGAAGGAACAAAACAGCAGCAGACTCACAGAACCCAAGAATGGGCTAACAGTTAGGGAAAGGGACTGGGAGGATGGGTGGGAACGGAGGGATAAGGGGGAAAAAGGGGGAATTATGATTAGCAGACATAATGTGGGGTGTGGGGTATGGGGAGGGCTGTACAACAGAGAAGACAAGTAGTGATTCTATAGCACCTCACTACGTTGATGGACTGACTGCAATGGCGTATGTGGTGGGGACTTGATGAGGGGGGAGTCTAGTAAACATAATGTTGCTCATGTCATTGTAGATTAATGATACCAAAAGAAAAAAAGAAAAAAGAAAAGGAGAAAGTAGTAAAGGGCACTGAGAAGGAACACCCTGTGAATAGGAACAAACTCAGAGAGTTCAAAGGCATTATACTGAGTGAAAAAGCCAATTTCAAAAGGTCACATACTGTATGGCTGCACTCATATAATATTCTTAAACATTTAAAGTGTAGATGGAAAATAAATTAGAGGCAGTCATGGGTTATAGAGGGTAGTCAGCCGATGTGTTGCCTATTACCGCGAAGGAGTGGTGTGTTGTGGTATAAAGGGCTAGTCTCCTGGTAATGGAATAATTTTCTATCTTGATGTGGTGCTGGTGACACAAATCTACCTGTGTCATAAAATGACATAGGACTTGCACCAATGTAAAATTCCTGGTTTTGATATTGGACTATAACTATTGGACTATACTTCTCCGTGGACTGGGAGAACCTGGATAAAGGGTACATGGGACCCCTCTGGACTGCCTGAGAATTCGTAATTACTTCCAAATAAAAAGTTACGAAAAAAAAAAACCACTCTCAGCAAACTAGATATAGAAGGGAACTTCCTGAACGTGATAAAAAGCATCTACAATAAATTTACAGCCAACATCATACTTAGTGGTGAAAGACTGAATGTTTCACTCTAAGATCAGAAACAAGGTGAGACTTGCTATCACCCCGGCTACCCAGCATAGCCAGGTATCCCCTGCTTCTGGAAAGTTCGCGGGGTGGACATTTTGCTTTTACAAAAGATCTCAGTTTTCACTTTCCAAAAGAAATCCAAAGGGGATTCTTGCTTTTACGGGTGCCATTTCTGCTAACAAAAGTTTTCATAGGAGCTCTCTACTTTGGGGTATCAGGGGAAATCTGTACTGGAAATTCTAGTCGGCACACTAAGGCAAGGAAAGGAAATGAGATGCATATGAATCAGAAAGGAAGAAATAAAACTGTGCTTATTTGCAGATGGTCTACGTAGAAAATTCCAAGGAATATACCATAAAAATTTTTTTTACAGTGACTGTAATAGGGTTGGTGGGGGGGACCTGATGAAGGGGGTAGTTTAATCACCACAATATTGCTCATGTAATTGTAGGTTAATGATACCAAAATAAATTGTAAAAAAAAAAAATTTTTTTTAGTATGAGTTCAGGAGGGCCACAGAATACAAGGTCAACACACACACAAAAGCATCCTCTTTCTATAAACAAGTGATGAACAATTGGAAATTGCAATTAAAAAGACAATAGCACTTACAGTCATGTCAAAATGGAACATTTAGACGTAAATCTAACAAAATGTGTACAGATAATTTATGCTGAAAATTACAAAATGCTGATTTAAGAAATCAAAGAAGACCTTAAAAAACTAAGACTTCTCTCTCTCTCTGTTCATGGATCAGAAGCCACATATAACAATGATATAATTCTCCCCAAAGTACCTCTCAGTTGAACACAATTTCTTTCAAAATACCAGAAACTTTCTTGTAGATATAAATAAGCTTTATGTAGACAGATAGGTGGCACATGCATATATGGCAAAGGAACAAGCTAAACATTTAGCAAATATAGCTTAAAAGAATTTTAATCAGAAGAAAATTGGAGGAATCACATTACCTGATTTTAAGGTTTACTATAAAGCTATAGTAATCAATATGGTGTGGTTACTGGAAGAAGGACACACACTTAGAACGTGAAATGGAATAGAAACTCAAGAAATAAACTGACATAATTATGCACACCCAACTGATTTTGAAAGCGTGTGAAAGTAATTCAATGGAAGAAAAATTCTCCATTTTTTCTCAATAAATAACATTGGAGCAGCTCTACTTTCACTTGGCCAAAGGGAGAAAAAATGAGCCTCCATTTAAACCTCATGCTGTAAAGAAAAATATTACCCAAAACAGATCACAGGTTCATAGGTCTAAATATAAAAGTCTATAACTTTTGAAAGAAAACAGGCATGTTCTCTATGACATAGGAGCCAGTAAAGAGATAAAACCACCAAAGCCCAATCCAATAAGGAGAAAAAGTGATAAATTGGGCTTTATCAAAATTTCAAACCTTACTATGCCAACGACTGTCCTCTGTTAAGAGAATTTAAAAAACAGGCCATAGAGTGGGGGAAAATATTTGCAATCCACATACTACTGACAAAGGACTTATATCCAGAATATTTGAAAAACTTTCTAAATTCAACAAGAAAACAAGTGATCTTATTCAAAAATGTGCAAAAACTTGTACACTTCGCTAAAGAGGATGTACATGTGACAAATAAGCACATGAAAATACGTTCAACATCTGTAGCCATCAGGGAAATGCTAATCAAAGCCGTGAGGAGGGACCGCTGGATGCTCATCAGAATGGCTCAAGTAAAGCAGACCGCTAATCCCCTAGGACATGGAGCAATCAGATCGCCCCTGCGTTGCCAGCAGGAACCTAAAATGGTGAAGCCACTCTGCTAAACAGTTGGCACTTTCTTATAAAGTTACACCTACGTTTACCATGATCCAAGAATCACCTGTGTATTTATCCCTGAGATATGAAAAAACCTGGACACAAATGTTTGTAGCAGCTTCCTCTGCATTAGCCCCCAACTATAAACAACCTTAATGTCTTTCAGTAGGCGAATGAATGAACTGTGATACATGCCTAAGTCGTTAAGTCTGCTGTTTTTCTCATTTTCCCATCCTCAGTTCAACTCCAGCAAATAATCCTCTGTGTCTTAAGACAAATTTGCCCAACGTCTACAATTTTCTCCCAACTTCCCACATACTTGCGGTGCCCCACATGAGGTGAACTGTATGGTCCTTAAATTTTGATCTAATTTTCACAGCTACCCTCAAAAAGCCTGTCCCATCATTCCTACCAACCCAATAAACAGGATTTTAGTCACCTCTTCTAGAAGGTGAGGCACCTGTCATCGCTGTTGCAATTATTTGCAATTTCCTCATCACTTGTGAGGTTAAGGATAGTTTCCCAGTTGACACAATGATGAATTCTGTGAGCTGGCCTGTGTGTTTTGCCAGTTTTCCTCTTGCACAACCTTTCATACATCTGTTCAAAGTATCTATCACACATATTCAGGATTTTGTATAATGTGGTTTGCAAACATTTCCTCTTGGCTTTGCATTACAACAAAGGTTGACACAGCTGCTAACTACTGTTTACACTAAGAACTAAGATATCCAGCATGTGTTCAATGCAAACTTTCATTTCCTTATGCTGGTTAAACTTTTAAGCACAACTGTAGAAATCTATTCACTGTTTTCTTGAGGTCGTGGTATCGCAAAGGAATTCTGAAGACATCCTCAACTGAGATTTACTTAACTGATGAAAATCCCTGCTGATTTCTGAGAAATGCTGTTTAAGGCTCTTATATTAGACAAAGGAAGAGGAGGCATAAATTTAAACAAATGATGATGAAATAATTCTGAAGAATGTGCTATAAGCAAGGCCCATTTCTGGGTCATGGGAATGCAACAGTAAATGCATTAGTTAAAATGCCTGCCTTCTTGGAACAAAAGCAGGTAGTTGGTGTGACAGAAAGATGAGCAGTACCTTAGGATTTTTGGCCTGAGCTGCCGAGACAGAGACAGATATAAAGGTGGGTGGGCGAGTTTGAAACTTCAGGAAGGCCTGATGCTGGTGTGAGGGCAAGTGTCATAAAGAGGCTGACTCCATCCTTAGCATCCGGCTCTTGACAGGCTCTCCTGTCTCCTCCCTGCTTCAGCTTCCTCCTGCTGCATACCTGAAAGCTGGAAGTCACACGAGGGGAACTTCAAACAGAGCAGCTTCTAGGCCTGGAGGGAACCCACACCCTGAACCCACCTCTTGACCAATAAAAACTGAATCCATCCAGAATGACCTGAACCTTTCTCCTTGGCAAAATCTCTTTACTGTTTACTGTATGGGTAATAGACTTTATTTCTTATTCACTGGTGCCTGTGTGTAAATCATCTCCATATCTGTAAAAATTCCTGGTCTGTGTGTGTGTGTGTGCTGGGGTGACTGGGAGGACCCAGATGGTTTTACTGGAGAACTTCACCAATTGTTTAAAGAAGAATTAACATGGTGGCCTTGCCCCCAAGCACTGCTAAGGCTTACTTTTAACATTACAAATCCTCTCCTGGCTGATATAATCTGTTCTCTAAATATTAGTCAGAGGTGTTGGATTGTGTCGCTCTCCATAGGTGCTCAAAAATGGTTCACCTACTGCATTTAGAATAGGATCTAACTCTTTTCAATGGCTTTTCCCTACAACTCCAACACCGTCGCTAGTTGTGTGACATCCTTGCTGGGTCCCTTTATTCCTGCTGAACAAAGCACGTTATTTCCCACAGCAGGGCGTCAGCACACACCGTTCTCATTCCCGGGGATGCCTGACCCCAGTGTCCAAGTGTCAGTCTCTCTTATCCTTCCAGTCTTAGGTCAAATTCATGCCTCTCCTGGATGCCATCTCTGACTACCTGATACAAAATAACATGCTCTTTCACGCCATCAGGCTCTCTCCTCTTAATCCCCCAGCCGCCCTGTCACTATGCTGTAGGTCGCTGAGGAGCTCCCCTTCTCCCTGCATTGAACGTGATTCCATGGGACCAAGACCCTGCCTGCCTTGTCACCATCCTAACCCAGGGCCTAGGAGCCGTCAGAATAGAAGATGGAAATTCCTTTGCTAAAATTCAATACTCACTCATAGTTTAAGATAGGTTAGATTTTAAAATAATAATAAAGTGGTCAAGTACAATTAAGTAAAATTTTTAAATACTATCCACTAAAAATTAATAAGTGAACACATTACTTTCAAACATTTTAAAGGCAAAATGTGGTGTGATGAAGAAATTCAAAAAATTAAGACATCAAAGGGAAAAAGTACAACATAAATGATATATGAAGATTTAGATACTTCAGCTATAAACAGCTCTTTAAAATCAATAAGAGAAAGGCAAAAACCCAACATAAAATTGAGTAGGAAAAAAGATATTCATTAAAAAATAACAAACGGCTTTTAAACATGCAGAAATATACTCCACAACACTAAGGACAGAAGCAAGGCAAATTAAAACAATAGTGAAATAAATGGGTGATGACAGAGACTTGCCTGGACCAAGCCCTCTTGCTGGTTAGGCCTTGACATTAGGTCCTGTGTTGGCCCCGCTGCTCGTTTTAACGAGAATCCTGAGGGTCACTTTAGCAAGAATCTCCCATGCTCAATATCTGATCAAACTCTTCATTCCACACCCTCAATATTTAATCACCCTTGAGAACTGACCAAATACTTCATCCCCCACCTTGATATCTTGTCATCTTAAAATGTCTTTGGCATGAATCCTATCAAGTCAGGTTAGCAGAATTCTCCTACCTCTGATGTTTCCTTTTGGTGATCTTCTATCCACTGATCACACTGTGCTCCCTGGACATAAATCCCCACTTGTCCTCATATTGTGTTGAGCTCCGTCTCTTCCCAAAACACAAAACCCCCATTGCTGTGATCCCTTTTGAAAAAGTTTCTTTTACCATCTTTAACAAGGGTCATGAAAATTTTTCTTTAATGAGATGAATACAACAGAAAGCTACTGGAGATGCTCAGACTCTCCCAGGGCTTAACAACAAACTACAAAGCATCAGGTTACAGAGCTGTCAATGAGGGACAGAGACATCCAGAGGCAGGGGGGTCCTATGTCTCAGTGTCAGCAATTCCGCAGGACAATGGAAGGTCAGAGACACCGTGAGGTGGAACGTGAGCAGCACAGAAGGGCCGTGGGATTCAGAGAGGCTGCATATGACAAGGAGCGTCCGAGGAGAGGTAGGGTGGCATGCATCCCATTGGAGAAGGGGCAGCACGTTGTTGTAAGTAATTCACCCAGAAAAGACGTCACTTAGAAATTCATCCATCCTGAAGCGGGCACCTTGTTGAAATTCACACAGAGGCACCATTTGTACCTTGCTGGCGCTGCTGTTGGCCTCAACTCAGGTCCTGAAACATCTCAGCAGGTGGAAGAGGTTCAACAAAACAAGAGGTTCTCTACAAGAAGTAGAGACTAGCTAGGGGCTGATCTTCCATTGCTCAATTGAGAAGAAAAGAAGGAAATGGGCCTAGATTCTTCACAATAGATTTATTACCCTGGTTAGGAGACTACATGCCAAGCAATTTTATGAAGGAGAGGGTGGTTTTGACGTTGAACAGGAGGGCAATTAATTCTCCCCGCAGCCATTGATTGAGCATATATTCAGGGAAGAACTGGCATTGAGGAATTAACATGCAAAATGTCTATGTTTCATGAGGTTGTTTCCCTGCTATTTTCCTAAAACTCTAACCCACACATGACCAGCCTCTGTGGGAACTCTATGAGCATTCTAAGTGTTGACTGATTCCTCAAAATGATCTCCAAAACATGCCATACACATTTTTACTCCCATGAATATTATGCAATGGTACCCAACATGCAGGTCATCAGCAACACAGCAAATGATTCACCTTTTCATTTTTTGCCTACGTGGTAAGGGAAATTATTATCAACTTTGACCAGGGATATTAGTCTGTAGTTTTCTTTTTTTGTAGTGTCTTTGGTTTTGGTATCAGGGTGATGCTGGCCTCGTACAAGGAATTTGGAAGATTTTCTTCCTCTTAAAGTTTTTTGGAATAGCTTGAGAAGGAGAGGTATTAACTCTTCCTTAAACGTTTGGTGTAATTCTCCTGTGAAGCCATCTGGTATTGGACTTTCGTTTGTTGGGAGTTTTTTGTTACCGTTTCAGTTTCATTACTAATAATTAGTCCATTCAGATTTTCTATTTCTTCCTTGTTCAGTCTTGGAAGATTGCATGTTTCTAGGAATTTATCCATTTCTTCTATGTTCTCCAATTTGTTGGCAGATAATTTTTCATATATACTTACTGGACTTTTAAACCCAACTGAAAATCTGGTTTTACTTCATTTTCTCTTCTAGTCATGAAACCAGGAATAGAGTCTGAAAAAACACATTGCTCAGATATATTTCACTGCTCACACCACTTATTTCTGAGAAATGTTACCTTGTTTGTATTCAGAAAGAAAAAGATACTTATTTTTGTTTATTAAATAAAGAGTCATCGAGCATCTGCTATAAGCAAGGCACTTGGCAGTAAATACAATAGATAAAGTGTCTGCCCTGGACGAATTGGCAGGTGATGAAAAGTAGTTCATTCACACTTGTTTTATAAAGGTAAAACCACAGAATTTTCAGAAAAAAGGAAGGAAGGAAGGAAGGAAGGGAGGAAGAAAAAATAAACTGTCTCAAAATATTTATTGTTTCCATGCTAGAAATAAAACTTTCAGAAGAAAATTGACAGATGCTTATGTTTAAACTTTTTGTTTAACAAGAAAGTTAAGTTTGTTTAACAAGAAAGTTAAGTTAGATTCTTAGATAGTAAAGAAGCAACCCTTGAACGTTTGGTAACCACGAATCTAAAGCCTGCAATGGCAATAAGTACATATCTATCAATAATCACCCTAAATGTAAATGGACTGAACGCACCAATCAAAAGACACAGAGTAACAGAGTGGATAAAAAAGCAAGAACCTTCTATATGCTGCTTACAAGAGACTCACCTCAAAACCAAAGATATACACAGACTAAAAGTGAAGGGATGGAAAAAATATTTCAAGCAAACAACAAAGAGAAAAAAGCAGGTGTTGCAGTACTTGTATCAGATAAAATAGACTTCAAAACGAAGAAAGTAGCAAGAGATAAAGACGGACACTACATAATGATAAAGGGGTCAGTCCAATAAGAAGATATAACCATTATAAATATATATGCATCCAACACAGGAGCATCAGCATATGTGAAACAAATACTAACAGAAGTGAAGGAGGAAATAGACAGCAATGCAATTGTTCTAGGAGACTTTAACATGCCACTCACTCCAAAGGAGAGATCAACCAGGCAGAGGATAAGAAAAGACACAGAGGCACTGAACAACACACTAGAACAGATGGACCTAACAGTTATCTACAGAACTCTGCACCCAAAAGCAGCAGGATACACATTCTTCTCAAGTGCACATGGAACATTTTCCAGAATAGACCACATTCTAGGCCACAAAAATAACCTCTGTAAATTCAAAAATATTGAAATCTTACCAACCAACTTCTCAGATCACAAAGGTATAAAACTAGAAATAAATTTTAGAAAGAAATCAAAAAGGCTCACAAATACATGGAGACTTAACAACATTCTCCTAATGAATCAATGGGTTAACGACCAAATCAAAACAGAAATAAAAGAATATATGGAGACTAATGACAACAACAACACAAAGCATCAACTTCTGTGGGATGCAGCAAAGGCAGTTCTAAGAGGAAAGTACATTTCAATCCAGGCCCATTTAAAGAAGGAAGAACATTCCCAAATGAACAGTCTAAGGACACAATTATTGAAATTGGAGAAAGAAGAACAAATGAGGCCCAAAGTTACCAGAAGGAGAGACATAATAAAGATCAGAGAAGAAATAAATAAAATTGAGAAGAATAAAACAATAGAAAAAAATCAATGAAACCAAGAGCTGGTTCTTTGAAAAAATAAACAAAATAGATAAACCCCTAGCCAGACTCATTAAGAGAAAAAGAGAATCTACACACATAAACAGAATCATAAATGAGAAAGGAAAAATAACGACGGACCCCACAGAAATACAAAGAATTGTAAGAGAATATTACGAGCATCTATATGCCAACAAGCTGCAAAACCTAGAAGAAATGGACAAGTTCTTAGAAAAATACAGCCTTCCAAGACTCACCAAGCAGGAAACAGAAAAACTAAACAGACCAATCACCAGCACTGAAATTGAATCGGTAATCAAAAAACTACCCAAGAACAAAAGCCCTGGACCTGATGGATTCACCTCTGAATTCTACCAGACATATAGAGAAGAAATAACACCCATTCTCCTTAAAGTTTTTCAAAAAATAGAAGAGGAGGGAATACTTCCAAACTCTTTCTATGAAGCCAGCATCACTCTAATACCAAAACCGGGCAAAGACCTCACTAAAAAAGAAAATTACAGACCAATATCCCTGATGAACGTAGATGCAAAAATACTCAACAAAATATTAGC
>JAQQAC010019400.1:10123926-10168934 GCA_029783875.1 Phataginus tricuspis
TTAAATAGGCCTGGATTGCAATATACTTTCCTCTTAGAACTGCCTTTGCTGCATCCCACAGAAGTTGAGGATTTGTGTTGTTGTTGTCATTAGTCTCCATATATTCTTTGATTTCTGTTTTGATTTGGTCGTTAACCCATTGATTCATTAGGAGAATGTTGTTAAGTCTCCATGTATTTGTGAGCCTTTTTTATTTCTTTCTAAAATTTATTTCTAGTTTTATACCTTTGTGATCTGAGAAGTTGGTTGGTAGCATTTCAATATTTTTGAAATTACTGAGGTTCTTTTTGTGGCCTAGTATGTGGTCTATTCTGGAAAATGTTCCATGTGCACTTGAGAAGAATGTGTATCCTGTTGCTTTTGGGTGCAGAGTTCTGTAGATATCTGTTAGGTCCATCTGCTCTAGTGTGTTGTTCAGTGCCTCTGTGTCTTTACTTATTCTCTGTCTGGTTGATCTATCCTTTGGAGTGAGTGGTGTGTTGAAGTCTCCTAAAATGAATGCATTGATGTCTATTTCCTCCTACAATTCTGTTAGTATTTGTTTCACATATGTTGGCGCTCCTGTGTTGGGTGCATATATGTTTATAATGGTTATATCTTCTTGTTGGATTGACCCCTTTATCATTATGTAATGTCCTTATTTATCTCTCGCTACTTTCTTTGTTTTGAAGTCTATTTTGTCTGACACAACTACTGAAACACCTGATTTTTTCTCTTTGTTGTTTTCATGAAATATGTTTTTCCATCCCTTCACTTTTAGTCTGTGTATATCTTTGGGTTTGAGGTGAGTTTCTTGTAGGCAGCATATAGATGGGTCTTTCTTTTTTATCCATTCTGTTACTCTGTGTCTTTTTATTGGTGCATTCAGTCTATTTACATTTAGGGTGATTATCGATAGATATGTACTTATTGCCATTGCTGGCTTTAGATTCGTGGTTACCAAAGGTTCAAGGGTTGCTTCTTTACTATCTAACAATCTAGCTGAATTTTCTTGTTAAGTTATTGTAAACACAGTCTGATGTTTCTTTATTTCTCTCCTTTCTTATTCTTCCTCCTCCATTCTTTATATATTAGGTGTTTTATTCTTTGCCTTCAGTTAGTATTTGCATAGTCTGCTTTCTTTGCTATGATTTTTTTTTCTCTGGTGACATCTTTTTAGCCTTAGGGGTGTTTCCCTCTAGAGCAGTCCGTTTAAGATATCCTGTAGTGTTGGTTTATGAGAGGCAAACTCTTTCAACTTTCCTTTGTCTGGAAATTGTTTAATCCCTCCGTCATATTTAAATGATAATCGTGCTGGATACAATATTCTTGGTTCGAGGTCCTTCTGTTTCATTACGTTAAATATATCATGCCATTCTCTTCTGGCCTGTAAGGTTTCTGTTGAGAAGTCTGATGATAGTCTGATGGGTTTTCCTTTGTAGGTGATCTGTTTTCTCTCTCTACCTGCCTTTAATACTCCGTCTTTATCTTTGACCTTTGCCACCTTCATTATTATGTGTTGGTGTTGTCTTCCTTGGGTCCCTTGTGTTGGGAGTTCTGGGCTTCCGTGGACTGCGAGACTATTTCCTTCCCCAGTGTGGGAAAGTTTTCAGCAATTATTTCTTCAAAGACTCTTTCTATCCCTTTTTCTCTCTCTTCTTCCTCTGGTACTCCTATAATGCGAATATTGTTCCGTTTGGATTGGTCACACAGTTCTCTCAATATTCTTTCATTCCCAGAGATCCTTTTTTCTCTCAGTACCTCAGCTTCTTTGTATTCCTCTTCTATAGTTTTTATTTCATTTATCATCTCCTTCACTGTATCCAATCTGCTTTTAACACCGTCCATTGTGTTCCTCAAGGATTGTATCTCTGACTGGAATTCATTCCTGAGTAGTTGAATATCTTTCCGTACCTCCATGAGCATGTTCATGATTTTTATTTTGAACTCCGTTTCAGGGAGAGTCATAAGGTCCATATCATTAAAATCTTTCTCAGGAGTTGTATTCATAATTTTACTCTGGACCAGGTTCCCTTGGCATTTCATATTTGTGTATGGAGCCCTCTAGTGCCCAGAAGCTCTACTCTCTGGAGCTGCTCAGCCGCTGAAGCAATGTCAGGGATTGTAGGGGAGTGGTATTGGTGCCTCGGGGGTAGGAAAGGGCTGTTTCCTGGTTCCTGGCTGCTATGCCTGTCTCCACTGTCTGAATCGGTGGGCTGAGCACACAGGTATAAGCCTCTGTGCTTTGCCTTTTTAGTTGCTGTAGACAGATCCTCCCTCCGGCTGCCCAACACCAGGGAAGGGCTTCCATGTTTGCAAACCCGGTGGGGCTGGCCATGCGAAAGGTGCACTAGTCTGCCTGTCACAGAAGGGGTTCCTGGAGCGGTGCAGGCAGCCAGAGAGCTGGCACACCTGTAAATCAGAAAACCTCCAATCTTCTGGGCAGAGTACACCCGGATAATCCTGTCCACCTGTCCTTTCTCCCCAGCAGCAAGCTCCATGCAGTCCTTGCCCCCTCAGCATGCCTCTTTCTAAGGTCCTCCCTGCCAGGAAGTCTCTCAGACTGCCTGCCCCTCCCCCATCCCAGAGCAGGTGGGTATGGATCCCTGATTTCACAAGCAGCTGGAATCTTAGTCTCTCCAGGAACTCCACCTGTCTTAGCTTTCCAAGCTCCTAATTACAAGAGTATCATGCAAGCACCATGAAATGTAGGTTTGTGCTCCCAGAGTAGATCTCCAGAGTTAAGTATTCAGCAGTCCCAGTTCTCCACTCCCTCTCTGCTCTGTTCCTGTTCCTCCTGCCAGTGAGCTGGGGTGGGGGAAGGGCTTGGATCCCACAGGACCGCAGCTTTAGTACATTACCGTTTTCTGTGAGGGCTGCTCTTGTCTCCAGGTGCATGCAGTTTATTGTAGTTCTCTTTCCCGTTGCTCTTTCAATAGTAGTTGTAGTAGCTTTATTTTCATATTATATGCGGTTTTAGGAGGAAGCCTCTGTCTCACCTCTCACGCTGCCATCTTTAATCTCCCATTTCTTGGCTATTGTAAATGGTGCTGCAATAAACATATGGGTGCATATGTCTTTTTCAAACTGGTCTGCTGCATTCTTAGAGTAACTTCCTAGGAGTGGAATTCCTGGGTCAAATGGTATTTCTATTTTGAGTTTTTTGAGGATCCTCCATACTGCTTTCCACAATGGTTGAACTAATTTGTATTCCCACCAGCAATGTAGGAGGGTTCCCCTCTTTCCAAATCCTCGCCAACATTTGTTGTTGTTTGTGTTTTGGATGTTGGCCATCCTCACTGGTGTGAGGTGATAATCTCATTGTGGTTTTAATCTGCATTACTCTAATGATTAGTGATGTGGAGCATCTTTTCATGTGCCTGTTGGCCATCTGAATTTCTTCTTTGAAGAAGTGTCTATTCATGTCCTCTGCCCATTTCTTAATTGGATTATTTACTTTATGTTTGTTGCGGGTGTGGTTCTTTATATATTTTGGATGTCAACCCATTATCGGATATGTCATTTATGAATATATTTTCCCATATTGTAGGATGTCTTTTTGTTCTACTGATGGTGTCCTTTGCTGTACAGAAGCTTTTCAGCTTGATATAGTCCCACTTGTTCATTTTTGCTTTTGTTTCCCTTGCTCGGGGAGATATGTTCATAAAGAAGTTGCTCATGTTTTTGTCTAAGAAATTTTTGCCTATGTTTTTTTCTAAGCGTTCTACGGTTTCATGACTTACATTCAGGTCTTTGATCCATTTTGAGTTGACTTTTCTGTATGGGGTTAGACAGTAGTCCAGTTTCATTCTCTTACATGTAGCTGTCCAGTTTTGCCAACACCAGCTGCTGAAGAGGCTGTCATCTCCCCACTGTATATCCAACGCTCCTTTATCAAATATTAGTTGACTGTATATGTGGAAGTCAGGGAGCGTAATTCCCCCTGTTTTATTCCTCCTTCTCAGGATTTCTTTGGCTATTCAGGGTCTTTTCTGGTTCTATATGAATTTTAGAGTTATTTTTTACAGTTCATTGAAGAAAGCTGTTGGCATTTTGATAGGGATTGTGTTGAATCTGTAGATTACTTTAGGTAGTATAGCCATTTTGACAATATTTATTCTACCTAGCCAAGAGCATGGGATGAATTTCCATTTGTTAGTGTCCTCTTTAATTTCTCTTAGGAGTGTCTTATAGTTTTCAGAGTACAGGTCTTTCACTTCCTTCGTTAGGTTTATTCCTAGGTATTTTATTCTTTTTGATGCAATTGTGAATGGAATTGTTTTTCTGATTTCTCTTTCTGCTAGTTCATCATTAGTGAATAGGAAAGCAACAGATTTCTGTGTGTTAATTTTGTATCCTGCGACTTTGCTGAATTCAGATATTCTAGTAGTTTTGGAGTGGAGTGTTTAGGGTTTTTTATGTACAATATCATGTCATCTGCAAATAGTGACAATTTGACTTCTTCTTTACCAGTCTGGATGCCTTGTATTTCTTTGTTTTGTCTGATTGCCGTGGCTAGGACCTCCAGTATTATGTTGAATAGCAGTGGAGACAGTGGGCATTGCTGTCTTGTTCCCGATCTTAGATGAAAAGCTTTCAGCTTCTCGCTATTAAGTATGATGTTAGCTGTGGGTTTGTCATATATAGCCTTTATGATGTTGAGGTACTTGCCCTCTATACCCATTCTGTTGAGAGTTTTAATCATGAATGGATGCTGAATTTTGTCAAATGCTTTTTCAGCATGTATGGAGATGATCATGTGGTTTTTGTTCTTTTTGTTGATATGGTGGATGATGTTGATGGATTTTAAATGTGGTACCATCCTTGCATCCCTGGGATGAATCCCACTTGATCATGGTGTATGATCCTCTTGATGTATTTTTGAATTCGGTTTGCTAATATTTTGTCGAGTGTTTTTGCATCTACGTTCATCAGGGATATTGGTCTGTAGTTTTCTCTTTTGGTGATGTCTTTGCCAGGTTTTGGTATTTGAGTGATGCTGGCTTCATAGAATGAGTTTGGAAGTATTCCCTCCTCTTCTATTTTTTGGACAACTTTAAGGAGAATGGGTGTTATTTCTTCTCTATATGTCTGGTAGAATTCAGAGGTGAATCCATCAGGTCCAGGGGTTTTGTTCTTGGGTAGTTTTTTGATTACTGATTCAATTTCGTTGCTGGTGATTGGTCTGTTTAGTTTTTCTGTTTCTTGTTTGGTCAGTTTTGGAAGGTTGTATTTTTCTAAGAAGTTGTCCATTTCTTCTACGTTTTACAGCTTGTTAGCATATAGATTCTCAAAATATTCTCTTATAATTCTTTGTATTTCTGTGGGGTCTGTCATTATTTTTCCTTTCTCATTTCTGATTCTGTTATGTGTATAGATTCTCTTTTTCTCTTAATAAGTATAGCTAGGGTTTTATCTATTTTGTTTATTTTTTCAAAGAACCAGCTCATGGTTTCATTGATTTTTTTCTATTGTTTTATTCTTCTCAATTTTATTTATTTCTTCTCTGATCCTTATTATGTCCCTCCTTCTGGTGACTTTGGGCCTCATTTGTTCTTCTTTTTCCAATTTCAGTAATTGTGTCTTTAGACTATTCATTTGGGAATGTTCTTCCTTCCTTAAATAGGCCTGGATTGCAATATACTTTCCTCTTAGAACTGCCTTTCGGCATCCCACAGGAGTTGTGGCTTTGTGTTGTTGTTGTCATTTGTCTCCATATATCCTTTGATTTCTGTTTTGATTTGCTCGTTAACCCACTGATTAATTAGGAGAATGTTGTTAAGTCTCCATGTATTTGTGAGCCTTTTTGTTTTCTTTCTAAAATTTAATTCTAGTTTTATACCTTTATGATCTGTGAAGTTGGTTGGTAGAATTTCAATATTTTTGACTTTACTGAGGTTCTTTTTGTGGCCTAGTATGTGGTCTGTCCTGGAACATGTTCCATGTGCACTTGAGTAGAATGTGTATCCTGTTGCTTTTGGGTGTAGAGTTCTGTAGATGTCTGTTAGGTCCATCTGTTCTAGTGTGTTGTTCAGTGCCTGTGTGTCTTATTCTCTGTCTTTTTGATCTGTCCTTTGGAGTGAGTGGTGTGTTGAAGTCACCTGAAATGAATGCATTGCTGTCTATTTCCTCCTTTAATTCTGTTAGTATTTGTTTCACATATGCCAGCACTCCTGTATTGGGTGCACATATATTTATAATGGTTATATCCTCTTGTTGGATTGACCTCTTTATCATATGTAATGTCCTTCTTTATCTCTTGATACTTTCTTCGTTTTGAAGTCTATTTTATCTGATACAAGTACTGCAACACCTGCTTTTTTCTCTTTCTTATTTGCATGAAATATCTTTTTCCATCCCTTCACTTTTAGTCTGTGTATATCTTTGGGTTTGAGGTGAGTTTCTTGTAGGCAGCATATAGATGGATCTTTATTTTTTATCCATTCTGTTACTCTGTGTCTTTTGATGGGTGCCTTCAGTCTATTTATATTTAGGGTGATTATCGATAGATATGTACTTATTGCCATTGCTGGCTTTAGATTTGTGGTTACCAAAGGTTCAAGGGTTGCTTCTTTACTATCTAACAATCTAGCTGAAGTTTCTTGTTAAGTTATTGTAAACACAGTCTGATGTTTCTTTATTTCTCTCTTTTCTTATTCTTCCTCCTCCATTCTTTATATACTAGGTGTTTTATTCTTTGCCTTTAGTTAGTATTTTTATGGTCTGCTTTCTTTGCTATGATTTTATTTTCTCTGGTGACATCTTTTTAGCCTTAGGGGTGCTTCCTTCTAGAGCAGTTCCTTTAAGATGTCCTGTAGAGGCTGTTTATGGAAGGCAAATTCTCTCAGCTTTCGCTTGTCTGGAAATTGTTTAATCCCTCCATCATATTTAAATGATAATCATGCAGGATACAATATTCTTGGTTCGAGGCCCTTTTGTTTCGTTACATTAAATATATCATGTCATTCTCTTCTGGCCTGTAAGGTGTCTGTTGAGAAGTCTGATGATAGTTTGATCGGTTTCCCTTTGTAGGTGATCTTTTTTTTCTCTAGCTGCCTTTAATACTCTGTCATTATCTTTGATCTTTGCCATTTTAATTATTATGTGTGTTGGTGTTGTCTTCCTTGGGTCCCTTGTGTTAGGAGATCCATGGGCTTCCATGGATTGTGAGACTATTTCCTTCCCCAGCATGGGGAAGTTTTCAGCAATTATTTCTTCAAAGACTTTCTATCCCCTTTTCTCTCTCTTGTTCCTCTGGTACTCCTATAATGCGAATATTGTTCCGTTTGGATTGGTCACACAGTTCTCTTATTATTCTTTCATTCCTAGAGATCCTTTTATCTCTCTCTGCCTCAGCTTCTCTGTATTCCTGTTCTCTGATTTCTATTCCATTAACAGTCTCTTGCATCTTGTCCAGTCTGCTGCTAAGCCCGTCAATGGCTTGTCTCATTTCTGCATTGTCTTTCCTGATTTCCCTCACTTCCTCCCTCAGCTCTTGCATATTTCTCTGTAGATCCATCAGCATGGTTATGACTTTTATTCTGAATTCTTTTTCAGGAAGATTGTGCATTTCCATCCCTTCAGGTTCCCGCTGTGGTGTTGTCTGGGTGTGGGTGATCTTTGTCTGTACCATATTCCTCTGTCTTTTCATGGCGATAGAAGTGGTCGCTGGTAGGTGCCACGTATGTCAGCTGGGATCTTTAAGACTTAAAACAAAACAAAACAAAACAAAAAGAAAAACAAACAAAAAAAGAAGGAAGAGAAAGAAAAGATAAAAAGAAAGAAAGAAAGAAAGGAAAGGAAAGAAAAGAAAAAAGGGGGGAAAAACGCCCACAGGGAGTTTATTCTGTACAGATGCTGTAGGTGGTGCTGTTGCTCCACTATTCCGCAGTCGGCAGCACCACTCTTTGTAGCTCTGCCCCGGGCAGGAACGAATGGGAGACTGTTGTTCTCTGTGTTAAGTTTCAGTGTGGCTACCTTTTCCCAGTCGCCAGCCAAGGGGTCTGAAATTCCTCAGGACTCCCAGCCTGCTAGGCTGAGCGTGCTGGGGCGATCGTGTTCCCTTGCTTGGCCCCCTGCCTCTCCAAGACCACTAAAAACAGCACACACTTTTCTCTTGTCCCGGGGCACTGGCTGCACAGACCCGGGTGCGTTCCCAGCTCAAAACCTTCACCTTCTGCCTCTCCAATATCCGATGCACTGCGCCATGTGTGTCAGTGCTCTCGGCGCAGATCACTGGGGCTGGTTATTTCGTGGGCCTGTATTTCCACTCCCTCCCGGTTTTGAATCCTCTCCTTCTCCTGGTGCCCTGGGGTGGGGGAGTGCTTGGGTCCCGCCATGTCACAGCTCCGTATCTTACCCACCTCGAAGGGTGCCAAGTCCTCTCAGGAACAGATGCAGGCTGTGCGCTGTCCTGTAAATTCTGGTCTCTATTTTAGGTGTAGTTGTATTTGCTTTATTTTCATAGATTTATATGGTTTTGGGAGGAGATTTCCGCTGCCCTGCTCATGCCGCCATCTTCCCGGAACCTTGCTTTCATTTCTTTTTAAACCAATGGGGTTATACATTTCTAGATACAGAACATCTTGAGGACAAGAGTCTTTTTGTTGTCAAAGAATGTATCTTAGGGGAATTGTTCTATCCGTGATGCTCCCTCATTATTTGGTATTTGCAGAATATTCCAATAGGAAGTTACTAAAAATGACTGAACTTGACCCTTATTAATGCACATGAGATTGTTTCCATTATTTTTCTCTCACGAGTGATACTGCATTAAGGTTTCTATTCCACGCTTTTGTCATTATTAGCCTCTCAATTATTATACTGGAGGAGAATTTCAGAGATAGGAATAACTGTTTCCAAGTTACATGCATTTTCGGTCTGACAAATTAACACCTGAAAAATGACTGTTCCTCCACAGCCTCACCAGTAAAGAGTATGTTCAAATACTCTGACCTTTTAAAATGGATAAGCAAATAAATTGTTTTTATTAAGATTGAGATAGGAGCAGCCTCCAGGACTTATGGGTGGACCCCAGATGACAGCCACCCAAACTCAGGCCCTCAGTTGAACTCTGTCAACAACCTGAGTGAGCCTGGAAGCGGTTTCTTCCCCATCCAAGCAGCCAACACCTAGACTGCAGCCTGGTAAGACCCTGAACACAGGGTCCT
This sequence comes from Phataginus tricuspis, assembly GCA_029783875.1. Classification (NCBI taxonomy): domain Eukaryota; kingdom Metazoa; phylum Chordata; class Mammalia; order Pholidota; family Manidae; genus Phataginus; species Phataginus tricuspis. The sequence continues at coordinate 10,133,076 of JAQQAC010019400.1, forward strand.
CAGCTATCATTTCTACATGAGACAAGCCTGGCCTCCTGAGCCACAGCAACTGTAAGGCAACAGTGTATTTTTTAAATGTAACATACCCACCACAGAGAGTATTTTGTAAATAAAGAAGGAAAAAGAAAAAAAACAAAAAACAAAAAAACCCAACCATCATCCTTCCATGATAATCCAGTTATCATTCTGGGCATTCTCTCCTACTCTTTCTTCACAAATATGTTTATCATACAGTGAATCAGAGTATGTATACAATTACACAACCTCAAATTTTCACTTATATTAGAAACAATCTCCCATGTTAGTACATATAGCCTTCACATTTATTGTTTTTAATGCATGCAAAAATTCTATCAAGAGGTGGGGAAAAATCATTTAATCAGTCTATTGTTGGACATTCTGGTGGCTTCCAAAATTATTACAAATAAAACACTACTATAAAAATAGAAAAAAAAGATTGAGATAGGGCATCTTTTCAGATGTTTATAAGCCATTAAAAATAATATCCTATTTCTTAACCGTCTGTACTAGTCTACCTCCTTAGAACACTTGAGTTTCACTCTTTACCATGATCACTCGAAGAAAACACTGGGTCATGAGGAGTAAATGGCAGCAAAGTTTTGTAGAACTGAAACTTATGCTTTCAATGAACACTTAACAACCACTATGCAAGATACAGGGATTCCAGATGCATGAGACACAGTTCATAGCTGTGAGAATCTTTTAGGCTAGAGGGAAGGCCAAGCAAATACAGACTGTGCAACAGAGAGTGATAAAGCCTCACTGGAGGAGTGAGAGAAACACAGAAAATAGATTGAACAACTCTCTGAAATAGTCACAAAAGGTAATCTATAAAATGAAGCATGTCTACTGGGTTTTGAAATGTGAATAGAAGTTTTCTGAGTGGATGGTGTGTGTACTACAGCAGAAGTAGAAAGGAAGCCTGAGACTTTGGTCAGTGACATATTGTATTTATGGTACATTTTCCCTTCTAGGTAATGATAAATGGCTAACACTATTATGAGTTTTGCTCATCGACTCCAGCCAGGATCTGTCAAAATGGTGCAGGAGGGGAGAGAGGTTTCCCTGATCTTGGTGTGGGTCTGCTATAGAGGGAGCAGACTCCCCATCTTCAAGGAAATCCTGCCACCTGAGTGACCGCGTGATTTCCAGAACTTGCTAGCAAAATGGTTCTTCCTCATCCTTCCCCCACACTTAGTCATTAAAACTTCTGGAAACTTAACAGGATTTGGCTTTTACTTCAGGGGGAAAAAGAATAAGCAGTCATCACATAGGTGGGTATGAGGGTACTGTGGACGAGATCGAGGGGTCAAAGAGGATATTTCTGATACAAGGAGAAAGCAACACAGTCACTGAACTAAGAAAACATGCACAAAAATATCCTTATACAATTCTTACTATGTCAAACGCTCTGAACCAAAATCCTTCCCTAACAACTAAACCAAGGCATTAGACATCATCTACAGCCACAGAGCTCTAAGGGTGGTTTGGGGAAGAAACTGTAATTTGAGAAAAATCAGGTGAAATGCCTTAATTCTTCCTTCACTTTAAGGATGTTTATTGCCTATTGACACTGCCTTGACATTTGTCAAGATGCACTGGAGAAACTGAAGACAGGAAATGACAAAGTGAGCACTTGAAAATTTTAATCCAAGAAATAGTTGGAGAACCACAGAAAATTGCCCTCAAAGAATTCTTCTTTTCTTGTATCCAAGATATACAAGATTTTTCCAATTTATGTGGACACAAACCTGGGGCATATGTTTGGAGATGAAGTGTCCAACTCATTTGGTTTTAGACCAGGGAGGAGAGAATTTATTGTTGGAACAAGTACAATTTATACACATGGAATGCTGTGTACAAACTGATTTTGATGTTGCTCCAGTTAAGCATTACACAATAATAAACCTCCCCATAAGTATATTGGTTTAAAACAATTTATTCTCTCTCCCAGTTTTTCAGGTTTACTGTTTTCACGTGGGTGGTGTATCATATGGCTTTCATCAGATTGTGGTGGGGGGAGTGGGTTTTCTGAAGGATATACTGGTCTGGGCTTCCAGATGGGTGCTTTCCTCATGTGTTGGGAGCCAGTTTGAACCATCCGTCTGATGGCACTGCCCAGACGCCCGGTAAGAAGGAACTGCAATGCGGACCTCTGAAAGGAACATCTCCGCTCTCTCTCATTATCATTATGGTGTTTGGAAATGTTGTTATTGGTCACTTTCACCTAAATTGGAAAACGAAATTTAATATACCCTGGGATAAATGCCAGAGGCAAGACCCCCTAATTCTTCCAGGTGGTAAAGATACGTCAAGACAACTGCTGGGCATAAAAGCCATAGGGCATAAATCTGCAAAGAAGTAAGAAGAGCTGACCTTTTCAAAGAACATTGCTTCTCTCTCACTTACCAACTGCACATCTCCCTGTGTGGCCCCGGAAGATGGCTGGTTAGCCAGAGACGGGAAAGATTCCTCAAGGGAGGAACAACCTAAGACAGGCACAGTCGCAGGGGGGCCATCAGGTGAGCAATAGGGGGTCAACAGAGGTGAGGCTCAGAACCTCAACCCCCCAGTTTTGAGAGAAATCTTCTGCACCCATGGCTGTTTCGTTGCCCTTGTCTCGCTTGGATCTATACCCAGTTTATAGGCATGAATCTGACAGTCTACACTTGCTTTCCTACTGTATTAAACTCTACTTTTCATCTTTATCTTATATCAAGATTTAAACAGCTTTCTATTAGAAACTGTAATCTTTATTACTTTCACTTACTACTTTAACATTTTATTAAAGAATAATAGGAGGGGGATGTGAGAAAGATATTGGAAACAAGTATTGAGTTATAATAAATGGAGATTGTTTGAGTGGGTTCCAGTTCCCCCTCCCCACCCCTATGTGGCCTCTAGATGGCATATTTGATGAATGTGGAAATAGGTGGGTTCAAAGAACAGGTGGTTCCCTCTGGCTAACCCGCCAGAGAACAGCTTGATAAATTATAAAAGTAATAAGAACAGGGCATTGCCTGACTTCAGATTTTAAAAATCTCCATTGTAAGTCTTACTAAAAATGGGTCTGAGGCACACTCCGTGAGATTTATCCCTGCCTGACAAAAGGTCATCATGTACTTTTGGAGACAGCCTCTTTCTTTCCTACCAGAGATGGAGAATGGGAGTATAGCTATGAAAGAATAAGAACCCTACATAAAAACAACAGAATAGTAAACTTTAAATAGTCATCTGTAAAAGAAACCAAGAATCTGGCACCTACCTAACCTTTGTGAGATTTTCTAACCACAGTGACTAGGAACAAACTTTACTTAGAAACTAGTAGACCACTAAGATATGTCAAAATGATTTAATCTCATCTTCTAAACTCATGTAACCCTGCTACACATCAATTAAATGATTAATAACTGCACTTTATGTAATGGAAGAGTATATAAACAATCTGCTACTTTTAATTAAAGGCCAGGCTCAGCTTTTGCTAGTGTCTGTGTCCTCATTCACTCAGCCGCTGACACCGTCCATCCTTCAGAGACCCCTGGACTAGCTGGAGCTGGACTCCGGCACTCATGTCTTATACTCCATCTGGGGTGGCTAATGCATCTGGGAGCTGGCTGATTCTCTCTTTTCTTACATGACCTTCATGGCTGTCTTAGACGTCCTCAAGTCATGGGTGTCTCATAGCTTTTGGACTTGAAGAATAATGACTGGCTTCCATAGTGAGGCCTTGAAAAGGCTCAAGCAGAAGGTTTAAGGTATAATAGGCCCTACTTCTGGAAGGCAAAGCAGAGTGACTCTTGCCACATCTTATTGTTCAAAGTCAAGTCAGAGAGACAGCCCAAATCATGAGGAGGAGACTAGATGAGGGCATGGTTACTTTGACTTGTGTGGTTCATAGGAAGTAATCCTTGGAGACTAGATACAATTCCACCCAGTGACTTTCACACTTCCCACATATAAAAAGCACTAACCCCTCTCCGAAGAATCCCAAATGTAATACAATTACAGCAACAGGCTCAGGATTTAAGTCCAGGATCTCATCATCTCAACCAGGACCTGGTATTCATAAAGGAATTGAGAATGAATTGTCAGGTGCAGTTCCTCTCAGTATGTGCAGCGAGGGGGCAAATTACCTGCCTTACATAGGAACAAATACAATCGATACTCCTATTTTAAGGTGGGCTGGAGAGATACAGCAGTCCCTGGTCCATATCATTTCTGAAAACCAGCCAGGCTCATATCTACCATTCTCTTGGGAACTGTTTTCCTGCAGCAACTGGTTCCACCCTCCATTCTCAGCTTCTCTGAGTTCCTGCCAAGGTGGCAGAGTAACAATTCCTTCCCTCTAGAGGCTCTGGTTATCTGCTTCTTCGAAAGTCTAGAGAATCACTTATGAGACAAGGTATTACCTAAAAATAAACCAAGATGGAGGTAGCTCTGCAGGGAAGGGTGTTCCCAGCCCAGAGCGAATCCCCAATGAAATCATAAAACTGAAGTAAGTCAAAGGAAGGGGAAGGTTGGGAGAAACTCTTTTTATTGCTCACAGCTTGCTTGAATTCACTGGCCAGGATCCGCACGGTCCATCTCCTCCAGCTGCAGCTCTTGCTCTGCTTCCACAGCGGCTCTCTACTTCCCCCTCCCAACCCTTCCTGGAGGAACTCCATTGGCGGGTCCTTGGTGACCGGTAAGTGCCAGACCAATTACATACCAGGAATGGAGGGGAGGAGAAAATGGCCATTTTCTCTGCACCCCTTGCTGCAGATGGAGGGGAGGCTCTAAAGTGGTAAACACCTGTTGATATGTAAATGAATTAATGCTGGGCAGAAGATTCTGGAGACTCTGTCATTTTCCCCACAATCCACCTATCTTGCCAATGGGTTTCAGCCCCCAGAAAGCTCGCTATGGATCCAATGTGACTAAAGAAATTGACAGCAAAACGTTCTTGGGGTGAAAGGGTTATACCCAGCTTTATTTTCAGGTGGCAGGTCAGCCACTAAAATCCCGTTCACTCAGAGCGAGTCTGCATGCAGCAAGCCAGTCTCTGCCTCTGGGCCCCTCTGCCTGCACAGCTGTCCTCTCAGTCCCTCTGCACAGTCGTCCAACACAGTCGTCCTCTGGGCCTCTGTCCTCAGTGCTGCCACCACTCCAGCCTCTGCTCTGCTCTCCTGCAGTCTTGCAGCCATGCCACCATGTCGCACCCAGAGCACTTGGCAGAGTTCTTTATATAGAGTCAACAGCCATGTATTGCCTACAGGTGTGCAGTGAGCTAGTCAACCAGGGCCAGGTGAGAATCCTAACCACAGGAACTCTCATTTTATCCACACCACCCCTCCAGAATGTTCACCTCACAATCTACACGCCCCCCCAATGGCCCTTGCATGAGAAAGCTAGAGCACTGTAACCAGAGTAATAACATAGGTAACAACAGAAATAGAGGTAGTTAAAAAATCATGACAATACTCAAGTCTGAGGATCCAGTTGGGTTCAAAGTCCTACTCAGATTAAGTCCATAATTTTCCCAGTCCACTGGAGGCCAGCAGCTGAACTGGTAGGGAGCTCTGTGCATACTCATCAAGCAGCAGCTGTGGCTAGGAGGCAAGCCCATCTGCAAGGACTGTAAAAGCGAATAACCTTAACGGCAATAAGATACATGTTTTAGTGACACCAGCTTAGGTAAATCCTATCCATCAGATAGGATGCATGCAAGAGAGTGGTCCTGTGATAAGACAGTGGCAGGAATGGGGTCCCACCTCGGTCTAGCATACCAGACCTTCACTCCTCTCCCTGTGGGGGTTACAGATAAGTCAATATGTAGGGCTCTGGGTGGCACAGGCACTGGTCATAATGACAAAACAAAACTTCCCTGTAAGATGCTCTTACCTCCTGGCTGTTTTGGGTACACTACCATGATCTTTGGGGGCCACTCTTCTGTTACTCCAGGAACACACAGGAGGCCAGTTTCCAGGCACTGTCCCCACAGTATGCCAGAAGGGCCAGCCATTACTGGTCCATGTGTCAGAATGTCCAGGGTCACGTCCACTCAACAGAGTCTCCAGGATTTAGCAAGTTTAGTGCTTTCAGCAGAATGTTACTCTGTTTACCATATCCTGGCTTCAATAATTGCTCTTTGTTTTGTACATGAAGTTGTATGAGAGAGGCAGAAATGTGTGCTAGCATGTCCACAGGGATCAATGCCACCTTCCAGGGCTTCTCATTCAAACCGCATAGCACTGTCCACAAGCAGACTAACCAGGCCCATAGACAATTGGTGTCTGACTTCAGGCCAGATTTCAACAAACCACTGTATCTCTCTATTGTGCCTTATAAGGCTATATGGTACATGAAACTTCCACCTTATCCCTAATTGTTGCACCCATTATTGTAACACATGTCCAGAAAAGTGTGTGACTTGAATGCTCTCAATCACCTGCAGCTAGCCACAGGCTGCAAAAAGATGCTCTAGGCCCCTTACGGTCATTTGCTGATCAACAGGACATGCAGGAAAAGCAATCAACAGTCCAGTAGCTGTGTCCATACAAGTCATGGCAAACAGATATCCTTCTGATATGGGCACAGGCCCAATAGAGTCTATCTGCCAACTGACAAGGGATATCAGCCCCCTAACTATCCCCCCATGTTGCTTCAGGACTCAGTGTAAGTCCCTCTTAGAGCACACAAGGCACTCCTTCCGGACTCTGCTGACTTCTTCAAAGGTCAATGGTAAGCCCCACCGATGGGCTACAGCCTACATTGTCTTTTGTCCTGTGTGCAACAAATTCTGATGTAACCACCAGGCTACATCGAAGGCAGGTGTTCCTTTTAACCAATGCACCTGGGCCCAAGAGTCTGCTTCATCATTCCCTGGGTATGACAAAGGAAAATTGTTAGACACATGATATATGGAGACTCTGTTTTAATCTAACCAGAGGCCCATAGGTCTTTTCACAACTCTTGCTCCCAAAGGGGCTGGTGACCAACCATCCAGCTGGCTGGCATGGTACCATGTCAGTAGCCACAGGGTCAAGCACCAATAGATGGCCCAGGTGTCCATCCAGACAATTACTGAGGAGGGCCCTGGGTGATCACAAGCCATACTGCTCACAACTCAGTCCATTGACTGCTCTTCCCCTCCCCATCCTCTATCCATATTATCTCAGCCTTAGGATGGAAAGCCACAGACCTCCACTTTAGGGGCTGCCCACGACTGGAGCCGTCTGTATACCAAGCATCTTCAGGTATATAGGCTCTTCCTTCCCAATAAGGGCTCTCTATTACTAATGGCTCCAAAGCAAGTTCTTCCTGTTTTCCACTGTGTATGTCACTGGCCCCAATAAGCACTGGAGTTCTCCACTTAAGGGGTTAGTGGAGAGGGTGCTATGCTGCTGTAAATATGCACTCCATTTGGCCAATGTAAGCATCTGTTCCATGCCACTCCATAGCCTTTGGGTCCAGTCTTGTACACACTTGATGATGGGATAGGTGGTTATTACCTTGGTTGGGCTGTTCCAGTGATGGACTCCGTAGCGAGCATGGCATTAAACAGCAGCCAGTTGTTTCTCTATCAAGGTGTCCCGGACCTCTGCTCTTTCCAAAGTTGTGACCAGAATCCAACAGGTTGGCACGTCTCTTCAAGCCACTGCCAGAGGCTCCAGACATAACTATCTTGGTTACATGAACATCTAGCTCACAAGGCCTTGGTGAGTCGATTACACTCAAGGCCGGTATGGCCTTGACTACTCTCTTAGCACCAGTAAAAACAGATGGACGTTTCATCCCAGTCCCATGTGATGCACTTTCGTACTGGTATAAGGGCCTCAGAATTTGTGCCAAGTGTGGAATAAACACTCTGCAGTAGCCCAAAAGACCCCAAAACTCTTGTAATACTGCCACAGTTGTAGGGGTAGGGAAAGCCTGTACCTTATCTTTGACTGCTTCTGGGGTAACTTTAGTCTTACCTGACCAGATGATCCCCAAGAACTTTACTAACAAACCAGGTCCCAGAACCTTGGTGCTGTTCACAGTCCATCCTTTCTGCTGTAGATGTTGCAGCAACGGCCCCTTCTAAATCGGTAAGCTAATCAGATGTGAGCATAATATTATCAATGCAATGATACAACCCCACCATTTGCAGTTTCCTCCACGTGGCCAAGTACTGGGCCACAAGTCTGTGACAAATGGTGAGACTGTGGAGGTGTCCCTGTGGAAGGAAATTGAATGTCCACTGCTGGCTTTCCCATGTGAAGACAAACTGTTTCTGACTTTCCTGTGCTATATCAATAGAGAAGAAAGCATTAGCAAGTTCCACAACATAATAATACGTCCCTGGTTCAAGACTGAGGATGTCCATAACGGTTCTATAGAAGGGACAGCAGCATGCAGAGGGGGTGTGACTTCACTCAATTCTCTATAATCCATGGTCGTATACCAGGAGCTGACTGGCTTTTTCACTGGCCACACCAGGGAATTAAAAAGACTATGAGTAGGTTATAAGGCCCACATTCTCCAGCTCCTGTAGACTTTCTCCAATTTCTTTGTGACCCCCAGGCAATTTATATTCCTTAGTATTTGTCACCCACCAAGGTGCAGGCAGGTGCTTAGCATGTACCCACAGGACTGCCTTTACTGCACATACCCTAAGTCATAACTCACCTGCAGGGGTCTGTAACCATAGGCCCTGCAGGATATCTACCCCCAAAATATATCTGGAGATGGAAGAAATATACACAGTATACTCCTTGGGGGTAAAGACCCTATTCCCAGGGGGATTTTGGCTTTCCTCACTCTAATTGCCCTATCCCCATAGCCATCTATCAGGGCAGGGGTCCCAGGAAACCACTCAGGGTTGCCATAAATCAGAGAACATTCAGCTCCTGGGGCCCCAGTGCCAGAACACATTGTACATTCACTGGGACCAATGAACTGCTAATTCTACAGGTGGCCTCCGGTCCCCACCACATCCCCCAAGGTGGGGGCCTTGACCCTTGCCTCAGTCAAACTGCAACATCCCACCACCCTCCTGTGTGGTGGGGGACCCAGGTGGGGTCTGAGTACTCTCCCTCACGAAGTCCTGCAGACACACAGGCCAGATACAGGGCTGAGCCTCTGGCTTCTATGTCTTGGACCTCAGTGGCTGGAACTAATGCTCTGGCTTTAATTGATGCCACAGCTCTAGCAAGATCTAGATGGGCTGCGCATCAAGTTTTTCTTTCACTGCCCTTGCCTTTATCAAATCAACCCACATCTGGGTCCTCAAGACTTTCATGGGGCCCTTCAAACCTCTTCTCACAGTCATAGACCATATTTTCTTCCATGCTTTTATTATTTCAACCTCCCCCAGATCTGCTATAGTATGAGTAACCTCACTTATGAGTTTCCCTACACGAGGGGCAAGAATAGTCACTAGGAACCCCGAGAGGGATTGGGGAGCTGTATAGGGCACCAGATTTCTCACCCCAATGTGAATAGCTCTTAATCGGGCCATGAGGGTCCATATTATACATTATATTTTTCATGCCCACCTCCCGTAGAACCTGCTGGAGCTCTGCATATGTTTTCCAGTTAGGAAGGAAACATGATTGAATTAAAATTGACCCAACACCAAATGCAATGGTGTATTTTTTTCCTACACATATGTGTAACAGTAACAATATTATACACAACACTAATATTAGTATAACTTCACTCAGGTACCCAAACCAGTTTCCAATGTGTGTAAATATGTGGGTGTGTGTGTGTTCCCACACATACTTACACCAAGCAATTCTTGAATACCAGCAGGGTGTTGGAGAACTCAACTCCATTCTGATGTTATTTTCCAAGGACAGCACCAGATTCTCAGGTTATGGGCCCCATCCTGCAAGACCCCCCTCTACCCTCCATTTCAGATGCCGGTTGAAAGTGCCAGGCAGTTACCTGTACTTCTAACCTACCAGCTGCAGATTGGAAAGTCCCACAATGTCCCCCTCAGGTTTGATTAATTTGGTAGGGCAGCTCATAGGACTCAGGAAAACACTTAGGTTTACCAGTTTAATAAAGGATACAATAAAGGATACAAGTTAACAGGCAGATGAAGAGAGACATAGGGCAAGGTTCTGAATAAAGAAGGTTCTATCCTCATGGAGCTTGGGGCCTGGCTCGTTGGCACATGGAGGCGTTCTGGTTTCCCAAGCATAGAAGCTCTACCTGACCAAGAAGCAGGATCCAATCAGGCAAAGCAGGCAGAGCAGAGAAAGAGAGAAAGAGAGAAAGAGAGAGAGAGAGCAAGCTCTTATGGGTATTGTGAGTGCTTCATTGCATAGTCATGATTGACTAAATTATTGGCCATTGGCTGATCCAACCTCCAGCCCCCGCCCTTGGGTGGGGGTTAAAAGTCTCTCATTAACATGACAAAACACCCATTTCACCATTAAGACTCTTCAGTGTTATCAGGAACTTGTGGATGAAGGCCAAATATACTGGGAAACCTAAATATTTAGTCATATGAATGACCGAATATGTATTTCGTATGACTCATTATATCACAATGGTAAATCACCCTGATTAGGTGGCCCAAATGCCCTAAGGGATGCAGTCAGCCAATCCAGAAGCAAACGATTCTCTGGGGTCTGATGGGCATTTTGTAACCTCTGCTAGAGAGAGGTGAGTATCAGGGAAACCAGTTTACCTATTTTTGATCCAGACAGAGCAATGCCTCTACACCTATATCATAAGGATGCAAAAGCCATGTAGGCAACCATAAAACTCTTAGAAAAAAACATAGACAAAAATCTCTTGGACATAAACATGAGCGACTTCTTCATGAACATATCCCCCTGAGCAAGGGAAACAAAAGCAAAAATGAACAAGTGGGACTATATCAAGCTGAAAAGCTTCTGTACAGCAAAGGACACCATCAGTAGAACAAAAAGACATCCTACAGTATGGGAAAATATATTCATAAATGATGTATCTGATAAGGGGTTGACATCCAAAATATATAAAGAGCTCACGCACCTTAACAAACAAAAAGCAAATAATCCAATTAAGAAATGAGCAGAGGATATGAATAGACACTTCTCTAAAGAAGAAATTCAGATGGTCAACAGGCACATGAAAAGATGCTCCACATCGCTGGTCATCAGAGAAATGCAGATTAAAACCACAATGAGATATCACCTCACACCAGTGAGGATGGCCAACATCCAAAACACAAACAACAACAAATGTTGGCGAGGATGTGGAGAAAAGGGAACCCTCCTACACTGCTGGTGGGAATGCAAATTAGTTCAACCATTGTGGAAAGCAGTATGGAGGATCCTCAAAAAACTCAAAATGGAAATACCATTCGACCCAGGAATCCCACTCCTAGGAATTTACCCTAAGAATGCAGCAGCCCAGTTTCAAAAAGTCATATGCACCCCTATGTTTATTGCAGCACTATTTACAAGAGCCAAGAAATGGAAGCAACCTAAGTGTCCATCAGTAGATGAATGGATTAAGATGTAGTACATATACACAATGGAATATTATATAGCCATAAGAAGAAAACAAATCGTACCATTTGCAACAACATGGATGGAGTTAGAGGGTATTATGCTCAGTGAAATAAGCCAAGCCGAAAAAGACAAGTATCAAATGATTTCACTCATATGTGGAGTATAAGAACAAAGAAAAAAACTGAAGGAACAAAACAGCAGCAGACTCACAGAACCCAAGAACAGACTAATAGTTACCAAAGGGAAAGGGTCTGGGGAAGATGGGTGGGGAGGGAGGGATAAGAGGGTAAAAGGGGTATTACGATTCGCAGACGTAAGGCAGTGGGGGCACGGGGAGGGTGGTACAACTCAGAGAAGACAAGTAGTGATTCTATAGCATCTCACTACACTGATGGACAGTGACTGTAATGGGGTTGGTGGGGGGACCTGATGAAGGGGGTAGTTTAATCACCACAATATTGCACATATAATTGTAGCTTAATGATACCAAAATAAATTGTAAATTAAAAAAAAAAGCCATGTAGGCAAAGGCTCTGAGGGCCTCTGTTGAAAACAGGTTCCCAAATAAACCAACTTGGCCTGGGTACAGGGGCAGAGCATGAAGTGCTCGACAACCTGGGGAGGGCGCTGCTCCTTTCCCTGAGGAACCTGTGGTTGTTGTGTCTTTATTTTCTAAACTACAACCAGGTGAGATTTTAATGCAGGAGGGCCAGTGCCTCAGGAGGTGGTCCCCGGCCCCACCCCCTCATCATCAACCGCTCCTCCTCCCCTGACATTTCCTCTACGGTCTCTGGGACTGAAGGCACCACACGTTCCTTCACCTCCCCCATGGCATCTTGCAGCACGCATTCTTCTGCTGCTCCATCCCCCACCACTAGGAAGTCTCTCAGCAGCACAATCTTGGTTTTCAATAGCTTTTGTTTCCTTTTGAGAGCACCCACAATTTGTCTTCATGTTCTGACACTTGCCACTGAAGGGTATTCCTCTTGTTAGTAACCCTTTCTAATGTTGTTGAGAAACAACCACTCCACTTTTCCTGTGCTTCACAGACACTCAGTTCCCCTAAAGGAGTCCCTGATTTTGCAGAGGGTCGACCCCACAGCCTCCAGCATCTACCTTCTTCCCAAATTCTGGGGAGGTGCCCACTCCTCTAGAAGGCAATTTATCCCAGGCAATTTATTCCCCAATTGGGGAATCTTTGGATGAATCTTCACTACCCAAAGGGGGGTTCTCAGGTGTCTCCCCACCATCAACACAGTGGTCCAATGACATTTCCCCACCAACTATAGGAGCAGCCCACCCAAACGTTACACCCATGAAGACAGATTTTGGGTTCACCAGATCCTGCTGACTCACACCAGATGTAGCTCCAGGGGGAAGGGTGTTCCTGCCTGGCGCAAGTCATCTATGAAACTGGTGAATCGAAAATAAATAAGTCAAGGGAAAGGGTAGGTTGGGAGAATCCATTTTTATTGCTCACAGCTTGCTGGAATTCACTGGCCAGGCTTGGCACCACTATTGCCTCGGGCTGTGGCTTGTGCTCTGCTTTCACAGCAGACTCTGCTTCCACAACACACTCACTACTTCCCCCTGTGCCCCTTCACTGGCAGGTCTCTGGTGACTGGTGGAAGCTGGACCAACTATGTACCAGGAACAGAGGGGAGGAGAGAATGGCTGTTTTCTCTCGACACCTTGTCCCATATTGGTGGGGGTTCTGCAGTGGTAAATACCTATTGATATGTAAATGGACTAAGGGTAGGTGGAAGATTCGGCAAATTCTGTCGTTTTTACCCCACAGCAGATTTAAGAAAGTCCTGTGCACCAGAACCATTCGCCTGTGACCCCCGGCATCACTCCAGGGGCTGGACAACTATAAAGAGCAGAGTTACTGGGCACTAGAGGGTGCCACCTACACAAATTTATCATTCCACATTATCCAAGTATGAATGAAACATCAATAGAATCTTGTTCAATCCAAAATCCCTCCAACAACAGAAAAAGGGCTCAGTGAAGCTGAAATCATCAATCTTCTTGATAAAGATTTCAAAATAAAAATCATAAATGGGGAGAGATTAAAGATGGTGATGTGAGAAGTGGGACAGAAACCTCCTCCCCAAACCACATATAATATGAAAAAAATCAAATACAACTAATCCTGAAAGAGCAACACAAAAGACTATGACAGACTGCCTACATATGGGGAAAAGAGAAGATCTCATGGAAATGGTAAAGTAGCAAAGCCATGATCTGGCAGGACCCAACTGCTTCCCCCACCCCAGCTTACCAGTGGAAGGAAGAGAAACAAAGCAGGGAGGGGAATGGAGGCCAACGACTGCTGAACACCCAGCCCTGGAGATCACAAACCTTCATTACCTGGTGCTCTGGGGATTAGTGGAGTTGGAAAGCTAAGACAGGAGGAATATTTAGAGAGATTGAGATTCTGGCTGTTTGTGGAGAACAGGTATCCACAACCGGCCACTCTGGGACAAAAGAAAGGTGGGCACTCTGAGAGACATTCCAACAGCAAGAGGGCTGCTAAAGGAGTAAGGATTGAACAGGGCTTGCTGATCAGGAGAAAGGACAGGTGGACAAAATTGTCATGGCGCACTCAGCTCAACAGGTTGGGAAATTTGGGGGGCTTCAGGTGCTCCAACCTCTGGCTGGCAAAGAAGCCCCAAGGCCTCCCACAATGATACACAGCCTGCTGTTCCTTCCTTCCAGCCAGAACTGGCTCACAAACCTGTTGCCCCACCATTGCACAAGGCCAGCTGGACCATGGCCCCACGTACAGGAGCTACAGGGGCATAGGATAGAGGCTACTCTCACTGTGCGCTCGGCCCACTGGCACTGGAGTGGAGGCAGGCACTGCAGCTGAAAAACACCAAAGAGCTCTTTCCTCCTGTCAGGCACTGGTGCCACTCACCTGCGACCCCGCCATCACTCCAGATGCTGAGCAGTTCCAGAGAGTAATGCTTATGGGCAATAGTGGGCACCACCTACACAAAGTTATTATTCCATATTATTCATTACACAAATGAAACAGCAAAAGAACCTGGTACAAAACATAATCCCACAATGCCAGAAAGTGGGCCAAGTAAAACAGAAATCTTTAATATTCCTGAGAAAGATTTCAAAATAAAACCATAAACATGCTCACAAAGCTACAGAAATATACTCAACACCTCAGGGACAAATTCAAGAAAGAGATATGAAAAATACAGTATCCCCCCGAATAGCCAAAGCAATCCTGAGAAGGAGGAATCAAACAGGAAGAATTATGCTCCCTGACTTCAAGCTCTACTAAAAAGCCACAGTAATCAAGACAATTTGGTATCAGCACAAAAACAGACCCACAGACCAGTGCAACAGAATAGAAAATCCAATAGAAAATCCAAATTTTAACCCAAACATATACAGTCTTGGATATACAATGGGGAGATGACGGCCTCTTCAGCAGCTGGTGTTGGAAAAACTGGACAGCTACATGTAAGAGAATGAAACTGGACTATTGTCTAACCCCATACACAAAGGTAAACCCAAGGTGGATCAAAGACCTGAATGTAAGTCATGAAACCACAAAACTCTTAGAAAAAAATATAGGCAAAAATCTTTTGGACATAAACATGAGCAACTTCTTCATGAACATATCTCCACGGGCAAGGGAAACAAAAGCAAAAATGAACAAGTGGGACTATATCAAGCTGAAAAGCTGCTGTACAGCAAAGGACACCATCAGTAGAACAAAAAGAGATACTACAGTATGGGACAATATATTCATAAATGATGTATCCGATAGGGGTCGACGTCCAAAATATATAAAGAACTCACACACCTTAACAAACAAAAAGCAAATAATCCAATTAAGAAATGGGCAGAGGACATGAATAGACACTTCTCTAAAGAAGAAATTCAGATGGCCAACAGGCACATGAAAAGATGCTCCACATCGCTGGTCATCAGAGAAATGCAGATTAAAACTACAATGAGATATCACCTCACACCAGTGAGGATGGCCAACATCCAAAACACAAACAACAACAAATGTTGGCGAGGATGTGGAGAAAAGGGAACCCTCCTACACTGCTGGTGGGAATGCAAATTAGTTCAACCATTGTGGAAAGCAGTATGGAGGTTCCTCAAAAAACTCAAAATGGAAATATCATTCGACCCAGGAATCCCACTCCTAGGAATTTACCCTAAGAATGCAGCAGCCCAGTTTCAAAAAGTCATATGCACCCCTATGTATATCACAGCACTATTTAAATAGCCAAGAAATGGAAGCAACCTAAGTGTCCATCATTAGATGAAGGGATAAAGAAGATGTGGTACATATACACAATGGAATATTATTCAGCCATAAGAAGAAAATAAATCCTACCATTTGCAACAACATGGATGGAGTTAGAGGGTATTATGCTCAGTGAAATAAGCCAAGCGGAAAAAGACAAGTATCAAATGATTTCACTCATATGTGGAGTATAAGAAGAAAGAAAAAAACTGAAGGAACAAAACAGCAGCAGACCCACAGAACCCAAGAAAGGACTGATAGTTACCAAAGGGAAAGGGACTGGGGAAGGTGGGTGGGAAGGGAAGGATAAGGGGGAAAAGGGGGCATTACGACTAGCAGATGTAACATTGGGGGGGAGTCAGGGAGGGCTGTAGAACTCAGGGAAGACAAGTAGTGATTCTATAGCATCTCACTATGCTGATGGATAGTGACTGAAATGGGGTTGGTGGGGGGAGCTGATGAAGGGGGCAGTTTAATAACCATAATATTGCACATGTAATTGTAGATTAATGATACCAAAATAAATTATAAAAAAAAACTAAAAAAAAAAAAAAAGAAAAGAAAAATACAGTATCCAAAATGAAACAATCAGTGGAGGGATTTCAAAACAGGTTAGATGTGGTAGAGAGAATGGTAAATGAAATAAAAAATAGAGACCTGGAATTCAAAGAAGCTGAGGCACAGAGGGGAAAAAAGGATTTCTGAGAATGAAAGAATATTGAGAAAATTGTGTGACCCACCCAAAGGAACAATATTCACATTAAAGGGGTATCAGAAGAAGAAGAAGAGAGAAAAAGGGATAGAAAGTGTCTTTAAGTAATTTCTGAAAATGTCACCAATGTGGGGAAGGAGATAGTCTCTCAGGCCATGGAGGTGCACAGATCCCAAAACCAGGGACCCAAGGAAGACTACACCAAGACATATAGTAATTAAAATGACAAAGATCAAGGATAAGGACAGAGTGTTAAAAGCAGCCAGAGAGAGAAAAATCACATTCAAAGGAAAACCCAACAGGCTAACATCAGACTTCTCAACAGAAACCTTACAGGCCAGAAGGGAGTGGCATGATATATTTAATGCAATGAAACAGAAGGGCCTCAAACTAAGAATATTCTATCCAGAAAGATTATTATTTAAATTTAAAGGAGAGATTACACAATTTCCAGATAAGGAAAAGTTGAGGGAATTTACCTCCCACAAACCATCTCTACAGTGTATTTTGGAGGGACTGGTATAGATGGAAGTGTTCCTATGGCTAAATAGCTGTCACCAGAGAAAATAAAACCACAGCAAAGGAAGTAGACCAACTAAATACTAATTAAATGCAAAATAAAATCAGCTATCCACAAACTCAGTCAAGGGAAAGCCAAAGAGCACAGAATAAAACACATAACATTTAATGAGTGGAGAAAGAAGAAAAAGAAGGGAGAGAAATGATCATCAGAGTGTGTTTATAATAGTGTAGTAAGTGAGTTAAGTTAGATGCTTAGATAGTAAAGAAGCTGCCCTTGAACCTTTGGTAACCACGAATCCAAAGCCTGCAATGGAAATAAGTACATACCTATCGATAATCACGCTAAATGTAAATGGTCTGAATGCACCAATAAAAAGACACAGAGTTACATAATCAATTAAAAAACAAGACCCATCTATATGCTGCCTACAAGAGACTCACTTCAAACTCAAAGACATACACAGACTGAAAGTGAAGGGATGGAAAAAGATATTTCATGTAACTAATAGTGAGAAAAGAGCAAGAGTTGCAGTACTTGTATCAGACAAAATAGACTTCAAAACAAAGTCACAAGACACAAAGGACATTACATAATGATAAAAGGGTCAGTCCAACAAGAGGATATAACTATTATAAATATCTATGCACCGAACACAGGATCACCTACAAATGTGAAACAAATACTAATAGAATTAAAGGGGGAAATAGAATGAAACGCATTAATTTTAGAAGACTTCAACACACCACTCACTCCAAAGGAACCAGACAGAAAATAAGTAAAGAGACAGAGGCACTGAAAAACATAATAGAACAGATGGACCTATTGGACATCTACAGAACACTACAAAAGCAACAGGACACACATTCTTCTCAAGTGCACATGGAACATTTTCAAGAATTGATCATATATTAGGCCACAAAAAAACCTCAGTAAATTCAAAAAGACTGAAATTGTACCAACTAGTTTCTCAGATCACAAAGGTATGAAATTAGAAATAAATTACACAAAGAAAACAAAAAATCCCACAAACACATGGAGGCTTAATAACATGCTCCTAAATTAACAATGGATCAATGCCCAAATAAAAACAGAGATCAAGCAATATATGGAGACAAATGACAACAATAATTCAACACCACAAAATCTGTGGGATGCAACGAAGGCTGTGCTAAGAGGGAAATATATTGCAATACAGGCCTACCTCAGGAAAGAAGAACAATCCCAAATGAACAGTCTAAACTCACAATTAATGAAACTAGAAAAGGAAGAACAAATGAGGTCCAAAGTCAGTAGAAGGAGGGACATAATAAAGATTAAAGCAGAAATAAATACAATTGAGAAGAATAAAACAATAGAAAGAATCAATGAAAGCAGGAGCTGGTTCTTTGAGAAAATAAACAAAATAGATAAACCCCTAGCTGGATGTATCAAGAAAAAAAGAGTCTACACACATAAAAAGAATCAGAAATGAGAATGGACAAATCACTACAGACACCACAGAAATACAAAGAATTATGAGAGAATACAATGAAGGATTATATGGTAACAAATTGGATACTGTACAAGAAATGGACAACTTTCTAGAAAAATACAACCTTCCAAGGCTGACCCAGGAAGAAACAGAAAATCTGAATAGACCAATTACCAGCAAAGAGACTGAATTGATAATCAAAAAACTACCTAAGGAAAAAACTGCCTTCCAGATGGTTTCACTGCTGAATTTTATCAAACATTTAGTGAAGACCTAATACCAATCCTTATTAAAGTCTTGTAAAAAGTAGAAGAGCAGGGAATATTCCCAAACTCATTCTACAAGGCCAACATCACTCTAATACTAAAACAGGCAAAGACACCACAAAAAAAGAAAATTAAAGACCAATATCCCTGATGAACATAGATGCAAAAATACTCAACAAAATATTAGCAAACAGAATTCAAAAATACATCAAAAAGATCATCCATCATGATCAAGTGGGATTCATCCCAGGGATGCAAGGATGGTACAACATTCGAAAATCCATCAACATCATCCACTACATCAATAAAGAGAAGGACAAAAACCACATGATCATCTCCATAGATGCTGAAAAAGCATTTGACAAAATTCAACATTCATTCACAATAAAAAACTCTCAACAAAATGGCTACAGAGGGCAAGAACCTCAACATAATAAAGGCCATAAATGACAAATTCACAGCCAACATTATACTTAACAGCGAGAAGGTGAAAGCTTTTCATCTAAGATCGGGAACAAGACAAGGATGCCCACTCTCCCCACTTTTATTCAACATAGTACTAGAGGTCCTAGCCACAGCAATCAGACAACACAAAGAAATAAAAGACATCCAGATTGGCAAGGAAGAAGTCAAACAGTCCCTGTTTGCAGATGACATGATATTGTACATAAAAAACCCTAAAGAATCCACTCCAAAACTACTAGATGTAATATCTGAATTCAGCAAACTTGCGGGATACAAAATTAATACACAGAACTCTGTTGCATTCCTGTACACTAACGATGAACTAGCAGAAAGAGCAACCAGGAAAACAATTCCATTCACAATTGCATCCAAAAGAATAAAATACCTAGGAATAAACCTAACCAAGGAAGTGAAAAACCTATACTCTGAAAACTACAAGACACTCATGAGAGAAATTAAAGAAGATACCAATAAATGGAAACACATCCCATGCTCATGGATGGGAAGAATTAATATTGTCAAAACGGCCATCCTGCCTAAATTAAGCTAAAGATTCAATGCAGTTTCTATCAAAATACCAACAGCATTATTCAACGAACTAGAGAAAATAGTTCTAAAATTCATATGGAACCACAAAAGACCCCAAATAGCCAAAGCAATACTGAGAAGGAAGAATAAAGTGGGTGGATTATGCTCCCCAACTTCAAACTCTACTACCAAGCCACAATAATCAAGACAATTTGGTACTGGCACAAGAACAGACAACAGACCAATGGAACAGACTACACAGCCAAGATAAAAACCCAACCACATATGGTCAATTATTATATGATAAAGGAGCCATGGACATACATTGGGGAAATGACAGCCTCTTCAACAAATGGTGTTGGCAAAACTGAACAGCTACATGCAAGAGAGTGAAAGTGGATTATTGTTTAACCCCATACAGAAAAGTAAACTTGAAATGGACTAAAGACCTGAATGTAGGTCATGAAACCATAAAACTCTTAGAAGACAACATAGGCAAAAATCTCCTGAATACAAACATGACCAAGTTCTTCCTAAACGCATCTCCTTGAGCAAGGGAAACAAAACAAAAATGAACAAATGGGACTACAACAAACTAAAAAGCTTCTGTATAGCAAAGGATACCATCAACGGAACAAAAAGACATCTTACAGTATGGGAGAACATATTTGTAAATGACATATCCAACAAGGGGTAAACATCCAAAACATATAAAGAACTCATACACCTCAACATCCTAAAAGCAAATAACCCAATTAAAAAATGGGTGGAGGATATGAAGAGTCAATTCTCCAAAGAAGAAATTCAGATGGCCAACAGACACATGAAAAGATGTTCCACATCACTAATAATCAGGGAAATGCAAATTAAAACCACAATGAGGTATCACCTCACACCAGTAAGGATGGCCAGCATCAGAAAGACTAAGAAAAACAAATGCTGGGGAGGATGCAGAGAAAGGGGAACCCTCCTACACTGCTGGCGGGAATGTAAGCTGGCTCAACCATTGCAGAAAGCAATATGGAGGTTCCTCAAAAAACGAAAAATAGAAATACCATTTGACCTGGGAATCCACTCCTTAGAATTTACCCAAAGAATACAACCACTCAGATTCAAAAAGACGTATGTGGCTCACAAATACATGGAGACTTACCAACATTCTCCTAATTAATCAATGGGTTAATGACCAAATCAAAACAGAAATCAAAGAATATATGGAGACTAATGACAACAACAACACAAAGCCACAACTACTGTGGGACGCAGCAAAGGCAGTTCTAAGAGGAAAGTATATTGCAATCCAGGCCTATTTAAAGAAGGAAGAATATTAACAAATGAACAGTCTAAAGACATTATTATTGAAATTGGAAAAAGAAGAACAAATGAGGGCCAAAGTCACCAGAAGGAGGGACATAATAAAGATCAGAGAAGAAATAAATAAAATTGAGAAGAATAAAACAATAGAAAAAATCAATGAAACCAAGAGCTGGTTCTTTGAAAAAATAAACAAAATAGATAAACCCCTGGCCAGACTCATTAACAGAAAAAGAGAATCTACACACATAAACAGAATCAGAAATGAGAAAGGAAAAATAATGACGGACCCCACAGAAATACAGAAAATTATAAGAGAATATTATGAGTATCTATATGCTAACAAGCTCCAAAACCTAGAAGAAATGGACAACTTCTTAGAAAAACACAACCTTCCAAGACTGACCAAGCAAGAAACAGAAAAACTAAACAGACCAATCACCAGCAACGAAATTGAATCTGTAATAAAAAAACTACCCAAGAACAAAACCCCCGGACCTGATGGATTCACCTCTGAATTCTACCAGACATATAGAGAAGAAATAACACCCATTCTCCTTAAAGTTTTCCAAAAAATAGAAGAGGAGGGAATACTTTCAAACTCTTCATATGAAGCCAGCATCACTCTAATACCAAAACCTGGCAAAGACCTCACTAAAAAAGAAAATTACAGATCAATATCCCTGATGAATGTAGATGCAAAAATACTCAACAAAATATTAGCAAACTGAATTCAAAAATACATCAAGAGGATCATACACCATGATCAAGTGGGATTCATTCCAGGGATGCAAGGATGGTACATTTAAAATCCATCAACATCATCCACCACATCAACAAAAACCATATGATCATCTCCATAGATGCTGAAAAAGCATTTGACAAAATTCAGCATCCATTCATGATTAAAACTCTCAACAAAATGGGTATAGATGGCAAGTACCTCACCATCATAAAGGCCGTATATGACAAACCCACAGCTAACATCATACTTAACAGCGAGAAGCTGAAAGCTTTTCATCTAAGATCGGGAACGACAGGGATGCCCACTCTCTCCACTGTTATTCAACATAGTACTGGAGGTCCTAGCCATGGCAATCAGACAAAACAAAGATATACAAGGCATCCAGATTGGTAAAGAAGAAGTCAAATTGTCACTATCTGCAGATGACATGAAACTGTACATAAAAAAACCCTAAAGACTCCACTCCAAAACTACTAGATCTAATATCTGAATTCAGCAAAGTTGCAGTATACAAAATTAACACACAGAAATCTGTTGTTTTCCTATACAAATACCTAGGAATAAACCTAATCAAGGAAGTGAAAGACCTGTACTCTGAAAACTACAAGACACTCCTAGAAGAAATTAAAGAAGACACTAACAAATGGAAATGCATCCCATGCTCTTGGCTCAGAAGAATAAATATTGTCAAAATGACTATACTACCTAAAGCAATCTACAAATTCAATGCAATCCCTATCAAATGACCAACAGCTTTCTTCAATGAACTGGAAGAATTCTAAAATTCATATGGAACCAGAAAAGACCCTGAATAGCCAAAGCAATCCTGAGAAGGAGGAATCAAACAGGGGGAATTATGCTCCCTGACTTCAAACTCTACTACAAAGCCACAGTAATCAAGACAATTTGGTATTGGCACAAAAACAGACCCACAGACCAGTGGAACAGAATAGAAAATCCAAACATTAACCCAAACATTTACAGTCAATTAATATTTGATGAAGGAACCTTGGATACACAATGGGGAGATGACAGCCTCTTCAGCAGCTGGTTTTGGAAAAACTGGACAGCTACATGTAAGAGAATGAAACTGGACTACTGACTAGCCCCATACACAAAGGTAAACTCAAAGTGGATCAAAGACCTGAATGTAAGTCATGAAACCATAAAACTCTTAGAAAAAAAACAGAGGCAAAAATCTCTTGGACATAATCATGAGTGACTTCTTCATGAACATATCTCCCCGGGCAAGGGAAATAAAAGCAAAAATGAACAAGTGGCACTATATCAAGTTGAAAAGCTTCTGTACAGCAAAGGACTCCATAAGTAAAACAAAAAGATATCCTACAGTATGAGAAAATATATTCATAAATGATGTATCTGATAAGGGGTTGTCATCCAAAAAATATAAAGAACTCACGCACCTTAACAAACAAAAAGCAAATAATCCAATTAAGAAATTGTCGGGGTTTTTAGCCCTCCACGGAAACCCTCCTGAACCTGCAGAGGAGTGAGGGGAGAGCACACCCTGGCAAGGCGAGGTCGGGAGAGGCAAGTGCCAGCTGTCCGCCCGATCACCAGCCCTCATTCCTAAGGACAAACAGACGCGACAGGGAGCTCAGTCAAAGCAGGAACTCGTTTACTGCGGAAACCGCAAGGCATATATAGTACTCATGGGCCAATCAGCACAAAGGTCCGGCAGTCACAAGCCCTTCACGCAGGAAGGCACATCATACAGGTAAATGGTGTCCACGAGTTGATCACGTTTGTGGAAGACTTGAGTCGCCAATCAGGAGCAGGAGGCAGGGCTAAGCAGAAAATCACCTTCCTTTCGAAAGCAGGCAGAGCACCGCCCTTTGTGCATCTGGCAGATGCCATCTTAACAATGATTTCGCATTTCAGGCATTTTCTTTTGGAGTCTAGAATACCCTACATTTCCCCCTTTTTGTTTTTGTATGGAGGTTAGTCGCTAGCCAGAGGGGAGCGAACCCTACCGGGGTCACCTTATTGAAGGTGGGACTCTGACGGTGTGGGTGTCAGCATCCAGTAGGCTGAAAAACCTCAATAGGCCAATATATCAGTGGCGGGGGTCAATCGACCTGTAGAGTAAAACTTTATCATGGCTATGGGACTACAGTTTCAACATCTTGATAGTTAAAGCCATTCTCATATGGTTCCCACACATTGTTGTGCAGGGATTGATATTGTTGCCTAAGTATCATGAGATGTACAACATTTATCCTATTTTTTAATGAACCCAATCAGCTTATTAACAACACAAGGACCAAAGGAAAGTAATAAAGATAGAAATACTCTTAATTAGGACTGCAGCAAAATAATAGTTGTCTCCTGCAACACAGCTATATCTAGTAATATAACAAGTAGATGGAATAAATCCAAAGGTGTGCCCATTGCATTGTTGACACCAATTGCCCCAAGCCTGGGTTATAGGTGTCCCTATAGTCAATATGAACACAACAACAATAAAGGGGGACATCTGGAATCATATCTCAAAGTTCTCTTTGAATCTGGGTCCTTCGGAGAATTTCTTTTGAGGTGTCCGGGGTGGGCCGGGTGGAGATGGACTCTTCAGTCTCTAGTAAGGTTGTTATGCTTCAAGTCCTCCAGAAGACTGTAAAGGATCAGTACAGCAGCAGCAGCAGTCAGCGAAGCCAGTCACTAACAGGCAGAGTGTCCACCAAGGGCGATGCAACAAGGGCATTTCCTGGAAGAGAAGCACAAGGGGACCCTCAAGAGCGGGCGGCGCTCTTGGGTTTTCCTTTTTGTTTTCCCTTTCCCTGCACCAGGAATGGGTAAGCATGCGGCTAAAGCGACTACATAGCCACCATAATTTCTTTCTCTATTAGATAAGGTCTTAGTCTGTTTTTCGGCTGTTTTGGTCTCTTCCTGGGCTTTGGTCATTGCTCACCTGTGGGAAAAATTTCAAATTGCGGGCAGGAATCCAAATTGGATTCAGATCTCCTATAGGAAACACACATCCAAATCCCCTGCCCATACTTATCAGTGGGTCTGGTCCTCGCCATTGCCCAGTCAGCTGGTCTTTCCAGTGTACTTCAACTTTGGCATATGGCGTTTGGTTTGTCCAATGTCTCTGAAAAGCCGTTAAGGATAGATCCTTTGAAAACTTTAAAATATTTAATGTAAGCAGAGCCATTTGCAGTTGGTCATGGGGGTTTGTTCCCCCTTTTTGTTTTTGTAATAAGTCTTTCAGCATTTTATTCTGGCGCTCTACTATTGCTTGGCCTTGCGGGTTATATGGGATCCCTGTGGAGTGGCTTATGTGCCATTTATCAAAAAATTCTTGCAAGGCCTTGCTAATAAAGCAGGGGCCATTGTCTGTTTTTACATGGTGTGGTATGCCTAGGGTAGCAAAGCATTGAAAAAAATGGCTTTGAGCATGTTTGGCTCTTTCTCCTGTATGGGCAGTAGCCCAGCAAGCATGTGAGTATGTATCAACTGAGAGAAACACAAATTTTAGTTTTCCAAAGGCTGCATAGTGAGTGACATCAGTCTGCCAGAGACAGTTTGGTTTCAGACCTCTTGGGTTAACTCCTGGGGATTGCAGGGGTGGAACTTGCAGGAATGGTAAACAGGATTTACAGGTCCTAATGATTTTCTTTAAGTCCTTGATGGGAATATGGGGGAATTTGTGATGAAGCCCCCTCCAGTTAAGGTGAGTAAGGTCATGGAGGTCTTGGGCTCATTGGAGGTCTAGAGTCTGTTGTGCAGCTATAGTCTGAACAGCAGAGGACACCAATTGATCAGCCATCAGGTTCCCCCGGGAGAGGAGTCCAGGTAAGCCTTGGTATCCTCGAAGATGTTGCACAAATATGGGTCTGGATCGCCCTATTAACAAGGACCTCACTTGAATCATCAAGGGGGTTATGGGATTTTTATCTAGCCAAATGTGAGAGGACACCAAGGCAGGGAGTAGGTTAACAACATATAGACTGTCAGAGAAGAGGTTCATAGGCTCATGAATTTTGTCTAGAGCCATTGCAGTGGCATATAGCTCTTTAAATTGAGCCGATCCATTGACCCTCTGGAAGTATTTGTCCTCTCCCAGCTTGGGTGGGGGAAGGATAACAACGGAAGATCCTTCATTTCCCCCGTCAGTAAAAACATTCAGGGCATCAGTGAGGGGTTTACTCAGAAAGAGCTTAGGAGCAGTCCAGTTCAGCTTGGTGAAGGAGGTAGCCCATCTATTAGGCCCGTAATGGCAAACAATTTTACCCCAGAAACCAATCAGGGCATTAGATACTCTATTATGATTTCGCCTGATCCATTCGAAGTCAGACAGACGGTAGGGAACAGTCAAATTGTCTGGATCTTTCCCATAATGGCGTAGTGTGATGTCTCTGCCCTTAATTATGAGGTCTGCCAATTGATCCAGTTGGGCATACACTCGAGGGGCCCCCCCTATCGATGCGTGAACCCATTGGAGGGGATCACCCTGCTGGGTGACGAATGCGGTGAGCAACTCTGAGCCAGGGAGAATCCATAGACAGAGTTCACAGTCAGACTGATACCTGGCCAGTTGGACATTATCAAGTGCTAATTGAATCCTTTTAAATATTTGCTTATGTCCCTCTGTCAGCACAACAAGCTCAGATAGGGTTTTATCTTTTAACAACTCAAAGAGAGGGATAAGGTCCTCTGTTGTATTGTGGAGCCAGGGTCGTAGCCAATTAAGCTCCCCTAATACCTTTTGTAGTTCTACCAGGGAGTAGGAGTCCTTGATAGATAGCTGGGGTTTAAGGGGACACACAGAGTCCAGGTGAAGCATCGCTCCAAGTATTTCAAAGGGAGGCACGGTCTGGACCTTGTTGCTGGACACATGTAACCCCCCTTGTTTCAAGAGGGTTTGGAGCTTCTGGTAGGCAGAGCTCAGCTGTTGGGTAGTGGATGCTCCTAAAATAATATCATCCATGTATGCATATAGGACCACCCCTGCCCACTGCTGAAGGGGCTGCAGAACCTGAGAGACATATCATTGGCAAAAGGCTGGGCTGTTAGCCATGCCTTGTGGTAACACTGTCCATTCGTATCACTCATCAGGCCCCTGAAAATTGGTGGAAGGTACGGAGAAAGCAAACTTCTCACAATCAGCGGGGTTGAGGGGAATGGAGAAAAAACAATCCTTAATATCAATCACAATGAGGGACAAATCTTTTGGAATGGACAGAATCCAGGGCAACCCCCTCAGGGGCGTGCCCACAGGAACCATCCGCTCGTTGATTTTTCTTAAATCCTGTAACATCCTCCATTTGCCAGAGCCCTTCTGAATAACAAAAACAGAACTATTCCATGGGCTTAGGGAAGGTCTAATGTGTCCCAGTTTTAATTGTTCTTGGGTAATTTCTTTAAGTCTTTGAAGCTTAGCTTGTGGTAATGGCCACTGCTCCACCCAGACTGGAGGTCCTGGGAGCCATGTAATAGCAGGCGTTACTGGAGCAGTGACCTTTAGGATTGGGGGTGCGGCTTCACTCATGAAAGGGGCATATTAGGTCTCGAAGCCTCAAAGGAAAGGCCTCCCCTATAATCACTGAATCTAGACTTCGGGTTCTTAGAACAACCAAATTGTCGTTGGTATTCTTCTTCCCCCAATATGTCTTCATAAAGAATTTTAGGATTATTGGTAATGTAGACATCGGCTGCTCCTAGAATGTCTTGGCCCAGCAGGTTAGCTGTCAGGCCAGAGGCAACAAGGGGTCTGACTTCCCCATGATTGCTATCTACGTCTTCCCATTTAAACCAGTCCTTAGTCTCCTCAGAGGTCGCATTGCCTCCGACCCATAGTAAAGGGGGTCCCGGGACTAGCCTCCAGTGGAGGGGAACTTCCTCCTTTCTAAGCACAGTTCGGTCTGCCCCAGTGTCAATCAGGCAGCGGAACCTTTTTCCTGATATGAATATGTCCATCTTTGGTCTTACCCCCGGTATTATGGGCACTGTCCAATGGGCCCTGGGGGAATCAGAAGAACTCCTTCCTCCTTGGGCTAATGGGGCTGGAGGTTGCCCCTCCCCTAGTTTAAAGGGTTGCCTTGGTAGGTGGGTGCTGTCCCCTCCTGTTCATCAGGGGAGCTCCTTGATTGCCACTGCTATTTTTTGTAGCATGGTCATTAGGGCACTCCCTCTTGAAGTGTCCCATCTGACCGCATCCAAAACAAGTTTGATTTCTCCCCCCTTTGTCTGGGGCTCTGCTCCCTGGGGACTGTAAAGTGAGGGCTGCAGTCAAGGCCTCCATTAAGGAGGCCGTTTGTGCCTGCAAGGCAGCAACCAGAGTCTGGGACTGGTGGGCTTGAATGTCCACATCCTTGGTGGCAACTATCCACCTTTCCATGGACCTATATTTCAGCCCTGCACAGGCCAACTTGTGGTCAGTAGTCATCCCCTCCCAAACCAACATTTTAACAAATTGATCCCAGAATGGCCCTGGGGGAAATTTACGCTGCAAGCTCTTTTCTACCCTGTATACAAAGGATGGGAGGTCCTCAGCGGGCTTTTGGGTGATTCCGGAAACCAGCGGATCCAAGGGGCCTTCCTCCAGTTTTTTCCAAGCAGCCAGCCCAAGGGCTCTTACTTGCTCCTGATAAGGGGCGAGAATGGCGGCCTGCTGGAGACCTGTAGCAAACTGGTCACTGGTCCCCGAGAGCATCCCAAAGGTAATGGGAATCGGAGGATTTGCAGATTGGTTTCTCTCTGCCTGGACGTGGCATTCCTCCTTAAAGAAGGCACACCACTTAAGGAACAGGGGACCAGAAAGGACTGCCTTTGCCAAGCTCTTCCAATCCTGAGTAGTACAGTGCTGATGAGCTAACCCTTGGAGGATGGTCTTGGCCCACGGGGAATTAGGCCCATCCTCCGAGACTGCCTTCTTTAGTTCTTTGAGTTCTTGGGTCTCCCAGGGGTACCACTCAGCTGGCCTGTTCCCGCCAGGGTTAACATTTACTGGAAATGACTGATAAGACGGCGGCACCGGTCCGTTCCCACCAGAGTTAATGGTCGCCAGAAATGCCAGATAAGATGGCGGCAGGGCGGTGTCAGAGGGCCTCTCAGCAATAGATGCTGATGGGTCGGGGCCGGCCCAGGGATCCATATCCATCCTGGGCAGGGCAGGATGGAGCTTAGGAGGTGGCCAGAGACATTCCTCATCAAAACATTCCAATTCCCTTTCCTCCGGGGGCCCAGACGCCTCCTTAGGAGTTGATTTATCTGGTTCTTTTGGGCATTGCCTATTAGCTCCCTGTTTGCTGGGACTCCTTGCGGGACCCGCCAAGCAGGGCGATACAGATTGAGTGTTCCTGAAACATGCCTTAAGGGCTGACAGCGTAGGGTACACTCCCAGAGGGGGATCTTCACCCTGGTCTATCTCTCCTTTTCTGTTCAGTCGTTCGACATGGTCCCAGGTGGAATAATCAAAAGGGTTACTGACAGGGAGCCAGGGGGCTACCCTCACAAAGGTCTCCCAGACTCTTTCTGCCTGGGAATCTGAGAGTTCTAACCCTCAGCTTTTAAGCATATATCTCAGCGCTTAAACCGCAGGTTCATCCTTAGAGGTTGCCTGCCCCATCTTTTTGGGGGTGCACTTACCTTGAACCACACTTGGCCCGACTCGCCAGTACTTTTGGTTTGTCAACTGAGTCTTCAAGCCACACGTTGGGCGCCAGATGTCAGGGTTTTTAGCCCTCCATGGGACGCACCCTGAACCTGCAGAGGAGTTAGGGGAGAGCACACCCCGGCAAGGCGAGGTCGGGAGAGGCAAGTGCCGGCTGTCCACCTGATCACCAGCCCTCGTTCCCGAGGACAAACAGATGTGATAGGGAGCTCAGTCAAAGCAGGAACTCATTTACTGCAGAAACAGCAAGGCATATATAGTACTCATGGGCCAATCAGCACAAAGGTCAGGCGGTCACAAGCCCTTCACGCAGGAAGGCACATCATACAGGTAAATGGTGTCCATGAGCTGATCACGTTCGTGGAAGACTTGAGTCGCCAATCAGGAGCGGGAGGCAGGCCTAAGCAAAAAATCACCTCCCTTTCGAAAGCAGGCAGAGCACCGCCCTTTGTGCATCTGGCAGGTGCCATCTTAACAATGATTTCGCATTTCAGGAATTTTCTTTTGGAGTCTAGAATACCCTACTTAAATGGGTAGAGAACATGAATAGACACTTCTCTAAAGAAGAAATTCAGATGGTCAACAGGCACATGAAAAGATGCTCCACATCGCTGGTCATCAGAGAAATGCAGATTAAAACCACAATGAAATATCACCTCACACCAGTGAGGATGGCCAACATCCAAAACACAAACAACAACAAATGTTGGCGGAGATGTGGAGAAAAGGGAACCCTCCTACACTGCTGGTGGGAATGCAAATTAGTTCAACCATTGTGGAAAGCAGTATGGAGATTCCTCCAAAAACTCAAAATAGAAATACCATTCAACCCAGGAATCCCACTCCTAGGAATTTACCCTAAGAATGCTGCATCCTAGTTTTAAAAAGGCAAATGCACCCCTATGTTTATTGCAGCACTATTTACAATAGCCAAGAAATGGAAGCAACCTAAGTGTCCATCAGTAGATGAATGGATTAAGATGTGGCACATATACACAATGGAATATTATTCAGCCATAAGAAGAAAACAAATCCTACCATTTGCAACAACATGGATAGACCTGGAGGATATTATTCTCAGTGAAATAAGCCAGGCATATTAAACCAAGTGCCAAATTATTTCCCTCATTTGTGGAGTATAGCAACGAAGCAAAACTGAAGGAACAAAACAGCAGCGGACTCTGAAAGGGTCCTTTTAGCTACCCAGCTCACTGGCTCGCAAAGAAGGACAGGAGAACTCCGTCAGCGTGGTTTTATTTCCTGTAAGACAAAGAGGCAGAGTGGCTGTCTCGAAAGAGAGAGAGCAGCAGAAGCAAGGGGGGGATGCTTATATAGGAATTTAGGGCTTTGGTGAGCAGGATGGTGGCCTTGAGACTTCTGAGAAACAGAAACTGAACTTAGAAACTGCTATAGATGATAAGAAATTTTGCTACACTCGGGTGCAGCTGTTGTTCAAGGCTGTGTGTTAAAGGGAACTTCACGGTTATGTATTAAAGGGAATCTAACATTCCCGCATTTTGTTTTATTTCTTATGTGAGGTGTAGGGAAGGGGGGCGCAGTGTTTGTTCATCTGGCTGCTTCGTGCGGGAAGAGGGGCAAAGTACAGTTGATGGTTTAGGCTTCTGTCAGCACTGCGTTGTCTGCAGGCAAGATCTTTCATCCGCTGGAAGGTGGTGGTACTCCTGTATAATTTACTGATTGATTGTTTGGTTAGTGATTTTTGAAATTTGAGTTTGAATGAGGGTTAATTAGGCAGGGAGCGAAGAGTAGGAGAAGGCAGAAAATGATGAGAGGCATGAGGAGGGAGGTAGGATGTCTCTCAGAGTTGAAGAAAAGGGCCACCAGTAAGGGTTTGTGTCTTTTTTTGTTAAAAGTTCTTCAGACAACTCTCTAAGTTTATGGATGTTTTCTTCAACTATGCCTGATTCATTGATGTAATAACAGCATTGTTCTTGCAGGAGAGGCAGGTGCCTCCTTTTTCAGCTGTGAGGAGGTCTAGTGCCCTGCGATTTTGCAAGGCTACTTGTGCTACTGAGGTTACTTGCCTCTGGAGTGATGCTAATGATTGTGCAGTTGAATCTAGGGCTGTCTGGAGCTTTGTGTTTAGATCTTTGATGCTCCATAGGGAGTGTCCTAGGGCTCCTCCAGAGAGTCCAACTCCTAGAGTGGAGGTGGTTAGGGATAGTCTGACTAAAATTGGGAGGAAGGCTGCCCGTTTTTTGCGGTGTTGTGGCAGTAGCCACTCCATTTCTGCTTTACTGTACAGAGTTAGCTGAGGGGCTATGGTGACTATGAGACAGGGAGCAGAGGTGTTTGGGAAGATGCGGGTAGTTAAGGAGCTGTTGCACTAAAAGAATTCTCCTAGCTTGGAGTATGATGTTTGAGAGTATGTGATGGTGTGGGTGCAACTTTGATGGTTACAGGAAGCTTTTGGTGAAAGGAGACACAGCCGGGTGGTGGATACATTTTCTTCAGTAGATTCCCACAGTGGAATGTTGGTAATTGGAGAGATGAGGATTTTGTTTGTGGGGGTGTTGCTGGGAGTATATGTGGATATGTTAAGGGGTACTGCAGCTAGGAGAGGTCATGTGAGGGATGCACAAAGGAAGCAGTTGTGAGAGTTAGGTTTGGCGAAGTTAGGTTCAAAAGAGTGAGGCTTTTCTGTATGAGGTGTAGCCAGGAGAAGGGGGAAGTAGCAGGGTGCTTCTCAAGAGGGAGCTCGTTGAACTGATTGGCTAGAATTTGTTCAGATTGTTGAATGTTATGGGAAATTTGAGTATGTGGGTGAGAGATAGAAACGTACTCACAAGAGATTGAGAATTGACCTGTTGGGAGGCTATTCCAGGCATTTGAATAGAATTTTCCTGTTTCACATTTTGCCCATCGGTCTTCCCAGGGGTCTGTGATGACTAAAGTGTGCCTGTGAGTTTTAGCGTCAAACTTAGAGAGTCCTACGTTGTTGATGGCACCGTGAATCTTATATGACCAATAAGGACACCCTCTGTACTGCAGGTAGTTCTTGCAGTGTGATGCCCTTTGGTCATAAGTAAAGCATAAATACAGATGAGAGGCATAGGGATTTTTAATGAGTTATGATTGCTGGAGGTCAATGGTGATTGGCTCCTGGCATCCTTTTATAGGGCAGTTATCAGTGGCTGCCAGCCGAGTTTGTTTGACATTATTTTCAGTGTATGTTTCTCTGACTTTGAACTGCCAGACATAGGTGAGGTGTGGGGGGGAAATAAGGTTTAGGCAAAGGATAAGGGCAAAGGGGGGTGACTGTGAGCCTGTGAGAATACAGTGGGGGAGGAAGATAAAGAAGAGGAGAACAGGCTGGAGGCAGGGAATTGATTGCATGGCTTTCAACTTGTATCTTCGCTGATAGGAGGAAGGCTAGGCTTGTGTACTTTCTTGAGGCACAGAGTGAGAGGCTTTATCTGTTCCACTTTATAGGAGTCTGCAGAATGTGGGGGAAAAGGGAGGGAAGAGGTATGGTTTAATGTGTGAATGATGTATCCAATAAGGAATGTTAGTAAGTTTGGCTGCAGTGGGGGTTGTAAGTATGACTCGGTGTGGGCCTTGCCACTTGGGGGTTAAAGGGTTGTGCTTGGCATGGGGAGGAGAGAAAAGGACTAGATCTCCTGGCTGGTAGGGACTAGAGATGTTTGTCTTTGCTAGGGCTGGGGTGGTTTGGTTGGCAGTTGTCCATATTAGGGAGCGTGTGTACTGCAGGAGTGGAGTAAGTAAGTGCGAGGGGAGTGTTGATGACTGTGGGCTTATTCCCAGGGGAATAAGAGGTCAGCCATACATGAGCTCAAAAGGGGATAGGTTGGTGGGTTTCTTTGGTAGTCCTCTACTTTTGAGGAGAGTGAGGGGTAGAAGCTTGACCCAGTCTAGGTGAAGTTCTAGGGCTAGTTTGGTAAGGGTGTTTTTTAGAGTCCGATTGGTTCTCTCTACTTTTCCTGAGGATTGTGGGTGATAAGGGATGTGAAATTGCCAAGGGATAGAGAGTGTTTTGGTTATGTCTTGGGTTACTGCAGAAGTGAACTCGGGCCCGTTGTCTGACTGCAGGGAAGTGGGGAGCCCGAATCTGGGAACGATGTGGATAAGGATGATATCAGCTACTGTACAGGCTCTTTTGTTGCTTGTTGGAAAGGCTTTTACCCACCCACTAAAAGTGTCTACTAAAACAAGGAGGTATTTGGACCTCTTTACGGTAGGCATACATGTGAAATCTACTTGCCAGTTGGCGCCTGGGAGAAGTCCGAATGCTTGGTGGCTGGGAAAGGTGGGTTTATGAGTAGATGTGTTAGGGTTGACTCTCTGGCAGATGTTACAGGTGGAAGAAATATGTTTGAGGAGGGCTAGATCGTCTGATGACAAAGGGTAAAAAGGTATTAAAAACTGCACAAGAGCTTGACTGTTAGAGTGAAAGATGGTGTGTAAGTACGTGACGAGGTCTGTCATATTAAAGGGAGGGATGGAAGGAGGCAGGGGCCGTAGGGGTCTGCTAAACGGTGCTGCAGTGGCTGCTTTGGCAGCAGCATCTGCTCTGTTGGACATGAATGATTGATCTATTTGATGGGATTTTCAGTGCACAAGGCCAATGGACTGTGGAAATTGTGAGGCTTCTAAGGCTGTGATGAGCTTTCTGTTAGTGATGGAGGTCCCTTTTGTAGTAAGGAATCCCCTTTCTTTCCAGATCGCTGCATGGGAGAGTAGGACATGGAAAGCATATTTGGAGTCTGTGTAGATGGTGAGGGCTTCTCCCTTTGCTAGGGTAAATGCGCGGTTGAGAGCTATGAGTTCTGCTTGTTGGTTAGTGGTGTGTGGAGGCAAGGGGGCTGCTTCTATAGTCTGAGTGGGGGAGACTATGGCATACCCGGCTCTCCAGGTGCCATCCAGGGTGATGAAAGAACTGCCATCAGTAAACCATACATGTGTGGCTTGTTGGAGTGCTCCTTCTTGTAGGTTGATAGGGTGAGGAAGTAGGTTTTCTAGGATTTGGATGCAATTGTGTTCAGGTTCTGGATTTGTTGAGGTGTTGGCTGGGGAAGGAAGTAGGGAGGCAATGTTGCTAGGGGTGCATGTAGCAAAGGAAATGGAGGGATCTTCTAGGAAGGTGACTTACAGGGCTAGGATTCAGCTAGGAGGAAGGGTTTTCAAATTTTTGTATGTTAAGAGTTATGACAGGAGGTGGGGTGAAAGGATGGTGGTGGCTGTGCCAACGGTGAGTTTTCTTGCCTCTTGGTGAAGAATAGCTGCAGCTGCTAAGGCGTGGAGGCATGGTGACCATCCGCGGGTGGTGGGATCTAATTGCTTTGAGAGATATGCTACAGGGGCAGGTGTGGAAAGTGTGGTCTGACAAAGGACTCCAAGGGCAAACACGTGGGTTTCATTAACATATAGGAAGAAGGGCTTGGAGAGATCTGGCAGGTGCCGGGCTGGAGCTCGTAGGAGAGCTTTCTGCAGGGAAGAGAAGGGGTGTGTTATTGGCTGCAAAAGGGGCTTGGAGAGGGAGTCTTTTGCTGCAGCATAGAGGGGAGCTGTGAGTATGGAGAAGTTGGGGATCCAGCTACGGAGAAAGTTTGCTAAGCCTAATAAGGAAAAGATCTCTTCTTTTGTAGAAGGGACAGGGATATCATGGATTAGTTGTTTCCTGCATAGAGTTATGGCTTTTCAGCCAGGGGTCAGAAGGACACCTAAGTATGAGACTTGAGATGTGGATAACTGCACTTTTTCTGGGGATACGCAGTAGCTGCGGTCAGAGAGGTGGTTTAGTAGGGTGATTGTATCTTGTTGTGAGGTTGCTAGGGAAGGGCTGCATAAAAGAAGATCATTGACATATTGTAAGAGGGTAGAGCGAAGAAAAGAAATATGTAGGAGGTCGTGTGCCAGCACTTGGCCAAATAGATGGGGACTATCTTTAAAGCCTTGGGGAAGGACAGTCCATGTTAATTGGGTGGAGACATGGGAGATAGGGTCTGTCCATGTGAAGGTAAAAAGATTTTGGGAATCGGGGTGGAGAGGTATGGTAAAGAAGGCATCTTTTAAGTCTATTACTGAAAAATAGGTGGTGGAGCTTGGGATGCAGGAAAGGAGAGTGTATGGGTTGGGTACTACTGGATGGATGGGGATGACTGCTTCATTTATGATTCGGAGATCTTGGACTAACCTGAAAGTGCCATTAGGCTTTTTTTTTTTTTTTACAATTTATTTTATTTTAGTATCATTAACCTACAATTACATGAGCAATATTGTGATGATTAAACTACCCCCTTCATCAGGTCCCCCCCACCAACCCTATTACAGTCACTGTCCATCAGTGTAGTGAGATGAGAATCACTACTTGTCTTCTCTGAGCTGTAGAGCCCCCCCCGTGCCCCCCCACCCTATGTCTGCCAATCGTAATGCCC
>JAQQAC010019400.1:10173934-10254358 GCA_029783875.1 Phataginus tricuspis
TCTTCTCTATATGTCTGGTAGAATTCAGAGGTGAATCCATCAGGTCCAGGGCTTTTGTTCTTGGGTAGTTTTTTGATTACCGATTCAATTTCGTTGCTGGTGATTGGTCTGTTTAGTTTTTCTGTTTCCTGCTTGGTGAGTCTTGGAAGGCTGTATTTTTCTAAGAAGTTGTCCATTTCTTCTAGGTTTTGCAGCTTGTTGGCATATAGATGCTCGTAATATTCTCTTATAATTCTTTGTATTTCTGTGGGGTCCGTCGTTATTTTTCCTTTCTCATTTGTGATTCTGTTTATGGGTGTAGATTCTCTTTTTCTCTTAATGAGTCTGGATAGGGGTTTATCTATTTTGTTTATTTTTTCAAAGAACCAGCTTTTGGTTTCATTGATTTTTTCTGTTGTTTTATTCTTCTCAATTTTATTTATTTCTTCTCTGATCTTTATTATGTCTCTCCTTCTGGTAACTTTGGGCCTCATTTGTTCTTCTTTTTCCAATTTCAATAATTGTGTCCTTAGACTGTTCATTTGGGAATGTTCTTCCTTCTTTAAATGGGCCTGGATTGCAATGTACTTTCCTCTTAAGACTGCCTTCGCTGCGTCCCACAGAAGTTGTGGCTTTGTGTTGTTGTCATTAGTCTCCATATATTCTTTGATTTCTGTTTTGATTTGGTCATTAACCCATTGATTCATTAGGAGAATGTTGTTAAGTCTCCATGTATTTGTGAGCCTTTTTGATTTCTTTCTGAAATTTATTTCTAATTTTATACCTTTGTGATCTGAGAAGTTGGTTGGTAAGATTTCAATATTTTTGAATTTACTGAGGTTCTTTTTGTGGCCTAGAATGTGGTGTATTCTGGAAAATGTTCCATGTGCACTTGAGAAGAATGTGTATCCTGCTACTTTTGGGTGCAGAGTTCTGTAGATATCTGTTAGGTCCATCTGTTCTAGTGTGTTGTTCAATGTCTCTGTGTCTTTACTTATCCTCTGCCTGGTTGATCTATCCTTTGGAGTGAGTGGCGTGTTAAAGTCTCCTAGAATAATTGCATTGCTGTCTATTTCCTCCTTCACTTCGGTTAGTATTTGTTTCACATATGCTGATGCTCCTGTGTTGGGTGCATATATATTTATAATGGTTATATCTTCTTGTTGGACTGACCCCTTTATCATTATGTAATGTCTGTCTTTATCTCTTGCTACTTTCTTCGTTTTGAAGTCTATTTTATATGATACAAGTACTGCAACACCTGCTTTTTTCTCTTTGTTGTTTGCTTGAAATATTTTTTTCCATCCCTTCACTTTTAGTCTGTGTATATCTTTAGGTTTGAGGTGAGTCTCTTGTAAGCAGCATATAGATGGGTCTTGCTTTTTTATCCACTCTGTTACTCTGTGTCTTTTGATTGGTGCATTCAGTCCATTTACATTTAGGGTGAGTATTGATAGATATGTACTTATTGCCATTGCAGGCTTTAGATTCGTGGTTACCAAAGGTTCAAGGGTTGCTTCTTTACTATCTAAGAATCTAACTTAACTTTCTTGTTAAGTCATTGTGAACGCCGTCTGATGTTTCTTTATCTCTCCCTTCCTATTCTTCCTCCTCCTTTCTTTATATATTAGGTGTTTTATTCTTTGCCTTTAGTTAGTATTTGGATGGTGTGCTTTCTTTGCTATGCTTTTATTTTCTCTGGTGACATCTTTTTAGCCTTAGGGGTGTTTCCCTCTAGAGCAGTCCGTTTAAGATATCCTGTAGTGGTGGTTTATGGGTGGCAAACTCTCTCAACTTTCTTTTGTCTTGAAATTGTTTAATCCCTCCGTCATATTTAAATGATAATCGTGCTGGATACAATATTCTTGGTTCGAGGCCCTTCTGTTTCATTACGTTAAATATATCATGCCATTCTCTTCTGGCCTGTAAGGTTTCTGTTGAGAAGTCTGATGACAGTCTGATGAGTTTTCCTTTGTAGGTGATCTTTTTTCTCTCTCTAGCTGCCTTTAATACTCTGTCCTTGTCTTTGATCTTTGCCATCTTGATTATTATGTGTCTTGGCGTTGTCTTCCTTGGGTCCCTTGTGTTGGGAGATCTGTGGGCTTCCGTGGACTGTGAGACTTTTTCCTTTCCCAGTGTTGGGAAGTTTTCAGCAATTATTTCTTCAAAGACACTTTCTATCCCTTTTTCTCTCTCTTCTTCCTCTGGTATTCCTATAATGTGAACATTACTCCGTTTCGATTGGTCACACAGTTCTATTAATATTCTTTCATTCTTAGAGATCTTTTTATCTCTCTCTCTCTGCCTCAGCTTCTTTGTATTCCTGTTCCCTGTCTTGCAATTCCTTGATCGTGTCTTGAACCTGATTCAATCTGCTGTTGAGCCCTTCGATGGCTTGTTTCATTTCTGCATTGTCTTTCCTCACTTCCCTCATTTCCTCCCTCAGCTCTTGCACATTTTTCTGTAGATCCGTCAGCATGGCTATGACTTTTATTCTGAATTCTTTTTCTGGAAAACTGTGCATGTCCATTTCTTCAGATTCTTTCTCTGGAGTTGTGTTTGTCTGAAGGTTTGTCTGTATCATATTCTTCTGTCTTCTCATGACTATAGAATTGGTTGTTGGTAGCAAGGAGAGATAAGAAAGGAGAGAAAAGAAAAAAAGAGATTTCTACTAATAATAAAAAAGTAAAAGGGGAGAGAGAGAAAGGAAAAGAAAAGAAAGAAAAAGAAAAGGCAGCAACACCTAAAAGAAAACAGCAACAGCAACAAAAAAAAAAAAAAAGAAAAAAAACACCAAAACGCCCACCGGGGGTGGTTTCTGTGTGAATGCTGTAGGTGGCGCTATTGCTCCACTATTCCAGAGCCACGGCCACGTCGCTCCACACCGCCGTTTAAAGCTGTGGCCGGGTGAGAATGACTGGGAGGCTGTTGAAAGAGAGAGAAGAAAAAAAGGAAAAGAAAGGGGAGAAAAAACAATTAAAAAAAAAAAGCCACCGGGAGTGGGTTCCGCGCGAGTGCTGTAGGTGGCGCTGTTGCTCCACTATTCCAGCGCCACTGTATAGTTCTGGCTGGGTTGGGAACGAATGGTAAGCTGTTGATCTCCGTGGGGGTCTCAATGGCGGGCACTCTTTCCCAGTCGCCAGCCACGGGGTCCAAAGCTCCCCAGGACTCCCAGCGTGCTGGGCTCAGTTTGCGGGGCTATCCGGCCCCTCTACTGAGCTCCTGTCTCTTTAAGACCACTGAGGTAGAGCGCACGCTTTTCTTCCCTTTTTTCTCTTTTCTTTCTCTTTCCTGGAGCCTGCCGCGGGCAACTTGTACGTTCAGGGTTGGGACCCTGTGCCGTCTGTCTCTCCTATCTCCGCTACACCGCAGGCCGTGTGTCGGGGCTCCCGGCGCAGACTTCCACTCCCTCCCGGCTCTGAATCCTCTCCTCCCGCCGGAGCGCTGGGGGAGAGGAGCGCTCAGTCTGCTCGCGGCTCCATACCTTACCCGCCTTGCCGGGACTCCCGCCGGAGTGCTGGGGTGGAGGGGCGCTCCCGGCGCAGACTTCCGCTCCCTCCTGGCTCTGAATCCTCTCCTCCCACCGGAGCGCTGGGGGAGAGGAGCGCTCGGTCCGCTCGCGGCTCCATACCTTACCCGACTTGCCGGGACTCCTGCCAGAGTGCTGGGGTGCAGGGGCGCTCTGGTCTCGCTGGATCGTGTTTCCGTCCTGCCTCGCCGGGTGCCGAGTCCTCTGTCTGGAGTGTCTGGCCACCGGAGCTAGGTGTAGCTGTTCGCTGTGCACTTTCCTGTGTATTCTGGTCTCTCTTTTAGGGATAGTTGTATTTGCTGTATTTTCATGAATAAATATAATGTTGGGAGGAATTTTTCTGCTGGTCCGTTCGCGACGCCATATTCCCGGAACTGTCCCATTAGGCTTTTTAACTGCAAGTATTGGGGTGTTGAACGGCGAGTGGGTTGGCTTCAAGAAGTCTTTTCTTAACAGATTTTGGATGATAGGCTGGAGGCCGAGCC
Organism: Phataginus tricuspis; assembly: GCA_029783875.1. Classification (NCBI taxonomy): domain Eukaryota; kingdom Metazoa; phylum Chordata; class Mammalia; order Pholidota; family Manidae; genus Phataginus; species Phataginus tricuspis. The sequence continues at coordinate 10,177,928 of JAQQAC010019400.1, forward strand.
GGCTACGCAAGGGTAGCGTGTATTGGGATTGTGATGGGAAGGAGTTTGGGTTTTTAAGACTGATATGAACTGGGTTGCACTTAGCTAGGGATGGGTTATTCGTGTCCCACACGGAGGGATTTACAAGGTTTGGCGGCAAGGGTGGAGCTGGAATGGGAGAGGGGGCGCTCTGAAGACAGAGGAGAAGATGGACCGCTGGCGAGTCTGAGTTGAGGCGATGTGAGGGGCGAAAAGAAATAGAAGCTCCTAATTTGTGTAAAATGTCTCTGCCAATAAGGGGTGTAGGACAGTGTGGGATAATGAGAAATGAGTATGTGAAAGTGGCTTGAGTTATAGTGCAAGTGAGGGGGGCAGTTGAAAGGGCTGGTAAGGGTTGCCACAAACTCCAATGATAGATATGCAAGAACAGGAGATGGGGCCCTTATACGAACACAGAACAGAGTAAGTAGCTCCAGTGTCGATGAGGAAGGAGAGTGGGATTCTTACCACTGTGACTGTCACCCTGGTCTCTTTGGTGGTGATGGCAGTGGCTGTTCGAGGGAGCCCTGGGTCCCGCTAATCTTCATCTGCTAGGTTGAAGATAGCGGCTGGGGACGGGGCAGAGTCAATTGGACGTGTGCTTCTCTGAGCACTAGGACACTCGACTGCCCAATGTCCAAGGAGGTGGCACTTGGGGCAGGGCCCAAAGGGTTTTCTCGAGTTGGGGCAAGCTCTTGCCCAATGGCCTTCTTGGCTGCACCTGTAGCATGGTCTTGATGGTGCTTTTTCCTCAGGCCCTCGAGAGTTGACAGTCACGGGAGGAAAGGCTTTAGCCATCATTTGGTGTTTGAGCTGGTATTTATGTTTTAAGGCTTTCTCATCTCTCCCATTGTACACTTTGAAGGCTACAGCTAAAACTTCAGACTGTGGTATAAGGGGCCCCCATTCAAGCTTCTTTAGTTTTGCTCTTATATCGGGAAAAGTTCGAGCAAACAAATAAGTCATTAGGAGTTGCCGCCAGTCAGGAGTTTCTGGATCTAGATTGGTGTATTGTAAGAGGGCTTGTGTGAGCCTGTCTAGGAAGGCTGAAGGGTTTTTGTCCTTATCTTGAAGGACATTTTGTAATTTTTCATAATTAATGGCTTTATTGGCCGCTTTTCACCTGCTACGAGACAAGTAGTAAACTGGTCTTGGTGAATGATATCTCAGGGATGGTTATAGTCCCATCCTGGGTCTCTATCTGGCGCAGCTTCTGGTCCCATGGGGTGAATGGGGTTGGTAAGGTGCATATTGTCTGCATGGGCTCTAGCCTGTTCCCAGACTCGCCTGCGCTCCTCGCGCAGGAGGGTACTAGACATGATGACGTGGAGGTCGTGGAAAGTGAGATTGTAGGACTGGGTGAGGTACTGGAATACAGTATAGGTTGTAGGGTTGGAAGTGTAGGAACTGAGACGCTTCTCAGAAAGGGAAAAGGGAATGTGTAGTCTGATGACACTTTCGGCTCCTGCTACTTCCCTCAGTGGGGCTAAGAGGTGAGCTTTAGTGCGACTGAAAGTGGCAGGTGGACTGGGAGGCAAGGGGATGGAACAGGCATCAGGGTGGGGAGAGAGCGGGGGGGGTGGATACTGAGGATGTGGAAGGAGAAGGAGGGAGGGCTGGCTGAGGAGAGAGCGGGGAGGTGGTAAGGAGGCTGTGGAAGGAGAAGGGATGGTCTGAGGGGTGAAGACAGGCAGTGCAGAAGGGAGGGCTGGAGGGGTGAAGGCAAGTGGTGCAGAAGAAGGAAGAGTATAGTTTGTGGGTGGCGGGAGTAAGGCTGGAAACAGAGGAGTTGGATGTGAGACTGGAGGCGGGTGGTTGCGTCCTGTGGCAGGAACAAAGGCAGGTGGGGGATGGGAATTGACTGAGCTTTGGGCTGCTGAGCGATAAGGGGGCAGTTCATCTGCAGGATCTGGGTCTAGGGAGGAATGGGGAGCGCTTGGAGAGCTTGAAAGGACGGCAAGGACATGTTTGGGGTGACAAGAGCTACATAGAGAAGGCTTATTTTGAAGATAGAAGAAAGCTTGAACATCGGGAATTTCCTTCCATTTGCCTGAACGCTCACAGAAGTTGTGGAGGTCCTGAAGGACTTTAGGGTCTAAGGACCCATATTGAGGCCAAAGTGTTTTATTGTCTAAAGGATATTGGGGCCAAATCTGGCTGCAGAGCTGAATTATCTTGGAGGGTTTTAGATATGGATGTAAATGAAGAGTTTTGAAATTGCTTAGGAGGCAGCTGAGCGGGGAATCGGCAGAGATGGAGGGGGACACTCCCATCGTGACTCCTACAGTGGAGTTTCTGTAGCACACCCCAGGCGTCCCTAGGGGGCTTAGAACTCCGAGAGAAACCCGACTCCAAGTGAAGGGTCGTCACCACTGTCACTGGAGGGGTGAGCTTGCCCCGGGCAAGCGTGCCAGCAGGTGCCTGGCGCCAGGACTTTCGGCACCGCCCTGGGCGGTGAGTACAAAAGTACGAGCCTGCTGGGAACGGAAGCGTCACAGTGGGAGGGGTCTCACGCCTGCTGGGGACGAGAGGGACTGGGGCGTCACTGACCTGCTGTGGGCCTAGTAGGGATGCAAGAGGGACGGGAGAAACTAGTGGACTGGGGGCGTCATTGACCCACTGCAGGTCTAGGGGGCAAGCCTCTTGCCTGCTGGGGACGAGAGAAACTGGACTGGGGCAAGTCTCTCGCCTGCTGGGGACGAGAGACTCTGGACTGGGGCAAGTCTCTCGCCTGCTGGGGACGAGAGAAACTGGACTGGGGCAAGTCTCTCGCCTGCTGGGGACGAGAGACTCTGGACTGGGGCAAGTCTCTCGCCTGCTGGGGACGAGAGAAACTGGACTGGGGCAAGTCTCTCGCCTGCTGGGGACGAGAGACTCTGGACTGGGGCAAGTCTCTCGCCTGCTGGGGACGAGAGAAACTGGACTGGGGCAAGTCTCTCACCTGCTGGGGACGAGAGAAACTGGACTGGGGCAAGTCTCTCGCCTGCTGGGGATGAGAGACTCTGGACTGGGGCAAGTCTCTCGCCTGCTGGGGATGAGAGAGACTGAACTGGAAGTGACCAGGGGCACAGCCGTAGCCAATGAAGGCCGTGATTGGAGGCAGTCCCCCGCCTGCGGTGAGGCCACTAGGGTGCCGGACACTGAACGGTCAGTCCCCAGGCACTCACAGAGGCGTTTTTAGTCACTTGATGGGGGAGGGTGACACACCGCTCCTTTGGCGTGGGTGGTGGATGCTGGAGAGGCATTCAGGGAGATGGAGGGCGCTGAGGAGCCCCCGTGTCTAGAGGGGCCGGGCGCTATGGGATTCCCGGTGCAGCTCGAATTCCTAGGAAGAGCAGGCGACTGGGAGATCCAAAACCTGGCGGAAACACCAATGAAAGGGTCCTTTTAGCTACCCGGCTCACTCGCTCGCAAAGAAGGACATGAGAACTCCGTCAGCGTGGCTTTATTCCCTGTAAGACAAAGAGGCAGAGTGGCTGTCTCAAAAGAGAGAGAGCAGCAAGGGGGGAGCTGAAGACAGACAGAATGGCTGTCTTGGAAAGGAGAGAGCAGCAGCAGCAAGGGGGTTGCTGCTTATATGGGAATTTAGGGCCTTGGTGAGCAGGATGGTGGCCTTGAGAGTTCTGAGAAACAGAAACTGGACTTAGAAACTGCTATAGACGATAAGGGATTTTGCTACACTCAGGTGCAGCTGTGGTTCAAGGCTGTGTGTTAAAGGGAACTTCAAGGTTATGTATTAAAGGGAATCTAACAGACTCAAAATAACGAAACTGGACAATTATCTTACACCATACACAAAAGTCAACTCAAAATGGATACAAGACTGAAACATGAAGACCTGAAACCGTAAACTTCCTAGAGGAAAACATGGAGGGTAAGCTCACTGACACTGGTCTTGTTGACGGTTTTTTGAATTTGACACCAAGAGTGAAAGAAGGCAACAAAAGTAAGAAGAAAAAGGAGGATTATATCAAACTAAACGGCTTCTGTACAGCAAAGGAAGCAATCAACAAAATAAAAAGACAATCTATAGATTGAGAGAAAATATTTTCAAATCACATATCTGATAAGGGATTAATATCTAAAATATAGGAAGAATTAATACAATTCAGTAAGGGAAAAAAACCCACCAAACAACCCAATTACAAATGGCAGGGATGTAAATAGACATTTTTCCAAAGAACACATACAAATAGCTGACAGGTACATGAAAAGGTGCTCAACATCACTAATCATCAAGGAAATGCAAATCAAAACCACAATGAGATATTCACCTCATACCTGTTAGAATGTCTATCATCAAAAAGGCAAGTAATACCGACTGTTGGCAAGGATGTGGAGAAAAGGGTTCCCTTTCAGTGCACATGTTATAATGTAAATTGGTTCTGCTACTATCTAAAACAGAATGGAGCTTCAATAAAAAATAAAAAATTGCATGATCCAGCAATTCCACTTCTGAGTATTTATCCAAAGGAGGTGAAATCACAATCTTAAAATACCTGCTCTGTTCACTGCAGCATTGTTTACAATAGCCAGGACATAGAAACAATCTAAGTGTCCACTGATGGATGAATGGATAAAGAAAATGTTGTATATATATATATAAAAACAATGGGATATTATTCAGTTTCAAAAAATGGAAATTCAGTCATTTGTAACAACATGGATGCGCCCTAAGTGAAATAAGTCAAGTACTGTATGATATCACTTACATTTGGAATATAAAAGAAAGCAAAACCAAACAAAGAATTCATACATATACAGAACAGATTGGTGAATACTAGAGAAGGCGGGGATGAGGGGTGGGGGTAGGCACAATAGGTGAAGGTCAAAAGTTACAACCTTCCAGTTACCAGACGCATAAGTCGTGGGATGTAATATATAGCATGGTGAATATAGTTAACAATGTTGTATTGTATATTTAAATGTTGAGAGAGTAGATATTAAAAGTTCTCATCCCAAGAAAAGACTCCTTTTTATCATCTCACATCACAAGAGGCAGCCTTTGACCACCTACTTGACTGTGTGGGATCAGCGAGAGTGAAATTTTAGGAATGCTTCCTGCAGTTGCCTCTTAATGTTTGGTGAATAGTGTATTTCTCTGCTGGTTGGTGAGAGGCTGCCTGTTTAGTCTTTAGCAGAAAGAGAACAGCATCTAGACAAACTGCTCCCTGAGAGGATCTCCACTGTTGCTCAAAAAAGGTGAACCACATAGTGTGTGATCAAAAATTCACTTTGAGGAAACTGAATTAAAGATGACCCTCTTCAGGAGATAAGTATACCAGACTCTGTGGCCAGATCCTTTTCTGCTACCCTTGGAAACCAAAACCTAAAGGAAGTTCAGGCTCTTCTAAAGGGATGCTGAAGCCACAAGGAAAAGTCAGGATTCAAAGGACAAACCATTGTCTAGGCTTCCTACTACCCCCAGCAATGTTATGTTCACCTGGACCTTCAGAGACCCCTGAGGACGTTTATGTAAATTCCCTCATAGTGTGGGAGAAATCTAGCATTATCCAGGCCATTGAAATAAGTACTTGAGGCGCTCAAAGGGGAAAATGTGGTAAGCAAATGGTACACTGTGTCAAGAGACTCAGAAAATGTTAAACCTTACATGAAAACAAAGCCAACTTCCAAGATTAATGCCTATTTAGAAGGTAAAACTGGATGGGAAGGAACGTTATTATGTAAATGTAATAGAATTTACGTTTTATCAACCCCTTCAGGGTTCCTGAAATATGGGTTCAGTAAAGAGATTTATTCACAAATACTGTAATGGTTTGCATTTTACTGGAAGAAACTATTGTTTTATCAAAGAACATGCTGTGAAAGAAAAGACTTTGTAACCAGAGAATAGAAAGTAAAAAGTCACCGTCATGTGAGTAAAAAAAAAAGAAAGAAAAGACTCCTAACTATATATAGTGATGGATGTTAACTAAACTTCCTGTTGTAATCATTTCACAATGTATAATAAATATATCAAATCATTATGTTGTACATCTAAAACTAACAGGATGCGATATGTCAGTATATATCAATTATAAAATTATACTTTAAAAATTTTCTAGCACCACTTAAAAACTTACAGTTCCAGGCGCTCCATGCGGGCGGTGGGCGCCCCGGGGCGGTGTCAGGCGGCGGCGAGGGGCAGGCGCGCGGGGCGCGGGGAGCCGTCGGCGGCCACTCGCTGCAGGGACGCCCTGGTGGCTGTGCTCCCGCCGCCCGGCACAGGCCTTCATGGAACCTCGGCGGCGGCGGTGGAGGCGGCGCGGGGGACGAGGGGGGCCGCCGCGCCCTGGGGAAGGAGGCGCGGACGTCTGAGCGGGGCCGGGCGGGGAGGCCCTCCCTCGTGCGCCTCCCGGGCCTGCGCCCGCCTCGCCCGTCCCGCCGGCCCAGCCGCCCGCTCCCGCTGCATCCCCGGCCCAGAGGTGCCCCGAGCTCGTCCCGGAGGCGGGCCAGGGCGGCGGGACTCGGCCACCAGCGCGGCCTCGGGGTAGCGAGGGCGGGAGGGTGTGCGCGCGTGCGCGTGAGCAGAGGGTGCCCGCGCTTTGGAAGAATGACCCTGGAGTCATCACAGCGCGCTGCCTGAGGGAGGAGCCCGAGGAAGCCCGGCGGATCAACAACGAGAGACAGCGGCAGCTCCGCAGGGACCAGCGGGACACCCGCCTGGAGCTCACGCCGCTGCTGCTCGCCTCTTCGGTGTTGCCTGATGAGACAGACCGGAATTACTGCCTGACTTGTAGACGGTCACACACCTATCTGATCCCAAGCCTGCAATCCTTTCACCTTTGTTAGGCGGGAAAATAGTTATGAGCGGGGTGGAAGGAGAACAAGGTGAGTAAGCCCACTAGAAAGGACTCGGTTAACCAGTTAAAACTAGAAATCCAGAAAAGACTCAGAGTTAATGAGTTCATCACTTACAGTTCAAAAGGTGAAAAGCAACTTGGCCTTGAACCTTTGAATATTCCCCAGATGAACGTATCTGAGTACAGCCCATGTCTGCATTGTGTCAATTAGATCATTGTAAGATTTACTCTACAGCCTGCTAAAAGGTCCACCTATAAACAGCATAATAAAGACAAGGAGATCCCACCTTAAAGCCAAAATTGCATTTTGAAAAAAACTCAGGAAGATTAAGAAGAAAGAATCTTAACATACTCGTTAGCAAACCACAAATAACTCTGCCCAGGTTGGAGGAAGGGCAGACAATCTTGATTGATAAGCTAGTTTTGCAGAATTACCTAGAGGGCTGACTGATGAGAACCTTAACATCTCATCAATGATACTTGAGACCACTTAGCAAGCCCACAGATCCTTTAAGGGTGGCATCCCCAACTCCTCAGGGCGCTCCTCTCTCTGACGTCCCCCGCACTTAAGAGTGTATCACTAACTTTTCCCAACCCCTCAGGGTGCTCCTCTCTCTGACGTCCCCCGCACTTAAGAGTGTGTCACTACCTTTTCCCAACCTCTCAGGGCGCTCCTCTCTCTGAGGTCTTCCCTCCAGGTCTCGGATCTCGCTGTGCGGCGCGGCGCCAGCAGCCCGGGACCCGGGGCTCCAGGACCCACGCGCATGCCCTGGAGGGCGACCCTGCCACGCGCTCGCCGCGAGAGGGGGGAGGTGGGCAGCCGGGAGGACGGGGCGCCGCGGTGGGGCGGGAGGGCGCGCCAGCCCCCAGCCCTCTCATACTCTCCCCTCCTGCCCGACTCGCCGCCACCTCTGCGGCCAGGTCGGAAACCCGCCTTCCTCGGCTCCGGCGCGTCGGGGAGAGGGCAGGGGTGCGGGGCCGGCGCCTGGCCAGTCGCGGGGATGGCGTGTCCGCCTGCACCTGACGTTCTCTCCCCTGGTCAGTTGCGCCCTGCAAGTCCCGGCCGTCTGTGAATGGGAAGATGGAGGTGGATGCTCAGGGAATTCCTCTGCGCTCGGAGCCCATCCCCCGCTCCCAGGGCGCCAGTGGAGCCTGCCCGGTGCAGTCCCGCCGTCCCCGCCGCCCCAGTCGCGGCCCCAGCCCAGCCCCAGCCCCAGGCGCAGCCGCCGCCGCAGCAGCCGGATGACCTGCCCGGAGAGAGGGCGGGCGCTGAGGACAGCGACGATCCAGAGACCCCACAGCGAGAAGGGGGAGCGCAAGCGTCTTCCTTTCTGGTCACAGATGCCTGCCAAACACAGTTCCACGCCTGGGAGGAGGAGAGAAAGCTACTTTTCTGGGAGTCCCTGCAGTCTACTGGCTGTGGGCGGGTCGTCCGTTCCTGGATGCTTCATGAGGGACGAGGTGCACATCCGTCTTCACTCGCTTGGGTCCGGGTCGTGTGCCCCAAGCCCAGAGGCTGGTCTTAGAGACCCTCTCAAACTGCCTCACAGTGCATTCCCATTGGCATGCTGTATGTATGGTCTCCTTTTTAATATGACATAATACAGATGAAATAGTAGGATGTAAGAAAACATTAATGGTGGCTGTCCAAAACAAAAACTGATTTTAGAACTAGAAGACCCAGTGTTGTGGGGGAGGTTACCATGTCAAGCTTGGACAGCATCCTTCTCAGAGAGGATGAAGGTGTTCCTAGGGAGTTGATCCCATTGCCTCTGATGTGAGCATATCGTATCATCTAAATAAATATTTGTTAAGTAAATAAACAAGGAAGACCTCGGATGAGTGCCTGCTCTGCCGTTAATGGTGGGACCTGAGACAGCGCCAGCATTCCAAGCCTTGGTTTCTTTGTGTATAGAATGACGGTACCAGGGTAACCTGGAAGGTTGGTTGGGCCGGGGAATGTAAGGTGTGCATCCCAGCGCTCCAGTCAGTGCTCACTGACCCGGAAGTGGGCTGACCCCCGATTTAAACAGAGGACAGTGCCGTGTGCATTCCATGCCAGGCAGTTTTCACGGGGAAACCACTTACTTTTCTACTCTTATTTTCCTTTGTCAGTTTAAATCACTTCCTACCAGAGATGCCTGAAGTGGGTAACACACTAACCTTCAGAGACCCAATAACTCAGGTTTGTTTATTCTCAGCAGGTATTTGAGTGTCTCCTCCGTCCCTGGCAGGATGTTGTGCAAAGAAAGGCAGCAAGTCCATGGAAAGTCACAGAAGTGACATAAGTGACCACATGGTCCAAGTCCCCACTTCATCATGGAGTCACAGCATCACCCCCTGAGGACTTAGCGGTCTAAACCAGTCTTTTTCAGAGCGAGGACCCCAGTGAATGAGGTGATGTCTAGGGGCACCTTGAGAGGACCCACAAACAGAAGATGCTCAAGGGGAGACGGTATCCTTGTCACTAGCAGCAGCAGCAGCAGTAACATGAATAATGGGAATGACTATCGAGGGCAAAGAGAAGTACTTGATCAACTGGGCCACAAAGCAGGGCCTTGATACAGCCAATGGCCTAGGACGTGATGAGCACTAGTGACTGTCCCAGTAAAGAGACGACATTAGGAGGAGAACGAGGAGAAAATCCACTGGGATTCCTGGATGCTGGATGGCAGGGCAAGAACTCAGAAGGCACAGGAGAGGGCAGGGGCTGTCAGGCCAGTGCGACATGAACGACCACAGCAGAGGGTGGGTCCACCAGTTAGACTCTTGCTGCATGACAGACCCAAGACAACTTAAGGCTTGTGACAGCCGCTTATTCTCATGATCCGGTGGCTTGACTAGGGCTGGGTTTAGCCAGGATGCCTGGAATTCTCTGTCCACATGGTGTTTTAGTCTAGATCTCCCCACAGCAGTGGATTGCTTTCAGCGTTACAGTGCACGAGAAGGGAAGCAGGGAATGGCTCCTGAGGCCTCCAAACTCAAATCACCACATTTTGGAGGTCAGGAGGCCAGTCCATATTGAAGGGAGTGGGCAAATGGGGAAGGGCTGCAGCATCACGTGGCAAGGAGGCATAAATCCCCATGGGAGGAATGGGTGGCTGTATTTTGCAGGCTACTGCGTGAAGAATATTCCAGAATGCCTTGAGGAGGCACCGTTGGTGGAAGCTTTGAGACGCGTGGGTGGAACTGAGTTGGGCTTCCTGCAGATATGCTCTGTGTGGGGAGGGCAGGCTGGGAGAGGTCAAGGCAAACCCAGTCCCAGGCTACTGCAGATGTCCCAGCAAGGAATAATGGAGCAGCCCAAATTCCACATTTGGGTATATGCCCAATAAAAATGCATATGTATCCTTCATAAGGATATTCACACATGGAAATATTATTCAAAATAGCCCAAATCTGCGAACAGTCCAAATGCCTCTCCATAACAAAATGGGTAGATTGATATGGTATATGCACACAGCAGGATGAGAAGGAAATCTACTACAAACAACAAAAGGAGGGGCTCACAGATGCTAAGCCAAAGAAGCCATGCCCAAAAGCAAACTCAGTGCATGACTCCACTTATATAAAGTTCAAACACAGGCAAAACAGATCTGGGGTGTTCAACGGTGGAAGAGGGTTATCTGTGGGGAAGATGGGTCTAGTGTGTGGGAGGAGGCGTGAGGGGGATGGCTGTGTCTGTGTCCTGACCCGAGTTGGTTTGTGATGACACGGACATGTTCACTTTGTGAAAACTCAGAAAGATCCGCATTTATTATCTATTTTTCTATATGTATGCTGTGCTGCAATTAGAAACCAAAATAAGTTCATTAAAGGATGAAAAAAAGCAATGAAAGTCCAACCAAGGTTAGAAGCAGCACAGTGCAAAGTGTGACCCCAAAGGCAAGGCCCCATAGTGTAGCATTTACCCCTGTGGCTGAGAGGGGACACCAAGGCTTCCAGGAACCATGGGTGAAGTGTCCCAACTAGGCATGGCAGCAGGAAAGTCTCAGAGCACCATGACTCTGGGAAGGCTGAAGGAAGGTGATTTGAGAGAAATGAAGAGTTACTCCAGGAGCATGCTGGGTTTGTAATGCCATGGAGATTTCTGGGTGTGGACTCTGGGGTGAGCAGAGAAGACATTTTCAGCGCACTATGCATGCATGCATGCACATATACACACATACATGCACACTATATCATGCACACACACATGCACATGAGTGCCCCGTTGCACATGCACTCCTGTATGCACCAATTTATGCATTCACACATTTCCAGTCATGGACACAAACACATGCCATTCATATAAATACACTTGTGTGCACATGAGTATGCACACACATGCACATAAACACGTATTCAGACACTGACAGATACAGGATTACACATGTACACACATACACTCCTGATCATGTGCACACATGGCACACATGCACGCTCACACAGCTCATACCAACACACACGTGCATATATCCCTGTGTGTGTGCAGGGCTCGGCCATTTGTCTTCTGAGACCCTATTGTAGGATCTGCATGCACTCTGTTAGAAAGTAAATCCCTGAAACTAGGACATGGCTTCATCCTGAATACTGTGCCCTCCTGGAATCTCCCTCGTGGCCTAGCCAGATACCCTCACAGTGGCTGCCCAGCCCCTCAGCAGACCACCCAGCCGCATGCTAGGGAGAATGAGTTCTTTCATTACTCCCTTCAGCTCAGGAACAAAGGCCATCAGCAGTCTGCTTGCCCTTGCTGGTGACAAGGGACAGAAGCCCATGCTTGGTTCACTCACTCAGCAGTGAACTATAAAGAGTCACTGGGTGAATGAATAAATCTTCAGCAGCTACAAACTGAGCATTTAAGGGGGAAATGAGGGACCCTAGAACCAACATAGCTCTCCCCAGGGTTCTTCTTGGGGCAGGTTGATGGGGCATCTCTGTGTATGTTCCAAAGAGCCTATTGGAGCTAGTCACCAGCCCTTTAGTGCCATGTGTAAAAGCCCTCTCTCAGTAAGAAAACCACCTCACCCTGTAAGCCAAGCTCCTTTTTATCTAGTGTCAACCTGAGCAGAGTCTCTGCCAGCATGCAGAATCTAACCATGAATAATCCATGCACTTCACAGCCCATTTGACAGGGAACGTGGGAACCACTGCAGACGGTTGCAGGCAGTGGGAATCAGGGTGCTAATTATGCTCACTGTCACTTAGCAATACCATGACATCTTCTGGGGGAGAAAGGGGTTTTTAACTGTCTTCCTCAAGAAGAGAAGACTGTAGTCAAACAAACAAACCAGGGTTCCACAAAGCATACAAAATAGTGAGTTGAGCAAGTGAGTCTATTTAAATAATCTCAGGAAGGAAAAGGTTTTAGCTAAAAGAGTCTCCTAACAAAATGCCTATAAGGACATTAGGCTGAAGTGGAAAGCCTAGGGAGTAAGATGCAGGGGGTGTGCTGGCGTTTGAGTAAGTCCGGCTGGCATAATAGTCCGTTTGAGTAAGTAACCGCTGGTCTTTGGTGCCTTTGGCATACGGTGTCAGCCCCCTGGCCTCAGTGTGCTCCTCTGTCAGAGGGTGAGAGCGACAGAGCATGCACATGTGGTTCAGCGCCTAGAGGTTGTCGAGAGAATGGAAGCCCTTAGAGGGCGCCCAGTCTTCTGCTTGTGGCTTTGAGTAAGCAATGCCTGGTGCAGAGGGCCCTGGGTGCTCCACCCAGACCCTCAGTTCCTCTCACCAATTCTGAGCAAGGTCCCTGCTCCATTCCAGCTTCTGGGTGCTACTATTTCAAGCCTCTTGTTCCTGCAATTTAATTTCAGATGAATAAGTGGGGGTAGGTGACTGGGAATCGACAACAACTTCTTACCCAGCTGGCACAGGATGGACACTTAGGCAAGAAAACTGAGGAGGGGAGAGTGGCATCGGCCATGCCGCGTGGGCAGGAAGCTTAGGTCTCATGAAGCCTGCAAGGGACACGTAGCATTTTAGCTTCTGGCATCTGGATTTACTTGGGAACATCACTGCCTTCCTGGTGCTCAGGTTCGGGCACCTCAGTGAAGGTGCTCTGCCCTCCCATGAGGAACAGGCTGGTGACCCAGACAAGGCTGGAGGGACTCAGGTCAGAAAAGAAAATAAATGAGCGCCATCAGCTTGACAGCGGTAGTCATGCCCATCAAAACTCAGCTCGGCTCTCACTTTTGGTACAAAAGGGCATCAGGTGGGACTGGGATGAGATGTGTGTGCGCACTTTTACTCCTGTAAAATGGGCAGCCAAGGCAGTGCAGGCCCTGAGTGTGATAGACCCATCAAGGCCCTGTGAGCTGGATGTTCACGTTACCAACGACAGTTATGGCTGGAATCTCTGGCAGCGACTTGAATGAACTCGCCAACCTATGGGACTCTGGGCACAACTCTGGAATGGAGCAGACATATGGTACACCTTAATGGAGAAACAATTTTTTGCTGTGTACCAGGCCTCGCTGACTATGGAGCCCATCACTGGAACAGCCTCAATAAAGGTAATAAGCATCTATCCCATTGTAGGGTGGCTATGAGACTGGACCCAGTATCCACAGAGTGGTGTGGCACAGACACCTACACTGGGCACGTGGGGCACACACCCACAGGAGCATAGTGCCCTCTCTACTAGCCCCTTGAGTGGAGAACACCAATGCTTATTGGGGCTAGTGACCTATACCAGTGAAAGGCAGGAAGAATTTGCTTTAGAGCCGTTAGTAGCAGAGAGCACTTATTGGGAGGAAAGAGCCCCTATACCCAAAGATGCATGGTACACAGATGGCTCTAGCCATAGGCAGCCCCAAAAATGGAGGGCTGTACCTTTCAAGCTTAAGACTAAGACGATCTGGATGGAGGATGGTGAGGGCAAGAGCAGCCAATGGGCAGAGTTGCAGGCAGTGTGGCTCGTGATCACCCAGGAGCCCTCCCCACTAGTTGTTTGCACTGACAGCTGGGCCACCTGTCGAGGGTTGACTCTGTGGCTACTCACATGGTACCCTGCCAACTGGATGACCCCTTTGGGGACAAGAATTGCGGTAAGACATGGGTCTCTAGTCAAACTAAAATAGTTACAGTATATCATGTGACAGGCCATTTGCCACTGGCATCCTCTGAAAATGATGCAGATAAATTGAGCCAGGTACACTGGCTAGAAGGAAAGCCTGCCTCTGAAGCGGCCCAATTACATTTGTTGCATTAACATTTGCATGTGGGGCAGAAGACGATGTAGACTGTAGCCCATCAGTGGAGCCTGCCTTTAACCTTTGCAGGAGTCAGCAGAGCCCAGCAGGAGTGCACTGTATGCTCTAAAAGGGACTGACACCAAGTCCCACAGCAACTTGGGATGATAGCTAAGGGGACGATATGCCCAGTCAGGGGCAGATAAGACTCTATGGGACCTCTGCCTGAGTCAGACGGGTATCGATATGTCATGACTTGTGAGGACACAGCTACTGGACAACATGCTCTTCTTGCATGTTGCATGGACCAGCAATCAACCAAAAGAGGCCTAGAGCACCTCTTTGCAGCCTATGGCCAACCGCAGGTAATTAAGAGTGATCAAGGCACCCACTTTACTGGACATCCACTCCAAGAATATGTGCAACAATTAGGAATAAAGTAGAAGTTTCATATACTATACAATCCTACATGGGCAGGCATGATAGAGAGGTAGAATAGTTTGTTAAAATCTGCCCTGAAGTCAGATACCAGTAGTCTACAGGGATGGTCAGTTGGCTTATGGATGGTGCTTTGGCATTTGAATGAAAAACCCCAGATGGGGCATAGAAACCCTTAGACATGCTAACACACACTGCTGCCTCCCCTCTGCAACTGCACATACAAACCCAGGAGGAATCGCTGAAGCCAGGGTTTGGCCACCAGAATAATATCTTGCTACTAGAACCAACTGCAATAAATCCCAGAGACTGTTCAGTGGATGTGCCTTTGATGTTTTGTCACACAGACAAGCAGTGGCTGGCCCTCCTGGCACCTTGGGGACTAGGCCAGGAGGCTGGCCTCCTATGTATTCCTGGAAGAGCGGCAGGGCTCTCAAAGACCACGGAGTATACCCTAAACAGCTAGAAGGTAAGAGCACCTTACTGGGGAATTTTGTTTTATCTTTACAGCCAGCGCATGCACCTCTAGTAGCAATATACATAAATCCCTCGGTAACCCCCACAGGGAGAGGGGTAAAGGTGTGCTATATTAGACCCCGACAGGACTCCCTTTCTGACATGGTCCTATCACAGGACCCTCTCTTGCATGCATCCTACCTGGAGCACAAGATTTCCCCATGCTGCTATCACTAGATCATGTGTCTTATTGCCTCCTCTAATGTCTGTGTGGATTGGGCACACAGCCTAGCAAAAACTGCTGCTTGCTTGGTGTGCACACAAAGTGGAGGCATGAACTCATCTGAGTAGAACTTGTGTGAATACAGCTGGAATGACCACTCGGTGGCAGTCAACCTCCTCAGGCTTGAGGATCATTATAATTTTCATTATCTGTATGTTGTTGTTATCCTCTGTTGCTGTTATACAATCTGGTTACAATGCTCCAGCTTTCTCACAGAGACCATTGCAGAAGATTGAGGGAGCATAGATTGTGAAGTGAGCATCCTGGAGGGGTGGAGTGTAGGGAAAATGAATGTTCCTATGGCCAGGATCCTCACCTGACCCTAAACTACTTGATAGTGTAATTGGTCTACTGCTAGGTTAATAGTTACATGCCCACTGGCAATAAGTCCTTATTGTTGGTGTTACTATATAAAGAGCTCTGCCAGAGGCAGAGGCAGATGTGATTTCAGCACTCGACCTGCAAGAATAAAGCTTAGTATAAACCCTTGTATGCCTGATGTTCCATTGTTATTCAGTCTCAGGGAATTCACAGTGAACTTGCCCAGGGGCAGTCCCCCTCAGGTGGGACAGTACTATTATGTTCCCTTTTTTTCAGATGGAGCAACTGAAGAACAGAGAGGTGAAGTCACTTGCCAGAGGAAGGAAGTGGCAAAGCTGGGATTCAAATCCAGGCAGGGCTTTGGCTCCTGACTCTGTGCTCTAAACCATTAGGATTCACTGTCTTCCATCTGCCCCACCATCGGCAGCTGGTAATTGTATACATTTCGCAGGAATAGAAATGCTGTCCAGACTCTTGGTACATGTGCAGAGCTTCACTTGAAGAGTCCGGGAAGCACATCTGATCTTTCTCTCCAATGATAATCTGCACCAGTGTTAAGGCAGATACTAACCATCAGGTGCCTGCCCTTTATCCATCCCCCTTCTACTGGAGCCAAACAACATGACAAGCCAGACCATGAGCTCTCTCCTCCCCACTCTGGACAGTCCCTCCCCAAGAGAACAATCCACCCAGGCTACAGGAGAATCTCCAGTGTGTGTGGGAAGGAAACTGATCCATTCTGAGAAGGTGATTCTGAGCAAGGGCCTTGGACAGGGAAGCAGATGGTGCCTGGGTCCCAGGGGAGAGAGACAAACATGTCTGTGCTGTTTCCCCTGTGAGCCCAGAAAGGCGATGGCTTTGTGGATGAGGTCAGGCTGCAGAAAATTGTGAGCACTATCAATGAGGAGATGAGGAAAAGGCTGTGGGGAACTGGCGAGCTGGAGGTGAGGTGAGGGAGGTGAGGTGGGCCGAGGGAGGCTGGGCTGGGCTTCCAGGAGATTTTGCTTTCCTGATAACAAGAGAGTAACCCAGCAGGATGTCCTGGCCTTCGTCAGCCCTCTTTCCCCTGGAATGCAGGTGTGACTGGTCTCTGCAATGAAACAACAATGAAACAATATGAAAAGCCAATATGTTGTCACATAAATGATGGTAAAAAACAAACAGAAAAACTCTGAGTCCCAGGGGCATAGCTGGACAGCCAAGTCGATCCACCTCACAGCAGTTCATGAGAAAAACAGTGTTTTTCCGACTGCGTGAGCCATCAGCAGCCCAGTTTGCTCTTACTTGCAGACTGAAGCCTATTTACCGTATTCCAGGCCTTGGAAATGCCATGATTAAGTAGTGTTATGACACTTATTTTGGAGAGGAGGGAATGGAGGCTTGGAGTAGTGGTGTCCCTAGTTGGAAGTCACACAGCAACTATGTTGTGAAGCTCTGGCTCCTGGGCCTGGCACTGGCCTCCTGGCACATGCCCAGTGAACCCACTCTGTGCCAGGTACACAGCAGGGAGCCCACATATCTGCCACATGCACAAATGACCCTCTCCTAGGTCACCGACACCACTCCTGGAGCTGGGATCCTAAGACCTGTGGGTTTAGAAAGTGGGCTCTGGCATGAAGTACTGAAATTGGGATGTCAAAGGCTTGAGACTTACCACAAACCCTATTTCTGTCCTGCCCCCTAAAAATACCAATAAGAAGGAGTTTACAAAATGTATCCCACACTGGGGTGCAGGAAATAGAGAGGCCACAGAAAGAAAGAAACTTCCCTTCACAGCATAAGGAGTCGAGGCTAGACCACCGAAGGCAAAGCTGGGAGCTACAGGACAGGCCCCCATCCCCAATCTGGGCCCAGAGCAGTGGAGGTGCCAGGACCATGGCCACAGGGGACGCCCGCAGACCTCAGGAGTGAGCATGGCAACAACAGATGCAGTCAGACCGGGACACAGGGAGGCTGACCCCATGTATTTCCTTCTTCTCTCCTCCCCGGCGCCACCGCAGCCCCAGCCACCATCAGACATGGACCTGACGGGGCAACCTTTCAGCCCTTCTCGGCATCCTGCTGAGGCTCCTGACATGGGGAGAGGAGAGAGAAAAAATAATTTTAATAACAATAACAATGACAACAACTTCATAAAACAATAGCATTTGTAGAGAGCTCACTATGGGTCAGGCACCCTTCTAGCACTTTCCATGGATTACGATTCCCACCCCAGTGTCCTTGACATTTTTTAAACACACCAGACACACTCCTACCGCATTGCCTTTGCACTCGCTGCTCCTGCTGCCTGAAATACTTTCCCCCAGACACCTGCATGGTTCCATCCCTTACTTGCTCCAAAGGTTTAAATATCACCTTCCCAATGAGGTCCTCCCGGACGACTCAGGTTAGAGTTGCAAACAACTTCGAGTGCTCCCACACACGTGCCTTGCTTTCGTTTTCTTCTCACCACTTATCTCCTAAAATACCTTCGGTTTGCCCTGTGTCTTGCTCACTGTCTCTCTTCCCCAGCACAATATCAGCTCTGCTGGGGCAGGGTTTTGTAACTGTTTCGTTCACTGTTCTATCATCCCCAGGACCTTGAAGAACAGTATCCAGCACATAGTAGGCACTCAGCAAATATTTGTTGAATAAAATGAAATCCAATGAAGTAAAAAGTCTCTGCTCTGAAAGGGACAGAGAGGTGAACGTATTTGCCCCAGGTCACACAGCCAGTAAGTGCCAGAGCTGGTACTTGAAGCCAGGCAGCACTGACTTAACCATTACCCATCCTCCAGATCTGTAATGTGGTTGGTTACTGTTCTTGTCCACCCAACACTCCGCCTCACCCAGTTTTCCCTCCCCATGTGGCTCGGGGGGACCAACTCCACTCAAACCTTCAATAATGAGCACAACACTCAGGACTGGTGGATTGGAGCACTATATTCCCTGGGGCCTCTGATTGGTCCAAGCATGGACATGTGACCTAATCCATGCCAATGAGAACATTCTGCAGGATTGATGCCCCCTGAACAGGGAGCCTCCCTGAGAACAAAGCCCAGGAAAAAGGCAGAACCCAAAGTAAAAGAGAGTCAGATTCCCAATGGCAACCCTTCCATGCCTAGATCCAGCCATGCCTGAAGCTAATCAGCCCCTAGACTTTTATTCCCGGGAGTCAATCTTTTTTCTTAAGCCAGTATGAACTGGGATTTGTGCTGCCATAAGAACAGTCCTGACTGATGTTAGTAATGGCAGCTATCACTGAAGAGGAGTTTTGGCAGACCTTACCTCACAATATCCAACATTACCCGACTTCAGCCTTGCGAGGCTGCTTGACCCAGAATTTGAACCTAAGTCTCTGTGAGTCTGAAGGCTGCATGCTTAACCACTCTCCTCTTCTGCATATTGGCAGGCATGAGAAGAAGACCTCTCCTCTGCCTCCCCTGCCCCCCACACCCACCTTTGCTGCTTAAAAATAGACCTCCTAAGAGACTGGTACATAGCAGGGGTTCCAAAAACCCTGTTTATAATTTTTAAAAACACCTAATATAATGTGGACCTTGTCTGAATCCTGATTCTGCAATCCAACTATAAAAAGATATGATTGAGACACTTGGGTGGATATGAGATGGGACCAAGACATTTAAAATTTTTTGTTGGGTGTGAGAATGGCCTCATACTTCTGTTATAAAACTTGGTAGAGATGCATACTAAAGTATTTTCAGCTGAAATAACACAAGGTCCGGAATATATTTGAAAATACTACAGTGTAAAAAAAAAACTTTTTTAAGGTGGGGAGGAAAATAGATGGTATGACACAAGAGAAAGTTGATAATAGTTGACCTGGGTGATGGGCCCATGGACGTCATTATACTAAGTCTCTCAACTAGTGTGTATGCCTAAACCTTTCCACCAAAATTTTTTTGAAAAAATTTATATCCTCCATTTATATAAAGTTCTAGAAAATGCAAACTAATCTACGGTGACAGAAAGCAGATCAGAGGGGGCAGATGGCGTGGGATGGGGTAGAGGGTGGGAGAAATTGCAGAAGTTCCTTGGGAAACTTTGGGGGGTGACAGATATGTTCCTCATCTTCATTTTGGTGGTGATTTCACAAGTGGATTGTTATGTCAAGACTCATCAACGTGACGCTTTAAACATGTGCTGTTTTCTATACATCATGAAAACAACAGAGGAAGTATTAAATCAGTAGCAGCTTGCAAACGTGTATGAAATGTAATAAACGGTTTCAAAACCCAGTACCGATAGCAAATAAGTTATTGTGCATACGTTTTAGTTCCTTAAAGCAACGTTAGACGCAGAACTTTCTGCAGGGGCTGATTCCCTTCTCCCTCTGGGCTGTCCAATACAGTAGCTGCGTGTGCCTGTAGAGCCCTTCAGATGGGGCGAGGTGTGACTAACCCGGAATGTTTAATATATTTAGTTTTAATTAACTTAGTTTTAAATAGAAAAGCCACATGCTATTATTATTTCATAGCAGCGCTTTACAACTAAAAGCTAAAAAAAGAAATTGAAAGCTTTTTTGAAAAAAATGAGTTGTTAGTATACGCTGAGCCCTGCTCTGAGATGTGGGCTATTTATGACCTTATTCAAGGCATTTCACAGAAGCACCTCAACAACCCCATTTTACAGATGAGGAGACAGAGGCTCAGGCAGAGTGCAGATGATTTGTCCTGATGATAACCGTGAGGACTGGCTGAGACAGGTTTGAGACTACATGTCTTGACTGCAAGGCTCTGCCCTGCCCCACCTCCAGCCCAGCCTCCCCCACCCACCTCACCTCCCTCTCCTCACCTCCAGCCCGCCAATTGCCAGCTGCCTTTTCCTCATCTGCTCATTGAAAGTCCTCACAATTTTCTGCAGCCTGACCTCCTCCACAAAGTCATCGCCTTTCTGGGCTCACAGGGCAAAGAGCACAGACATGTACATCTCCTGCCCCGGGGGGACCCCAGCACCACCCTCCCTCCCTGTCCAGGACCCCTTGCTCAGAATCAGCTTCTTGGAATGGACCAGTTTGCCCTCCACAAACACTTCAAACTCCCCTGAAGCCTGGGCAGACATGTCCTCCTCCTGGGGAGAGAAAGGCCGGGGTAGGGGAGGCTAAGAGCTGCCCTCCAAGCCCGGACTACCACTCACTCCCCCAGGCCACCAGCACACTCACAAAGAGTAGACAATTTGGAAACTGCTGCTCCAGGCTCTTTTTCAGTGGATGTACTGCGGGGAGGAGACAGGATCACAGGGTTACAGGTTTGGGGGCAGCGGGAAACAGGAACTCTCTCCAGCCTTCGCGTCCCGCACTCCCCCCACCTCCAAATTCAAAACTACTCACCCGAAGGCCATGGCTTCAGAGGCCACTGGAGGCCAAGCACAAGAGGAGGGAGGCAGAGAAAGAGGAGGAAAGACACATTAGTAACTCCCTGAGCCCAGAGGGGCCTGAGGACACCTGAGTCAGATCACATCCCTCCCCTGCTCAGGTCCTTCCATGGGGCCACCTCACTCTCCGCAAAAGTCATAGTCTTCTCCACGGTCCACAAGACCCCACAGGACCTGCCCCATCACCTTTCTGCCCCACCTCCTCCCACTGTCGCCTGGGCCCACTCTCCACTGGCCACAGGGACCTCCTAGCTCCTCTCCAAACACTTAGCCTTACCTCAGGGCCTTTGCATGGGCTGTTCCCTCTGCAGAATGCTCATTCCCTGGTATCTACGTGGCTACTTCTCTCCCCTGCTTCAAGTCTTTGCTCATGTATCACCTTCTCAGTGAGGCCTTCCTGACTGCCCCAGCTAAAACTGTGACAAGTGAGCTATCTGGAGGGAAAAAAATAATAGCAACAATAACAGAACTGATGTGCTACACACATGCCCCCAGCGGGAAGTGGCAGGGCCAGGACTCACACAGAGGCTGGCAGGCTCCAGAGTTCTGGGCGACCTGGCCCTTAACCACTCTGTGAATGGCTCTGTCCCACTGTGAGCTCCTCCGGGGTGGGGACTTCTCTTGGGAACTGCTGAATACCCAGCTCGCAGCACGCAGTAGGTGCTCAATATTTTTTATTTTGTCATAGCTTAACACAAGAAATTGGAAAGACAGTACACAGAATTCCTGTCTGATGTTCTCCCTTTCCCCACTAATCACATGTAACCTCAGAACCTGGTGGAAGCCAGCAGACAGCTGTTGGTCCAGTACTATTAGGTCAGGTGCAGGCTTTATCCGGATTTGTGGAAGGGCTTGAACGGAAGAGAGTCATGACCCACTGTGCTTCCCAAGCCCTGAGCCCCTTCCTGTGTTAGGTCTTGGGGTTGCATCTCGAAAAAGAAAAAAAAAAACACCAATCAGAAAAGACCCGGAGTTTTCTGTGTGATGCTAAGCAAGTCTTACCCTCTCTGGGCTTCAGTTAGCCCCTCTGTGAAATGCACTTTGAAATAGGCTTTCCTCTTCTAATATCGAGAACTAGTCTTTACTGGGCGTCTATTAGTTGCCAGCTTCTGCTGAAATGCTTTGCACATGTTAACTTACTGAATACTCACAATTTTCTGGAGCAGATTCTAATACTATTCTCATTTTACAGATAAGGAAAGTAAGTCACAGAGAGGAGAAGTGATTTGTCCAAATAAGTGGCAGAACCAAGATCCGCACCCAGGCAGTCTACTTTCTTGCATGTGTAGGCTCTTAATTTTTTTATTACTATTTTTTGAGTGATTGTTTAGGTTATTTCATTTATACTTGTCATTGTCCTAAACGCACTAAGTTTTGGCCTGAAAGATTTAAAGCTCGGATGGAAGAGAAAAAAAGTTACAAGTTTCCCCTTGGTGTGGAATGCCTTCTACCTTGGTCGGCTCTGCTTCCTTCCACCTGTAAATTGAGGGCTTGAGCCAGAATAATTTTTCCTTCCCTGCAAACTCTGATCATTTGAGATGGTCTTCCTTGGCCCAGTAGCTGCTACGTTAGGCTAAGCCTGCAGCAGCCCATGAGGCAAAACCCTGAATGGGGTGTGTGCTTTAAAGAGCATGCTGAAGTGGGTAGGGCTCTTCCTTCCTGAGGGGGCATCAGAGAACTCCGGTCATCGCTATTTGATACCCCAGCCAGTTCTGTTCCTGTAGCGACTAATGGATGTGCACGGCAATGGGGCCCGGACTCTGCCCTGCGTGAGGCAGCCTGTCCACCAGACGTGCATCAGAAAGGGGAGGCCGTGGGATTCGACTGCCTTCCTTCAGTATGCAAGTCATTAACTGAAGACATGAAGTGTAGCCTATCTCCCCATCTTTGCTTTTAAACTGAGTTCTCAGCAGGCTCATGACAGCAAAGACCCTTTGCCTCTGAATATCAGAATCATCTTAGAAGGAATAATGGGCTGGCACTGATGTCTGTACTTAATCTCAAATTAAACACTGTTTTATAACAGGATTTTGTGTCAATGTCCATTTCTTCTTTAATGGTAGAGTTATTCCTCATGACACAGAAATTCAATATAGTGAAACTCGAAGGAAGAATTTATAGGTTTAGGTATTTATTCAATAATGTACCTGTTGGCTGAATTCAAGGAATATGCAGATCCCTTGGCTGATGTTCTTGGCATTGTCCAAGCCGACACCCCCTAGAAAACATGGGGAAGGAGGGTTGGCAGAAATTTGCTGATATACGCCTTTTTTTCCTCCGATGGTAGAAGTAGCATTAAGTGTGTAACTAACTATCTTAGGATATTCCCAAAATTAGGGAAGATTCCCCCTCTGCTACATCTTATGCTTTGTTCTATCTCATTTGGAAGGAAATCTCAGGACATGGGGAGGCAGAGAAAAGTCAAAGTGTTTGCAGTTTCCCTTTATCCACTCCCAAAACAGGGCCATCAACATCCCTACTCACCGCCAGTCTCGCTTCCTACCATTTGCGAAGACTAAAATAGCTTCCTTGGTTGTCTGAGATCCACACCCCCTGTCTGACTTTTTGTTTTTTCCTCTTAGTAATTTGAAGGACAAGAAGGGGGTGTCTTGTGTCCAATAGCCTGGATGGTTTAACTTCCAAGGGGGGAAGGTATTCCAGTGTTAAACACTGATTATGAAAGAGGTCCCAATTCTCCATCCCGACCCCATCCATGCCCTTGGAATATGACTCTGTACCTTCTCCCATCAAGAGATGGGGGTTTGTTTCCGCACTCCTAGAAACTGGGCTAGCCTTGAGACTCACACTGGCCAAGGGTTGGGGAAGTGATGACATTCCTCAGGGTCCACTCTCTCGGACCCGTGCCTCAGACACGAGAAAAAGCCAGGGCTGTCCTACTGCAGGTTGAGCGGCCCTGTGGAGCACAGCAGAGCAGCCAGCCCCCAGCCAACCCTTGAGTTTACTACACACACACTCATGAGCCCCTCCCAGATCAGCCCAGCCCAACCCAGAGCAACTGAACCCCAGTACCCTTGTGAGAAAAAATAAGTGTTTAACTGTTTCACGCCACTGGATTTATGCAGCATTACTGTGGCAACAAACTGAAACAACTGGCCACGTTGTTCTTTCACACATTCTATGGTTAAATATAGCAAACGCAGAAAGTTGCATAAAACTTAGATAATGTAATGCGATATCATAAGGCAAACACCCTGTAACCACCACTGTGTCAGAAGTCAGAAGCTTCCCCTTATCCCTGTGCACGCCCCTCCCAAACACAATTCTCAAGGTCCCTCTACCACAAGGAACCATTATGCTGAACTCTTACAGTAACCACCTCATCGCATCCTTTCTAGTTTTATCACACATGTGTGTGCCTAACACTATAGTTTTCTGTTTCTGTTAATGTATCTTTTACATCTCTTTTCCTATATAGGTGGCCCCTTTGTCCTTTTCCTCCCCTGCTAATTATTTTTTAAAACAACAACTTTATGACGTCTAATTTACAGGCCATAAAATCTGTTTTAAATGCACAGCTCAAAGATTTTTAGTAAATTCAGCAAGTTGTTCACCATCACCACAATCATTCTAGAATATTTCCACCCCCCAATAAGATCCCTCCTGCCCGTTACACTTAGTCTCCATTGCCACCCCTAGGCCCAGGTAATCACTAATCTGTTTTCTATCTCTATAGATTTGCCTCTTCCGGACATTTCACATAAATGGGATCATACAATGTGACTGACATCTTTCAATTAACATACTGTTTTCAAGGCTCATCCATGTCGTAGCATGTGACAGCACATCATCCCTTTTAATGGTTAGGTTATATTCCATTGGGTGGCTAGACCATATTATTTTGTTTATCCATTCACTAAGTGAGAGACATTTGGGTTGTTTCCACATTTTGCTGAAAATGCCCTACGCGGAATTCCATATAGTCCATTTTAAAAACACAAATGAACCACCCTGTACATTCTTTTGCATCTTGTTTTTTCAGATTAGCACAAATGTATCTGCCTCATCATTTTAACAACTGTATAATAGTCTATTTATAAATGGTCTATAACTAAAGTAACGAGTCCCCTCTCATCAGACATTTAGGCTGTTTACAGCCTTTTGATATTATAAACAATACTGCAATACAGACCCCTTTGTGCACAAGTGAAAATATATGTATAAGGTAAAGTCCTAAAAATGTAACTACTCTCATCTTAGAAATTCTATTAAATTACTCATTAAATGTTTTGTGTAATACCTTACAAACATCATCAGGGTGTTGCAGCTGCCTTTTGTATTTTTAGAAATAAATATGCACAGCGTGTCCACAAAATTCACATAAGCTCTTTAGCATGAAGGCATCATACAGGATGATTCCATCCCAACTCCCACCCTGACATGCTCTTTGTGCCAGTTCCTCCACTCTCTGAGCCTCAACTTCCTCCTCTGTAAAATGGGTTCTTTCTGCTCTCACGGACTGCTTCTGCTGGTTTGCCTGCCAGGTGTAGCACTCATGTCCATTAACAACCTCCGAGACTTGGTAGAGGTGATGGCGGGGGTTTTTGTTCACGAAGCCGAAGAATGAGCTTCACAAACACTCAAAGTGAGAGAGCAAAGTACAGGCTTTTTATTTAGAGATAAAGTGAAGGACAGAGCTCCTGGATCATGCCAGGAGGGGTCAAGAGAGTCCACAGTGGTGCATTGTCTAGAGGGTTTTATAGGCAGTTGAGGATTTTTGAGAACATGAAAGAAAGCTAAGGGGTGTGGACTTATTAAGTGGTCCCAGAATATTTAGGATTAACTAACACAAGCAACTTCCTGCTCTGATGATTTCTCCCTGGCATACCAGCATCTTGGTCTGGGGGCATATGAAACAAGGCCACCTGCTCAGCCCCTAGGTGGGCTGAGGTATTGTTTGCTAAAGAGTAAGTTAAGAATTTCTAACATCTTAACTACTTGGGTATTAAAATGCAATCTTATCTTGAAGGTGGAATCCTTCTTGCTTTTTACGTGTTTGAATCACCTGGCCTTTGGCCATTACCTTTACCCTTTCTCGTTTTCTCCCATTGCTTTTACCATTTCTCTTCCCGAGCTCACCCTTCAAGTCTCTGCTCAAATGTCCCCTCCTCCCGGAAGTCCTCCCTGACTCTTTCTCCATCCTCGCCCTGCATTTTTCCCTCACAACCCTGACCACTGTGGGCTCTGAGGACGACTCCGTCTTCTCTGGTTTGGCACTCCCATGAGGGCAGGGCCCAGAGGTGTCCTGGTAACTGTGTACCTACTACCACTTAGCCCGGATTGAGCACTTAGTGTTTTGGAGAGAATTAATATTATAATAAGAATGCACCGAGTCCTTTACATTCGTGATCTCTTTCAGCATCTATATCAGCTCAGGTCTCTCCACTGCTCAGAACCCTCCTGTGGCTCCATCTCAGGGTAAGACCAAACCTCTGCCATGGCCCAGGAAGTCCCACAGGTTCTGTCCTGGTCACCTCCCTGAACACATCTCTCATCACTCACCCCACACTCACACTCACTCTGTCTAACTCACGCTGACCTCCCTGTGATCCTCAATACACCAGGCACACCCCTGCCTCAGGGCCTTTGCCTCTGCCTGTAACAGAATCTTCTCCAGTCCCCCACAGGGCTACCTCCTGCACTGCCTTCTGCAAGGTCTTCTCTAACCACTAGGGCTAAAATGTCAACCTGCCACTCCATACACACTCCCCATCCGCATTCTGGCTTTTTTTCCCTTAGGTTTTATCACCATCTAACTTCCCATATAATTTACTTATTTATCCTGTTTATGTCTGTCTCCCCCATTAGTTTATGAAGGCAGGGGTTTTTGTTTCATCCCCTGCTGCATCCCCAGTGCCTAGAACAGAACCTGGCACACAGTAGGTGCTTAAAAAATATTTATGGGATAGGAATCCCACCTCACCCATTTTACAGAAGAAAAGCAGGCTGGGCAGAGGGGAAAGATCACTTCCCTAGACCACAGGCAAGAGGAGGCACAGCCAGGATTCGCACCTGGGCCTGCCTGAGCCAAGCCCTGCTCCTGCCCACTGACCAGCGGGGACCCCCGCCCCCGTCTCCTACCCCTCACCGTTTGCCCTCCCAACCTCACCGTTATGGCATGGCTGCAGGCTGCTCCAGTCCACCCTCTTCTCACAGTTGGAGCCTTGGAAACCAGTCAGGCAGTGGCAGACATAGGCAGAGTCAGGGTCTGCGCCTCCCACACACAAGCCCCTGCTGACGCAAGGTCCATCTGCACATGTGACCTCACTCACTTCACACCGCAACCCATAGAATCCACGGGGACAGGCACATTCAAAGGACCCTGGTGTTTCCTGGGCAGGAGCAAGAGGGCGTCAAACTGGGGCCTCCTTGTAGCAAACTCCCATCCCCCTCCTCAGTCTTGAGCACAAGGGCTGCCCCTTGTCGTGCCCCTTCCCTGGGAGCTCCTCCACAGACAGCCCCTCAGTGAGCCCCATGTTTCTGGGTCTGCCCATCCATCCCCCCATGGGGAGCTGTGGAGGCCCAGACAGATCCCATTCCCACGTCTACACCTTTGCCTACGAAGTGTGGCTGCCCAATCAGCCCTCCCCGATTCTGTCCACACAGCCAAGTCCTACTTCAAGGTCCCAGCACTAAGCCTTCTCTGTGGAGCCTTCTCTGGATTTCCCCATCTCAGGCCCTCCTCCTAACGTGACCTCCGAGTATGAGTATTTCCCACGGTCCCGTGCTGTCAGCGTCCAGGTGGCCCACACTGGGCTCATTCCCACCACACCTTTGCTCGCCCCAGGCCATGCACCTGGTCCAACCTCTCCAATCACCTTCCCTCAGCCAAACTGGACTTCAGAAACCCCAGTGCTGGGCCCATGGCCAGGAAGCCTTCTCTGAAGGCCCCCATCCCAAATATTCCAAATCTCCAACCCACCTGGCCCCACCACCCCCTCCCTTAGCCCTGAGTTGTCCTCTATCCCAGTGGGGAGCAGCTTATAGCCCGCGAAGATCCATCATCCCCACCTCCATTCCTTTAGGTGCCATCCAGTGGGTCTGCTCTCCTCATTCCCATTCCCATCACCTAATTCCAAATGCAGTCTGGACCCCACCTCCAGGAAGCCCTCCCTCACAGCTCCCCCCAGCCCTCCCCAAGTTGTTGGCTTGAGGCACCTCAGGCACGGGGCAGTGGGAACTCCAGGGTAAAGTACTTATCAGAGTGAGGTGGGAGGGGTTTTACTGACACTGCAGCTGCCCCCATTGGCACATTGGTTCCCACCACACGAAGCATCCAGTGGTGGCAGAAGATGGGCCCCTGGGGCTGAGGCAGCTGCTGGCTGAGACAGGGAGGGTGCAGAGGGGACCAGTCCAGCCCTCCAGGCATTGACATTCATCTGGCTGCTCACAAAACCTGTGCTCTGGGCTGCACCCAGCTCGACATGCCGCTGTGGGGAAAGAAGAGGCAAAGGGAAGAGGAATATTGATAAGAAAAGAGTCAGGAAGCCCATACACAAAAGTGAACTCGAAATGGATCAAGGACCTGAAGGTAAGTCATGAAACCATAAAACTCTTAGAAGACAACATTGGCAAAACTCTCCTGAATATAAGCATGAGCAACTTCTTCCTCAATGCATCTCCTCGAGCATGGGAACCCAAAGCAAAAATGAACTTATGGGACTACATCAAACTAACAAGTTTCTGTACTGCAAAGGACACCATCGACAGAACTAAAAGGCATCCTACAGTGTGGGAGAATATATTTGTAAATGACATATCTGACAAGGGGTTAACACCCAAAATATATGAAGCACTTACATGCCTCAACACCCAAAAATCAAATAACCCAATTAAAAAATGGGCAGAGGATATGAAGAGACAGTTCTCCAAAGAAGAAATTCAGGTGGCCAACAGACACATGAAAAGATGCTCCACATCACTAATCATCAGGGTAATGCAGATTAAAACCACAATGAGGTATCACCTCACACCACTGAGAATGGCCAGCATTGAAAAGATTAAGAACAACAAATGCTGGTGAGGATGCCGAGCAAGGGGAACCCTCCTACACTGCTAGTGAGAATGTAAGCTAGTTCAACCATTGTGAAAAGCAATATGGAGGTTCCTCAAAAAACTAAAAATAGAAAAACCATTTGACCCGGGAATCCCACTCCTTGGAATTTACCCAAAGAATACAACTTCTCAGATTCAAAAAGACATATGCACCCCTATGTTTATTGCAGCACTTTTTACAATAGCCAAGATTTGGAAGCAACCTAAGTGTCCATCAGTAGATGAATGGATAGAGAAGAGGTGGTATAGACACACAATGGAATACTATTCAGCCACAAGAAAGAAACAAATTCTGCCATTTGCAACAACATAGATGGAGCTGGAGGATATTATGCTCAGTGAAATAAGCAGGTGGAGAAAGACAAGTGCCAAATGATGTCCATAATTTGTGGAGTATAACAACGAAGCAAAACTGAAGGAACAAAATAGCAGCACACTCAGAGACTCCAAGAAGACACTAGTGGTTACCAAAGGGGAGGGTGGGGGAGGAAGCAGAGATCAGTGACCAGTGATCTTCATACTGGACACATGCGCTCTTCGGCTTCAGCCACTCAGACGTCTTCTACCTTCTTTTCCTCATCTCTTGTATCGACAGTTGATGTTTCCTCTTCTTCTCTGACCATGTCTGGTAAGGAAAGAAACTTAAAAGATTTTCATTAGGTTTTATTGTGGGTGGGGAGGGTGGGAGAAGGGGATTGAGGGGTATTTTGTTTAGTACACATAGTATGGGGTTCACAGGGAAAACAGTGCAGCACAGAGAAGGAAAATAGTGAATCTGTGGCATCTTACTACACCGATGGGCAGTGACAGCATTGGGGTATGGGTGGGGACTTGATAATATGGGTAAATGTAGTAAACACATTGTTTTTTCATGTGAAACCTTCCTAAGAGTGTATATCAAGAATACTTTAATGAAAAGTAAAAAATAAAAAATAAAAAATTAAAAAAAGAAATGTTGAGATGATTTCCCTAACATGAGATCCTGGTGGAGAGTGAGGCAATCATGCCTGTCCTGCAGGATTCCAATGTCACAGAGCTCAGCCATTTAGGTGGTGTTTTAGCTCACCTACTACTCCCTGCATCCAACTGCCTGCTGGTGACATCATTCTCCCACCAACCTATCACCACCTGTAGAATCTTGGGGTTTCCACAGAGATGTCTGCAAACAGACCTGGATCATTGCAAGTGACCAGTGTGACCAGTGATCTTCATACTGGACATGTGCTGTTTGGCTTCAGCCACTCAGACGTCTTCTACCTTCTTCTCCTCATCTCTTGTATCAACAGTTGATGTTTCCTCTTTTCTCTGACCATGTCAGGTAAGGAAAGAAACTTAAAAGATTTTCATTAGATTTTTTTGCCCCTAAATTGAGTAGCAGGTTTAAAATACCATGAAATAATGGAAGAAAGTGTTGAACTAGAAATCTGGAGACCTAATTTCAGTTTTGACTTTGACATTTACTAGCTGTGTGACTTTGGACGAGTCATTGACTCTCCAAAAAATCTGGTTTTTGCTCATCTGTTTCATTAGGAGGCCAGATTGGTTCTCTCTGGTCCATTTCTTTTCCAGTATTGGGTCTTAAAGGGCACCCATGTAGAAAATGAAATAAGAGGCACCTTGAAAGGGTTTCCACAGAAAAAGAGAAAACAAGGTGGTGCAGAAAACTGGCAGCATATACTGACATATATCATCTGTAGTGGCCTCCCTCCACTAATGTTTCAAATTTACTATGTTTTAATTTAATGATGTTCAAAAAGTAATTCCACACATTTTCAAGTGTTGTATCTAAACCAGGTGAAAAGAGAAAGTAGGGAGAGAGGATACGGAGTACTGGGCTATTCAAAACGAAGGAAGTTGAAGATTGTTTTCATCAGCACAGGACAACAGGAACCAAGAGGGTGGAGAAGATACAGGAATGAAGGCAAGCATGGAGCAGCTCTCCAGAAAAAGGAGCAGTTTGAGACGAATGGTGAAGCATTCAAAGATTTTAAATTAAATCAGAACACAGTTGATTTAAGCAAACGCTTCCATGAGTAGACTCAGAAGGAAGCCAGGCCAGGTGGGGTATCACATATCAGAAAAAAAGACCTTATCACAAGTCACACACAACTGTTTGTTTTTTCCCATTGCCTCTCTGAACCACAGAGGGCACCTCACGGTTATGAATATAAACATTTTAGAAGTATGTTTTAGAAATCATGCCTCCTATGAACAAGAAACTAAACAAAGTGGTTATCTAGGAGAGTGAAGGAAACAGAATTTTCACTATTTTATGTCATTCTGATTTTTAAACTATGTAGATGTTTTGCCTATTAAAAATAAAATTAAGTCTTTTAAAAAAATGTCATCTCCTAACTTGAATCAGGACTAACTGCTTTTCTTATAAGTAAGTTCCAAGTCAAGACTGCTTTTCATGTTTAGTTATTTTCTTCCTAATACAGAGGGCACACTAATAAACAGCCATTATCTGCTTTTAGACGTTAGCTATTCTAAGAAGGAGAAATCAAGCCCCACATTGAAATCTACA
Organism: Phataginus tricuspis; assembly: GCA_029783875.1. Lineage (NCBI taxonomy): Eukaryota > Metazoa > Chordata > Mammalia > Pholidota > Manidae > Phataginus > Phataginus tricuspis. The sequence goes on from JAQQAC010019400.1 coordinate 10,209,389, forward strand.
TTCATCTTATAAAACTTTGTGGAGTACTCTGGGTTTTCCTACATTAAAAAAAGTTAAATTTAATTCTAGCCTGTTGGTTTCTCTGAGCTTTGAGGAGACACTTTCCTGGATGTTCAAGACGATTGTGATCTAGGTTTTAGATAAATATTAAAACCTTCATGATACTTGTTAAGTGTTCTTTTCTCTTATCTGAGAATATTAATTGAAATATATATATTTTAAACAGGCTTGATATCTGTTATGTGCTGGCTAATACTCAGACAGCTATTAAAGGGCACAGTAATGGAATTTCTTTATACTTGTTATCTTGCTCTCTGCTTTCTACCAGGTTTTACTGAAATATTTCTCTACAAAAATTGTAGCTACCTGTACTTGCACATTTATTGCATTTTGCTGTTCTTTATGCAACTTTTTACTGATATTATCTTCTCTGTCAGAATGTACTATCTAGGAATTCATTCAAAATCACCTACTGTGGGCTGTTTTTTTGGTTACTAGTACTCACTAACATACATGAGCCAATAGTCACTTTCATAGACTTGCACATATGACACAGAGCTTCATCTGTTAGTAAACTTATCCTTTAATGCTTGGCTCCAGACATGCTCCAGATTTCATTAGTATATCTATATTTCTTTTTAGTTTGGGGATACATGTTTATAATTTTTCTCATGTTTCCAGAACTTATATTTTCCTCTCTATAAATCATATGTAACATATCACTTTTATTCATGAATGAATTATTACTGTCATTATAACCACTTTGTGGAAGAAGAACCTGAAACTCACAGAGAGAACAAATAACTTTTTTCTTTCAAAAAGCACTTTTGGAGAAACTCACTCTCAGGTAGTCATTTTGAGGGAGGATCAGAAACCTGGCTTGAAGATGGTAAGAATGGACCTTTCAATTTACCAACTGGACTAAGCTATATGTGAACTCTGGGTAAGAGCATGTGAACTGCACAAGCAAAATGAGACACTGAGGATTACAATGGGAGCAGCTGTGCTATTTTCCAATTGAGAAAAAAAAAAAGCCCACATGAAAAGTTGCGTTTCTCCTGGTTTCTGGCAGTGTGATGCTCAGAGCAGCGTCCTGGCAAGGAAGTCAGGATACTTGGGGTCCTGTCACCTGGTAATGCCACTACCAGAGGGAGAACTTGCACAAGCCCATCTGACCTCCCTAAGCCTCAGTTTCCTCACTTATAAAACAAGAGTGTTACAAGTTCCTGAGGGACCTCCCAGCTCTAAAATGGTTCAATTTTACAAAATAGCACAGGACAAGACACTAATGCAGGCTCACAGGGAAGAAGGGCAGGGAGGAGGAGGTTGTTCTAGCCTAGAGAACCATTAGGAACTCCTCTCCTGGGACTTCTGCACATCTGCCCAATCTGGAAGCATGGGCAGTGAGCACCGCAGGATACCAGACTGCTCTGGCACTGAGTGCCATGAGAAATGGACAGGTTCTCGCTATCTCCAGTGAGTTGGTATTAGAGTCTTCCTGATATGAGAGTAGCAAACTTAAGGTGATGGGACTCCACTGACAGAATTTTCAGCCTCACGGCTTTTTTCCCTACATAAAATCTCCAAAATCCATCTTTACTGGGAACTCCAAATTATCTGTAGCTCTCTCTTCCCATGGTAAGCCATGTGGCTTCTTCCTTAACAGGAAGTGTCTACAATTTGTCCAGAGTGTCTGCTCCCACTGCCAGTTCTACATGCCTGCTTCCATCAGCCTCTGGCACCTCTTTCCAGCCACTCATGGGTAGTGCCTACCTTTACCAACATTCTAGCACAGCTGCATTGTCTGGAGTTATTGGACAGAGCCTTACCTCCACTTCAGCTGCTTCCTACCCATGTGGTTTTGAGTGGGATATCACAGGAAGCACTGACAAGAAGTCCTTTTCCCTTGGAGACTTCACTGTGACTGTCACTGACCAGAACACAGCCATGTCTATGACAGCCCAATATGATAAGACTTAAGATGCCAATAACATGGTCCCTCTGTGTCATTCACTTTGTGTCAGCCTTGTTCAGGGAACACCATCTAAGATTCCAGATCAGCGACACAGCCTGTCACTTTTTACCAGCAAGGGAGCCACGTATATTATTACCATCAAGGCACACTGGGGCCTCTGCTCTCTGGAGACCTGGGCCCCTGCCTGCAGTCTAATTGCTCTGTGTCATATATAGGAAGTAGGGCCTCTGCCCCTCACCCAGGAATGGAGATGGTGCTGAAGGAGGTTCAGCCCGCAGATACCCTACCACCAGTCTCCACATCTGGCATCTACTACTCTGCGTCGGCTCCGCCCATCACACAACCACATTTTCAAGGTGAGTGCAATCAGCAGGTAGGGAGAGGAGTAAGGTCAGCATTCGAAAGAAAGGTCAAACCTGCAGCTGGAAAGGAGTGAGTCCACAGACAGGTAGAGGGTAAGTCCTGAGACTGTAATAACCACCACCCTCACTCAGTGCTCTTCATTTTCAGACCTAATAGAGGTGGGAAGGCGGGACACTGTAACGGCCGTCTATGCCACATGCACAGAAAACCCAAGAGTGTACCAAGGGATACAATGCTTTTCACGGCCCTAGTCGATCAGTCCCCCTGTCTTCTCCCACAGTGTAAGGAACTCCGTTTTCCTGATCGATTCCAGATTTTTGGAACGCATTTCACTTATTGTGCTAGTACCAGTTTAACTTCCCCTCACTTCCTTAATTGACACCAGGATTTAAGAACTTGTGTTCTGGGATCTTGTCCAAAGCCAGCAGGCTATGAATCTCTCCTTGCTTATATATTTCAAGAGGAATAGCTCCATTCTCTCTCGTAGTCTATGGGGTGAGGTGTTCTTAACTTCTCAGGAAAGCGGACAGGATTGATTGAAGACTCCATATAAGACTCCTAGGCCTTGTGAAACATTTCACATTTTAAAAATCACTTCTACATCTTATTTGACTTACAAAAACCCTACGAAGTACAAAGGACACCCAGCAACAGTGACATCAAATGATCACCAGTAAGAATTGGAATAGTTGCCTCCTCTATCTCCTTGCACAGGGTGCTACCCATGATTCTTAAGAACTAGGAGACAAGTCTTGTCCATGTTGAACAGTGCCTTATTGCTGTGTTGTGACTAGAAGCATGTCACTTACCAAAGGCTAACTTCTTCCTTGTTCCTTTGCAGTGATGCAGACATCCCTGGGGATGGAGACTTCTCTGGGTTTGCAGCCTCCAAGCCAGACATTTTGTCTGCCACAAACTCCAGAATACCCGAAGACCTGCAGCAGCAGAAATATCCAGATACATGAGAGTAACCCACCACCTGAGGTTGGGGGCATTTCAGGGATACCCTCAATTCAGAGTCCTAGTAATCTCTTGGCACTGCCTCCAGCTAAAAATAAGGAACAAACAGGGATCAACAATTTGGAGGATATTAAAACCAAGCTTTCAAAGCCTCTTGATGTGTCCCAGATCCCAACAGAAAACCAAGATGAGGCACTCCTTCCTTTACAAATCCCTGATGTTCATCAGCTCCAGGCCTGCATTGATCCCCTTGGCCAAGAAAAGCAGCCTGGCTCTGAAAACACTCATCTGGGCAAGAACAGCCTGACCATTGAGGACCAAGGGACACGTGGACATGAGACTGAATCAAGTGGCAGTTTTGCAACTGTTGCTGCCCTGGTGGGGGACAGTCCCCTTCCTCAGCTCTTCAGCTCCTTCAAAGACCTTGATCAGTTCAAAGGTCCCAAGGTGATCAAAGCCAAAGGTACCACAGTCATCGAGATAAACCAGGTGCAGGAAAGGTCTTGCACGAAAAAGGGTTCCTCTGGTCAAGCGAGGAAGAACAAACATAAAGCCCCTGAGCCTCTCAGTGGTGCTCCCAAGGCCAAATCCAGCCAAAGGACCCAGATGTTCTGTTAGGGGGAGAAATGAGTATTCGTGGTGTTGCGGATGGTGACAAGGCTCCTGTGACCACGTCCAACCATTCTCACCACAAATCTCTGAAAGCTGCATCGAGCAGGACCAGCAAAACCAGGAGCGATGAGCAGGAAAAGACCGAACAAACCAGAAAAAGCAACTCCAAGGAAGCTGCAGAGGGGAAGCAGTCCGGGAGCACAGTCACAGCAGAAGAAAAGCCAACCATTTCCAAGACGAAGTGGAAGAAAAATCAACCTGAGCTCAGACAAGAGAACTGTAAAAAACCCAGAAGCAGCCTAGGCATAAACATGCCACAGTCTGTGCAGGGTTTTCACACACTGGGGAAGAAGATTGATAGGAAACCTGGATTCTCTTCCTCCTGGGTCTGGGGAAATGACAGCATCCCTAAACTCCCCCAGGAATTCCCGGCCACCAAACCATGGCTGAATAATCCACCTGAGGGTAAAGGTCCTGAGAAAACTCATGTCAAAGTCCAGAAACCAGAGGGCAGCGTCAAAAAAGAGTGTCCATCTACATCCCAGGATGAACGGCCACCTCCTGGCAAGTTCAAGTTGGTGCCTTTGCCTTTTCTCACTGAGGAGAGGCCTCCAATTCGTCGAGTTCCTTGGAGGCCACAGTCTCTGGCTTCACACCGGCCATCTTTGGCTTCCTCTACCCGGCCTGGTTCTACTGACGCAGCTCGATGTACTGCAGTCGGTTCGCCCCAGAAAGCTCCTGCATCTTTGACAGGTCCTGCCCACTCATCCCGTCTGTCTCGGCCAACTCAACCCAACCAGGCCTGAGCAACTCTACCCAGCCTAGGGTCCCCCCATCCGCTGCTTCTAGACCTGTACCCAGAAAACATCATCTTGCACTTCTCTCCAGCAGGAGCCCATTCCCACTGCTGTGCCCCAGCACCAGTCTCCACCCAAGTCTCAAACCCAGCTTCCAGCCCAAGAATTCTCCTTCCAACCACATCCATGGAGGAAACCCAGTATTCCTGAGAGCCAGTAATGTCAAAGCCCATCACGGAAGAGCAGAGGCCAGAGCATGAGGCTATGAAGACGCAGGCTCAACAAGAATGAGAAAATGCTGCCAAATACACCACATTGGGAAAAGTACAGGTTTTTATTGAGAGGGAAAACAAAATGGGAATTGCTCACTCCTCCGGGTATGCAGTATAAGAGCTGACAGGATTGTTGGTGCCACTTTGGTTACCAGGTGTAGAAAAATAGATGTGAGTTTCCACATGTAGATAGATAAATGTAAGTTTCCAGACATAGATAGATAGATATGTTTCTCTATTTATTCTGATAGATTTTAAAACAATAAAACAATAAACATAATAGAATTAATAGATGAGTAATAAAGAAGCCTTTGAGTTTTGAAATGCTTTTAACTGTGATTTTTCTTTGGTGGCAGTGGGGATGAAAGGCTGTATGAGAAAGAAAGAACTGGAAGGTGGACGGCAGGGCCAGGGGGAAGGGATCAGAACTGGGGAGAGAGGAAGGAACTCAGCCCCAGGAGTGATGTTACAGGTTTAGAAAAAGGAGCCGGTGTGCTGTAAATGGCAGAAGTAAGAAGCATGTCAGGGCTAAAGGTCAGGGTTGACCTTTGAATAGTTGAAGATGGCAGGAGATGTGTCTAGGTGGGCCAGGAGAAATGTAAAAAGTCTCTAATAAGGGGCTAACATGATGTCTCATGGCCACCAGGTAAGTATTTTAGAAAACAAGGGATTCAGGACACAACTCCAAAACATTGGGCTGCCTAATCCATGTATGATTATGGCTGGGGGGGGGTGAGTACAAATAGAGGGGAATCTGCCAGATGAATGGCAGGGGCTCAGAGCTATCCCGGAGCAGCTGATAACAGGGAAGGAGCCCAGGGCACTGCTGCAGCAGGAGGCCCGCCCAGAGCAGGGCCTGGGATTTAAATCCCCATTTTACTCAACACCTGAGCACCAGGTCCCAGGACTGCAACACGCAAGGTCCGTCTCACTGTGAGCTTCACTAGTGAGGTTCAGCAATGGACTGAGGTCACACTCAATGCGGAGGGGCACCGCCTCAGTTTGAGGCCTATATGCCTCTGAAATCCTCAGTATTTCAGGCACCCTTAGTGTGGCTGAACTGGCTTTCAGAGCACAGCACCCAAAGCTTAACGGTGGACCAGATCAAACTTTGGGATTGGTCTATATGTTAACTTGACAGAACCGGTCCTCCTCCATCAACCCTGGTGCATGCAGCCTGCTTTAAACATCACTAACAACCTAAGCTCACAGGAAAAATCTCCCTGGAAGCATCCATTTCTTCCAGGGGCAAGAGATGGGAGTGTGTGCATGCTGGCTTGCCCTGCCACCAACTGGAGGCTGACGCCTCATAATGGCCCAGTGGCGCTCCTCAGAAGGCCCCTTGGGGCAGCCACAGGGGGGGTGCGGGACTAGACAGGAAAGGGAATGGGGTGGGCAGAGGATGAAGGGCGAACAGCAGATCAGCACCTTGGGAAAAATGGTAATTTACATTTTAAAACTTATTCTTATTGACATATAATTCACGTACCATAAAATTCACCTTTAGAAACTGTAAAATCAGTGGCATTTAGTACAAGTTTGTGTAACCGTCATCATTATCTAACCCATAGCATCTTCACTGTTCCCCAAAGAACCTGCCTTACACGTTAGCAGGCACTCCGCATTCCCTCCTCTCTGCACACCCTGGCAGCCTCTAGTCTGTTTTCTCTCTCTATGGATTTGCTTCTCCGGACATTGCATATATATGAAAGGATATAGTGTGTGACCTCTGACTGTGGTTTTTTTCATTTAGTCCAGTGTTTCCAAAATTCATCCATGTTGTACCACATGTCAGTATTTCATTCCTTTTTGTGACTATATAATAACCTATTGTGTGGCTCTACGATTTTTGTTTATCCATTCATCTGCTGATGGACATTTGTGTTGTTTCCACTAGTAAAATACATTTATTGAGAGTTTATTCTGTGCCAGGCAACACCAGGCTAAGTTATTTACCCCATTTCACAGATAAGGAGATAAGCCTGGAGAGTGCAGAGAATTTGCCCAGGTTTGAGCTGGTACTGGAAGGAGCTGCGGTTTGAACTCAGGGATCAGGCTTGAGAGGTAATAGATTCATGTGACAGAGCATTAGAAAGTTACAAAAGGGATGCCATGGAAATGCCCCCACTCCCTGAGGCCCCTGTCCCCCAGCCCCTCCCTCCTGAGAGACGGCTGCTTTTGCCACATTGCGGATCCTCCCTGAGAAACTATTTACACCCTAAGATTTGTGTATCACATCTTATTCACTAACTTATTGTCCCACTGATTTGAAATGTCACTTCATGGTGTAAGAAATTCTTGGATGTATTTGCGTTACTCTTTTCAGAACTGTCCTTTCTTGCCTATCCTGTTAGATTGCCATTTCCCTAAAATTCTTCTTATCTTCTTTTTGATTTTTAAACATTTCCTCTCTTTCCTGTTTGTTTCTCTCAGGTATTATTCCCTATGTTCATTCACTCTTGCATTATTTTTAATCCAGGCTTCATTTCTGAAAATTGAAAAAACGTTTAAATTCAGTCCTGAAGTCTACCATCTTATCTCATTGTGATTTATGTTGTTCTTTCATTTTTTTAATCAGGGAAAAATTGACATAACACAAAGTTTACCATAGTAACCATTCTTAATTGTACAAGAGTGGCCCTAACTAAGAACCTTCACAGGATTGTGCAGCCATCACCACTGTCCAAATTTAAAATAATTATGTCAAAACACTGAGCAGGTCTTCAGAAAGATGGAGGCAGCAGCGTAGTTCTTGGATCCCTCCAAACCCTCTCATGGAAATAGGTCAGGCATTCGTGGGTATCATTCATTGTTTCCACAACTTTTTCATCATCCCAAACAGAAATTCTGTGCCCATGAAATTAAAATAATAAATAAATAAGTAAGAAAACATGGTGGCTTGCTGAGGTTTCCTGGCTCTGCTCTCCTCCCCAGCTCTTATCAAGACATTTCCCTTTCTGTCTTGTGTTCCTCTGAGAAGCTCACAGCCTGGAAAGGAGCTCTGGCTGCTCACTTTCAAGATGTAGAGGGGCTGGACCACTCCAGCCCTGCAGATACTGTCCTGGGTCCCTTGTACTTAACTCACTCTGCGGTTGGGGAAACCTCTCCTAGTCTCTGCTGCTCTTCTCAGATTGGCCCACAGTGCTTCCCAGTGACTACCTGCTGGAACTTTTAAGGCCTCCTGTCCTCATGCCCACCCTCCTGTCTGACACTTCTTCTGTAGCAGACACTGAGACTCCAGGTAGTTCTGTGGCTGGTGGTGGTGGTCTGCCCCACCCTCATGTTCAGGATTCCTGGTTTCATGCTAAGGGCTGCCCATGAGTGTTGGGTTTTCACTGATCTATGTCCATGGGAGGGATAGGGGAGATTCAAAACCTATGCTCCTGAATCCATCTTTCTGGAATTCCACTCCATCATTTGAAATACTTATTTTACATGGGGGGCCCTGTGATTTTCAGTTCCCCAAAGCAGAGCTCCTCTTGCCCCCTCCTGTTAGGACTCTGGGTCACATGAGGTTTTCTGAGTCTCCTCTGTCTAACAAGGCACCTCCTTTCTGCCTTTGCTCAGTTCATGTTTTGAAGAAGTCAAAACACAACAACACAATGAGCTCCAGAGTGGAGGGACATCTGGCCACCACAAGAGGTGGAATAAACCTGTGGGCACGTGGGGAGTCTGGAATAAATGTGTCTTTTCCTTCCCTCTTTCCTCTTTGTATGTCCTGTCCTAAACATGTACAATATGGAACCTCCAATCTGTCTTCCTCCCCAGCAAAATCCTGGTCCATGTGAACTTATCTTCATCTCAGTTCATGGCAATCGTTTTTTGAATTTCTCAGGCCACAAACTTTTAAAGTCCTTTGACTCCTCTCTCTCCCTCCCAACCACACATCCAGAACATCAGCAAATTCCATCTGCCTCACCTTCCAGTTGTTTGCAGGACTTTCCCATGTCCAATCACTTTTCTCCCCATCCACTCTAGTTCAAGCCCACATCATTTTCTGCCTGGACTACTGGGAGGGCCTCCTATCTCAGAGGTTCCCAAACTTTACGGATTCACAGAACCTTTGGTGTCTCACCTCTTGTTTATTGTTCCATTTATTAAGTAGTTAGGTGCCAACAATCTAACAAGTATTTATGCTTATAGTAGGCTGGGTAATGGCCACCCAAAGAGATCAGGTCCTAATCTCTGAAACCTGTACTATCACTACCTTATTTAGAATAATGGTCCTTGCATATTGATTAAATTAAGGATGTTGGGATGGAAAAGCTGTCCTCAATTATCAGGGTGATCCCTCAATGCAACCACGGGTCCATATAAAATGGAGGCAGAAGGGAAGTTGATACAGACAGAAGAGGAGAAGGCAATGTGCTCATGTAGGCAAAGACCGCAGTGTTGCCATCACCAGGCAAGCAATGCCAGCAGCCTCCAGAACCTGGAAGAGGCAAAGAATGAACTCTCCCCCAAAAGCCTCCGGAGGGGGTGCAGCCCTGGCGACACCTTAATTTTGTCCCAGTGATACTGATTCCAGTCTTCTGCCTCCACAAGTGGAAAAAGTAATTTCTGTTTTTTAAGCCACTGAGGTGTGGAGATTTGTTAGAGCAGCCACAGGAACCATGACCCACTAAGACAGTACATTATAGCAACAACCAAGTAGACATTTAGAAACAATAATATAAAAGGAATAGTATTTTTATTTCCATCTTAAATAACCCCAATTACCTTTCTAATGGAAAGTGTGTGATTGTTGGGTACTGTAAAACTTCCCAAACCTTAGAATTAAATTGAACTGTCAGCCTCATTTCCTGCTTTGCATCGATTTTCAAACACTACTTGCTTTCTGTGACAGCTACGGCCAAAAACCTGCTTCACAAAAATATGACGGCACCGAAAGGACAACAGCATGATTTGATGTTCAGTCTGTAAACTACTGAACTAGCTGGAAGCTCATGTGCTATCTGACAGATGGCAAGTATTGCTGTCCATCCTTCAAATTTTTGACTAACTTGTGACACCCAGGTGAATTTGCTGGGGTGTCCTGGGGAACTACCCAATGTACCCTGTGAACTACAGTCCTAACTGGCTTCCCTGTTCCCACCCTTGCCTCTCTAATTTGTCACATAGCCAGCAGAGTGACCCTTTCAAAACATAAGGCAAAAAAAGCAAAACCATCATTCTCTCTATATGACCTGAAGACTCAAAAAGCTCTTACAACTAACTGAATGAAGTCAACAATATTGAGAAAGTAAAATCAATATACACAACTCACCTGTGTTTCTACACAGTAATAATGAGCTATCAGAAAGAGATATTAACAAAATACTCCCATTTATAATTGCAGTGAAAATAATAAAAAACCATGACTAAATCTAGCAAATGAGAAGAAAAATATGTATGCTGAGAACTATAAGACACTGATGAAAGAAGTTGAAGAATATGGAAAGAGATGGAAAGAGTACTGTGCTCACAGACTGAAACAATTATCATAACATACTACTCAAAGCAATCCACAGATTTAATGTAACCACTTATCAAAACCCCAGTGGCATTTTTCATGGAACTAGAACAAACCTAAAATGTGTATGGAACCACAAAAGCCTGAATAGCCAAAGCAATCTTGAGAAAGAACAACAAAGATGGAGGCATCAAGCTCCCTGATTTCAAACTATATTAATAAAGCTATAATAATCAAAACAGTACAGTACAGACACCTTGATCCACGGAACAGAACAGAGAGCTCAGAGATAAACCCAGTCATAGAGGGTTAGTTAACTTACAACAAAGGACCAGGAATATGCCGTGGGAAAGGACAGTCTTATTAACACTTGGTAGGGAAAACTAGAGAGCAAAATAATGAAACTGGATGAGTATCTTATGCCATACACAAAAATCAACTCAAAATAAACCAAAGACTGAAACATGAAGACCTGAAATCATAAACTTCGTTGAAGAAAACATAGAGGGTAAGCTCACTGATCCTGGTCTTGTGGATGGTTTTTTTAATTTGACACGAAGAGTGAAAGAAGGCAACAAAAGTAAAAAGAAAAAGGAGGATTATATCAAACTAAAAGGCTTCTTACAGGAAAGGAAGCAATAAAAAAAATAAAAAGACAATCTATAGATTGAGAGAAAATATTTTCAAATCACCTATCTGATTAGGGATTAATATCTAAAATATAGGAAGAATTAATACAATTCAGTAGGGGAAAAAACCCACCAAACAACCCAATTACAAAATGGGCAGGGATGTAAATATACATTTTTCAAAAGAACACATACAAATAGCTGACAGGTACATGAAAAGGTGCTGAACATCACTAATCATCAAGGCAATGCAAATCAAAACCACAATGAGATATCACCTCATACCTGTTAGAATGTCTATCATCAAAAAGCAAGTAAGGGCTGGCGAGGATGTGGAGAAAAGGGTTCTCTTTTGGAGCACATTTTAGAATGTAAATTGGTTCTGATACTATCTAAAACAGTATGGAGCTTCAATAAAAAATAAAAAATTGCATGATCCAGAAATTCCACTTCTCAGTATTTATCCAAAGGAGGTGAAATCACAATCTTAAAATATCTCCTCTGTTCACTGCAGCACTGTTTACAATAGCTGGGACATAGAAACAATCAAAGTGTCCACTGATAGATGAATGGATAAAGAGAATGTTGTATATATATAAACAATGGGATATTATTCTGTTACAAAAAAATGGAAATTCAGTCATTTGTAACAACATGGATGTACCCTAAGTGAAATAAGTCAAATACTTTATATCACTTACATTTGGAATCTAAAACAAAAGAAAAAAGAGAGAATTCATACATATACAGAACAGATTGGTGAATACTAGAGAAGGCGGGGGTGAGGGGTGGGGGTAGGCACAATGGGTGAAGGTCAAAAGTTACAAACGTCCAATTACCAGACGCATAAGTTCTGGGATATAATATATAGCATGGTGAATATAGTTAACAATGTTGTATTGTATATTTAAATGTTGAGAGAGTAGATATTAAAAGTTCTCATCCCAAGAAAAGACTCCTTTTTATCATCTCACATAACAAGAGGCAGCCTTTGACCACCTACTTGACTGTGTGGGATCAGCGAGAGTGAAATTTTAGGAATGCTTCCTGCAGCTGCCTCTTAATGTTTGGGGAATAGTGTATTTCTCTGCTGGTTGGTGAGAGGCTGCCTGTTTAGTCTTTAGCAGAAAGAGAACAGCATGTGGACAAACTGCTCCCTGAGAGGCTCTCCACTGTTGCTCAAAAAAGGTGAACCACATAGTGTGTGATCAAAAATTCACTTTGAGGAAACTGAATTAAAGATGACCCTCTTCAGGAGATAAGTATACCAGACTCTGTGGCCAGATCCTTTTCTGCTACCCTTGGAAACCAAAACCTAAAGGAAGTTCAGGCCCTTCTAAAGGGATGCTGAAGCTACAAGGAAAAGTCAGGATTCAAAGGACAAACCACTGTCTAGGCTTCCTACTACCCCCAGCAATGTTATGTTCACCTGGAACTTCAGAGGCCCCTGAGGACGTTTATGTAAATTCCCTCATAGTGTGGGAGAAATCTAGCATTATCCAGGCCATTGAAATAAGTACTTGAGGCGCTCACAGGGGAAAATGTGGTAAGCAAATGGTACACTGTGTCAAGAGACTCAGAAAATGTTAAATCTTACATGAAAACAAACCCAACTTCCAAGATTAATGACTATTTAGAAGATAAAACTGGATGGGAAGGAATATATTATGTAAATATAACACAATTTTTGTTTTATCAACTCCTTCAGGATTCCTGAAATATGGGTTCAGTAAAGAGATTTTTTCACAAATACTGTAATGGTTTGCATTTTACTGGAAGAAACTATTGTTTTATCAAAGAACATGCTGTGAAAGAAAAGACTTTGTAAGCAGAGAATAGAAAAAAAAGTCACCGTCATGTGAGTAAAAAAAAAGAAAGAAAAGACTCCTAACTATATATAAATGATGGATATTAACTACACTTACTCTTTAACCATTTCAGAATATGTAATACATATATCAATTCATTACATTGTACACCTAAAACGAACACAATGTGATATGTCAATATATCTCAATTATAAAACTATATTTTTAGAATTATCTAGCAGCACTTAAAAACTTAGTTCCAGGGGCTCCATCCGGGCTGCGGGTGCCTCGGCGCGGTGTCAGGCAGCGGCGAGGGGCGGGCGCGCGGGGCGCGGGGAGCCGTCGGCGGGCACTCGCTGCAGGGACGCCCCGGTGGCTGTGCTCCCGCCGCCCGGCGCAGGCCTTCGGGGAACCTCGGCAACGGCGGCGGCGGCAGCGCAGGCGGCGAGGCAGGCCGCCGCGTCCTGGGGAAGGAGGCGCGGGCGTCTGAGCGAGGCCGGGCGGGGAGACCTTCGCACGTGCGTCCCCCAAGCCCGCTCCCGCCTCGCCCGTCCCGCCGGACCCGGCCGCCCGCTCCCGCTACATTCCCAGCCCAGAGGTGCCCCGAGCTCGCCCCAGAGGCGGCCCGGGTGGAGGGGCTCGGCAGCCAACGCAGCCTTGAGGTAGCGTGGGCGGGAGGGTGTGCGCGCGTGCGCGTGAGCGGAGGGTGCCCGCTGGGCTTCCGCGCAGGCGCTTTGGAAGAATGTCTCGAGTCATCACCGCGCGCTGCCTGAGGGAGGAGCCCGAGGAAGCCCGGCGGATCAACGACGAGAGACAGCGGCAGCTCCGCAGGGACCAGCGCGACACCCGCCTGGAGCTCACGCCGCTGCTGCTCTCCTCTTCGGTGTTGCCTGATGAGACAGACCGGAATTACTGCCTGACTTGTAGATGGTCACACACCTATCTGATCCCAAGCCTGCAATCCTTTCACCTTTGTTAGGCGGGAAAATAGTTATGAGCAGGGTGGAAGGAGAACAAGGTGAGTAAGCCCACTAGAAAGGACTCGGTTAACAGTTAAAAGTAGAAATCCAGAAAAGACTCAGAGTTAATGAGTTCATCAGTTACAGTTCAAAAGCTGAAGAGCAACTTGGCCTTGAACGTTTTAATATTCCCCCCGATAAAAGTATCTGAGCACCGCCCATGTCTGCATTGTGTCAATTAGATCATTGTAAGATTTGCTCTAGCCTCTTAAAGACCCACCTATAAACAGCATAATAAAGGCAAGGGGATCCCACCTTAAAGCCAAAATTGTATTTTGAAAAATACTCAGAGAGTTTAAGAAGACTCTTTTTATTAATTTTCAAATTTTTGGTATTATTAATCTACAATTATGTGAGCAACATTATGTTTACTAGCCTCCCCCATCATCAAATCCCCACCACATGCCCCATTACAGTCACTGTCCAGCAGTGTAATAAGGTGCTATAGAAGCACTACTTGTCTTCTCAGTGTTGTACAGCCCTTCCCGGGCACACACACCCCTCGCTACATTATGTCTGCTAATCATAATGCCCTTTTTACCCCCTTATCTATACCTTCCCACCTGTCCTCACCAGTCCCTTTCCCTTGGTAACCGTTGGTCCATTCTTGGGTTCCGTGAGTTTGCTGCTGTTTTGTTCCTTCAGTTTTTTCTTTGTTCTTATACTCCACAGATGAGTGAAATCATTTAACACTTGTCTTTTTCCACGTGGCTTATTTCACTGAGCATAATACCCTCTAGCTCCATCCATGTTGTTGCAAATGGTTAGGGTTTGTTTTCTTCTTATGGATGAATATTATTCCATTGTGTATATGTACCACATCTTCTTTATCCATTTATCTACGGATGGACACTTAAGTTGCTTCCATTTCTTGGCTATTGTACATAGTGCTGCGATAAATATAGCAGTGCATATGACTTTTTCAAAGTGGGCTGCTGCATTCTTAGAGTAAATTCTTATAGGAGTGGAATTCCTGGGTCAAATAGTATTTCTATTTTGAGTTTTTTGAGGAACCTCCTTACTGCTTTCCACAATAGTTGAAGTAATTGACATTCCCACAAGCAGAGTACGAGGGTTCCCCTTTCTCCACATCCTCACCAACATTTGTTGTTTGTATTTTGGATGGTGGCATTCCTTACTGGTGTAATGTGATATCTAATTGTGGTTTTAATGTGATATCTCATTGTGGTTTTAATTTGCATTTCTGTGATGATTAGCGATGTAAAGGATCTTTTCATGTGCCTGTTGGCTATCTGAATTTCTTCTTTGGAGAAGTGTCTGTTCAGCTCCTCTGCCATTTTTAATTGGCTTATTTGCTTTTTGTTTGTTGAGGTGCATGAGCTCTTTATATATTTTAAATGTCAAGCCTTTATTGGACATGTCATTTGTGAATATATTCTCCCATACTGTAGGATGCCTTTTTTTTTCTGCTTATCGTTTCCTTTGCTGTACAGAAGCTTTTCAGCTTGATAAAGTCCCAGTTGTTCATTTTTGCTTTTGTTTCTCTTGCCCGGGGAGATATGTTCATGAAGAAGTTGCTTGTCTTTATGTCCAAGAGATTTTTGCCCATGTTTTTTTCTAAGAGCTTTATGGTTTCATGACTTACATGCAGGTCATTGATCCATTTCGAGTTTAGTTTTGTGTATGGGGTTAGACAATGATCCAGTTTCATTTTCTTACATGGAGCTCCAGTTTTTCCAACACCCGCTGTAGAAGAGGCTGTCATTTCCACATTGTATATCCATGGCTCCTTTATCGTATATTAATTGACCATATATGTTTCAGGTGATATCTGGACTTTCTATTATGTTCGACTGGTCTGTGGGTCTCTACTTGTGCCAGTACCAAATTGTCTTGACTACTGTGGCTTTGTAGTAGAGCTTGACGTTGGGAAGTGAGATCCCCCCTGCATAATTCTACCTTTTCAGGATTGCTTTGGCTATTTGGGGTCTTTTGTTGTTCCATATGTATTTTAGAACTTTCTGTTCCAGTTCGTTGAAGAATGCTGTTGGTATTTTGGTAGGGATTGCATTGAAGCTGTAGATTGCTTTAGGCAGGATGGCCATTTTGACAATATTAATTCTTCCTAGCCAAGAGCATGGGATGAGTTTCCATTTGTTAGTGTCCTCTTTAATTTCTCTTAAGAGTGTCTTGTAGTTTTCAGGGAATAGGTCTTTCACTTCCTTGGTTAGGTTTATTCCTAGGTATTTTATTCTTTTTGATGTGATTGTGAATGGAATTGTTTTCCTGACTTTTCTCTCTGGTAGTTCACTGTTAGTGTATAGGAATGCCACAGATTTCTGCGTATTAATTTTGTATCGCACAAGTTTGCTGAATTCAGATATTACATCTAGTAGTTATGGAGTAGATTCTTTAGGGTTTTTATGTGCTATGTCATGTCTTCTGCAAACAGGGACAGGATAACTTCTTCCTTGCCAATCTGGATGCCTTTTACTTCTTTTTATTGTCTGACTGATGTGGCTAGCACCTCCAGTACTATGTTGAATAGAAGTGGGGAGAGTGGGCATCCTTGTCTTTTTCCAAATCTTAAAGGAATAGCTTTCAGCTTCTCGCTGTTAAGTATAATGTTGGCTGTGGATTTGTCATACATGGCCTTTATTATGTTGAGGTACTTGCCCTCTATACCCATTTTGTTGAGAGTTTTTATCATGAATGGATGTTGAATTTGTCACATGCTTTTTCTGCATCTATGGAGATGATCATGTGGTTTTTATCCATCTTCCTGTTGATGTGGTGGGTGATGCTGATGGGTTTTTGAATATTGTACCATCCCTCCATCCCTGAAATAAACCCTACTTGATCATGATGGATGATCTTTTTGATATATTTTTCACTTCGTTTCACTAATATTTTGTTGAGTATTTTTGCATCTATGTTAATTAGGGATATTAGTCTGTAATTTTCTTTTTTTGTAGTGTCTTTGCCTGGTTTTGGTATTAGAGTGATGCTGGCCTTATAGAATGAGTTTGGAAGTATTCCCTCCTCTTCTACTCTTTGGAAAACTTTAAGGAGGATGGTATTATGTCTTAACTAAATGTTTGATAAAATTGAGCAGTGAAGTCATCTGGTACAGGCATTTTGTTCTTAGGTAGGTTTTTGATTACCAGTTCAATTTCATATCTGGTAATTGGTCTGTTCCTATTTTCTGTTTCTTTCTGGGTCACCTTGGAAGGTTGTATTTTCCCAGAAAGTTGTCCATTTCTTTTAGGTTATCCCGTTTGTTAGCATATAATTTTTCATACTATTCTCTAATAATTGTTTGTATTTCTGTGGTGTCTGTAGTGATTTTTCCTTTCTCATTTCTGATTCTGTTTATGTGAGTAGACTCTTTTTTTCTTGATAAGTCTGTCTAGGGGTTTATCTATTTTGTTTTTTTTTCTCTCGAAGAACTAGCTCCTGTTTTCACTGATTCTTTCTATTGTTTTATTCTTCTCGATTTTATTTAATTCTGCTCTAATCTTTATGTCCCCTCTTCTACTGACTTTGGCCCTCATTTGTTCTTCTTTTTCTAGTTTCTTTAACTGTGAGTTTAGACTACTCATATGGGATTGTTCTTCTTTCCAGATGTAGGCCTGTATTGCAATATGCTTTCCTCTTAACACAGCCTTCACTGCATCCCATAGATTTTGTAGTGTTGAAGTATTGTTGTCATTTGTCTCCATATATTGTGGATCTCTGTTTTTATTTGGTCATTGATCCATTGGTGATTTAGGAGCATGTTGTGAAGCCTCAATATGTTTGTGGCATTTTTCATTTTCTGTGCATAATTTATTTCTAATTTGAAAGTTTGTGTTCTGAGAAACTGGTTTGTACAATTTCAGTCTTTTTTAGTCTGCTGAGGCTCTTTTTGTGGCCTAGTAAATGATCTATTCTTGAAAATGTTCCATGTGCACTTGAAAAGAATGTGTATTCTGCTGCTTTTGGGTGTAGATTTCTGTAGATGTCTGTTAGTTCCATCTGTTGTATTGTGTTGTTCAGTGTCTCTGTCTCCTTCCTTATTTTCTGTCTGCTTGAACTCTCTTTCAGAGTGAGTGGAGTGTTGAAGTCTCCTAGAATGAATGAATTGCATTTTATTTCTCCTTTTAATTCTGTTAGTATTTTTTTCACATATTTAGGTGCTCCTGTCTTGGGCAGATATTTATAATGGTTATATCTTCTTCCTGTACTGACACTTTTATCATTGTGTAATGTCCTTCTTTGTCTCTTGTGACTTTCTTTGTTTTGAAGTTCATTTTCTGATACTAGTACTGTAACGCCTTCTTTTTCTCCCTATTAGTTGCATGAAATATCTTTTTCCATCCCTTCACTTTCAGTCTGTGTAGGTCTTTGGATTTAAAGCGAGTCTCTTGTAGGCAGCCCATAGATAGGTCTTGTTTTTTTTAATCCATTCTGTTACTCTATGTCTTTTGATTGGTACATTCCATCTATTTACATTTAGGGTGATTATCAATAGGTTTGTACTTACTGGCATTGCAGGCTTTAGATTCATGGTTACCAAAGGTTCAAGGTTAACCTCCTTACTATCTAAGAGTCTAACTTAACTCACTTAATATGCTGTTACAAACACAGTCTAGAGGTTCTTTTTCTTTCTTCCTCCTTTTCTTCGTCCTCCATTCTTTATGTATTAGGTATCATATTCTGTACTGTTTGTCTATCCCTTGATTGACTTTGGAGATGGTTATTTTAATTTTTGCATTTGGTTAGTAATTAGCTGTTCTACTTTCTTTACTGTGGTTTTATTACCTCTGGTGACAGCTGCCCCGGCCCACGGGGTCGACAATGGGAACCTAAGGAGGGGGTGCACAAATGAAGAGGGACAGAAGACACAGAGAATGGAGACAAGACAGGCTTTCTGATCATCTCATTTATTACAGGTTGGGGCAGAGAATATATAGACAGTACAGGGTGTGGTCTCTTCTGATTGGTTGCCCATTATTCTAATGAAGCGATCTACATAGTCCAATCATGCACTGAGTTGTGCGCATGCATAGTTGCCTTTGACGTAAGCAGCAGACCGGAGTGAGAACACTTGGTGGGAAGCTGTGGCGGGAAAGTAATCAAAAACCTAAAACCTAAGTACAACAAGATGGAGTCTTAAAACAAAATGGAGTCTTGTCTGACAATATCTGCTCCGCTCCCCACATGTCCCCCTTCTGAATTTTATTAAAAGATGAAAATTGGCAGCAACTCTGCAAAGGAGCACTGCGTTGGACAAAGGGTTGGATAATCCACCTCAGCCATTAGAAGAGGACTGCGCCTGTCTTAGGTTGGAGAGCAGTTGGCCCCTCTTACCCGTTGTTGGCAATCACAACAGCGTTGGTTGTATGCCTGTTTTAGGTTGGTAGGGTGACTGACTCTCTCTTACCCATCATTGGCTGACCAGCCCACACGATGTTATTCAGCGATAATGAATGGTGGTTGTACCAACGTGTAGTGCACGTTTATGTAAAGAAAACAATATCTAGTTCTGGGAAGATGATGGTGACATGAGCGGTGTAGCGGTTCAGCCAGACAAAAGACTCCCAAAACTGTACATTTTTACAACTTATCTTAAAAGGAGAAACAATAAAGTGATTAATAAAGGGCACATAAAGGCAAGGCAAATGAGGCAATTAAAGTGATTAATGCAGTAATTCTAAGAATAAGAGCTGCAACAAATTTCTTTGGTCTGGATAAGGATTGTTCAATCAATTGCAAAGCATGTAATCCAGAATTATATTACCAAGAAATATTTAGCTTCACAGGGGTTAAAACATAAGAAGGTTGATGTAAAATAATAAATGCATTAGGTTTAAAAGAAGCATCAAGGCAATTGGTAAGCGTATAGCCAGAGCATTCAATATGATAAGTATTATTAACAATATTAATTTTTAAATTTCTTTTATCTTGGATGAGTAAAGCAAAAGGATATTTAACCCAAGCAGTAACAACATCAAAATGGTCAGGATAATTAGGTCGTTTGAGAAAAATTAATCCAATGGCAGCAATTAATCTATACAAATTAAGGTAAACTTGTGTAGCATTTACTGCAGTTTTTGCTAATAAGGAAGGAGTTACCCATCCTGAAGAAAACCATCTATTATTTTTTTCTGGTTTAGGTATCAGAGAATTGTTCCAAGAGAATCTATTAGTATTATTAATTAAATATTGTCTATAATCATAATTGGGAGAAGAAATGGAATAATCATTAAACATTTATAGTAAAATTTTTTGGAGAAAAAACAAAACCATGGTTTTTAAACATGCATTCATTCCAAATAGGATATCCTTGATATCTATCAATAGTGGTCCATATAGAATTTAAGTCATACAGAAGATCTTCACAATTAGAAACAAATGTAGAGTGCATTTTTAAAGTAATAGTATCTTGATAGTTATAAGATCCTAAAAAGCTCATATTAAGCACCCATAAGTCTTGCAAAGTAGAGTTTTTTGGGGTTTTTTTTTCTTGACTTAGGAGAGTCAGTTAGAAAACTTTTATAGTTAATAGTAAGGCATCCAGGAGGAGTAAAAGTAGTATTAGAACTAAAACAGATAGGAGAGTCCCCAGACTTTCCGGTAAAGGTGAAATTATTATTCTTATGGAAGGGAACGAAGGATTTGGACTTACCTCCTAAGAGAGCAGACTTATTGGTAAAAACACGGACATTAGGGCCGCCCCAAGGGGTAGGGTGTAATAAAAGAGGCTCAAGGATATAAGCGCAATAGCGAGGAGTAGAGGAGGAAACATGGGTCACCTGGCAGGTGAAGATTGCTAGCATGGCAATAAAAAGATTTTCAGGAGTAAGTGGGGACCCTTGGCCCCGCACAATGTCACGTGCTCGGTTGGAGAGCTGTTTCAGTTGTCCCACATTGGTGGAGTTGCAGCTCGGGTGGTGACAGTTGATGCTTGGCCTTGAAGTCGCAGTCGTTGAAGCAGAGGAATCAATTCGTCCCCGTCAAGAGGTGGTGGTATTCCTGCCTGATTAACTGGTTGGTAGTTTTGTTAATAATTTTTAAAATTTGGGTTTTAAATTAATTAGTCAGGGAGGAGCGAAGAGTAGGAGGCAAAAAATTATAAGAGGCATGAGGAGAGGAAGTAAGATGTCTCTCAGAATTGATCTAAGCCTATGGTCTCTGTGTTATTCCTTTTTCTACAGATAGACTCTAGCTGTTGCTAGGGAAAGGGGACGATGACCACTCTGGCTGCTTCATGCTGAGAGGGGGCACAGTAAGGGGTGCAGGTAGGTCTCCATCAATGGTTGGTCAGGAGGGCATTGGAAGATGGGAGTTTTCATCCTGGGTTTTATTGCAATCACTATTTTCAGTTTCATGGCTTTTAGGTGAGACAGAACAAATCATGTCACTAGGTTAAGCAGCAACATCTGGAGTTGGATTCTCCATTCTGGAAGGACAAACATGACAAGATTAAAGAATGCATGGCTGAATATGAGGACTATAAATAGTAAAACTGTAATTGAGAATCATAGCCAGATATCTTGGGGAAACTAGAATTCTGGATCTAGTCTATGTTTCAATGACTAGAATTAGGACTCAGTATAGATAAGGCTGCATTATTGAAACAATACTTTTCTCTAAAATCACCATTTTTATTATAAGTAACCATATTAAGAAAATAGTTAAAAGTCACTGAGAGTTTTTAAATTCTGGAGGGATCAGGTACAGAGAAAGATAAATGTTTCAATTCTGCTTACAAAGGTATTGTCATTTACTAAATTGTTGTCGGCTTAAGAGAAAAAGCTTAAAACACTATCAGTAACATTTGAAACAAAAGCCACAAAATCATCTTCCTTAGTTTACTTAATCGTATATAATACCTGTTCTGCTGAAATCTAGTTCTTTACTAGTTTAGGAGTAATAAAACAGTGACTATAAATGACAAAAGACTTGTAAATGAGAGTGGCTAAAGATTTGATGAGAGCTTACTATAAGACAGTTGACATAAGGAAACTTGGACACTTTTGCAATATAAAATATTCAGTAACAAAGTTTGGCATCATTCTTTTAGACAGTGCTTTCCAGGCAATTATATATCAGATAAATAAGCCAATTAGCCAAATACTTTCTCTAATGAAGAGAAAATTCCTCTGAAATTTTTCAGGGGCCCTCTGGAAAATATCAGAGTTACTTACAGGTAAAGTACCTTTTTGAATTTGATTCTGGAAAGTTGTCAAAAGAAAGCTTTTAAGGCACTTGCCTAAACAGAATTATAGGTTATTAATACTTATTATTTAACTAGAATGACAGTAAAAAGGTTTAAAGGCAAATACAGGTTACTCAGTTGTTAATACGTAGGTTACAGTCCTTTTAATATGAAGAGTTCATTTTCTTAAACACTCAGAAAACAATTAGAAAACTTTTTGCAATCTTACAATATTAAAGGCAGACTAATAAACTTCTGTTCCTTTAACAAAAACTTCTAGTTTTGTTGTGTACTTGATATTGAGACTCATTTGCTTTAATTTCACATAGCACGACTATATCAACTTTTCTATAGTTTCTATAATTTTCTTTTTACATTCAGTGTTCCCCTTCTTCAGATAAACAGCTGCACTTCAGAACAGTTACCTTATTTTGCTTTTAACAAAATGAATTTTTATTCTTTATACTTTCTCTTATATAAAACACACATCTTTTTTAGCAAGCAAAGATGTCTTCTTTATTATATTAAGCAGTTTTAATTAGAACTTAAAACATTAGGTACTTTAACTTTCAATGAACACTGAAAAATAGGCTTTTGTAAACTGTAACACTAGCATTCTTCAGATTGATACATTTGTGAACACTTTTTATCATTACTGGAAATGTGCCTTAGAGCACAAGTTTTTACTGAGCACAAAACATCTTCATATAACTTAGCAAAACTCTTAAGAATTTCAGTTACTACAAAAATCCTCAGGCTGTTTGCAGATATACATAGTTATACATTAATATACTATTATTATTATTAAGATATTCATTTGTTATACTTGTTTACACACTCTTTAGCAATTATGCTAGATTACTCACAAAAACTTCTACTAAACATCAGACAAAGTCAAGCATTTCTTTAAGCATCTTCTTGAAAGATTTAACAGATAACATCAACTTAAATGACTTTATGTAAACAGGCAGCTGATAACTATAGGACACATCTATTTCAGATAAACTTACATTAGCATTAATGCTTAATATCTTTTATTAGAATTTTTGGAAGTTTTAGAATGCCCAATTTTCACAAGCGCTTGTTTTTAAATTAATTTGTATTAATACCATTCGGAGGTAGAAAAACATTTTTCATTTACACACTTAGACAAACAAACATACAGACTGAGACATAATGATTACAGGTAGCAACACTTTTCATAAAAGAACATATATTTAGATAGATAAACTAATACAAAGATTTGAGTTACTAATATTCAATTGCCCTCTTTCTTTTTAGCTTACTTGATTAAAGGTATCGCAATTTGTAAGAATACATTTTAAGGGCTAGTAGTTCACATAAATGTGTTAAAGGCCCATACAAGGACTTGAACCTTGGACCCTCAGATTAAAAGTCTGATGCTCTACTGATTGCGCTATCCAGGCTCTGAATAAAAGGAGCTGGTAAAGGCTCTGTACTGATAGGGACTGTGTGTGTGTAAAACAGTTTGTCCCTTTTCCACTATGGCTGCTATTTCTGGATTAACATGCCTAAATGAAATTATTTAATTAATCAAATTCCAGTAAGAAAATGCAGTTACCGGGACCTTTTCAGGTCCAAAAGTGGTGTAATAATCATTTAAGGCATCACTCACTCTTTTCCACTTTCTTTCATCTATCGTTTCCTCTTGCGGGAACCAAGGACAGAGCTTTTCTAAAGACTGAAAAAACTCAAGCAATTGCTTTCTTTTAACCCTTACTCCTCGTGCCTTGAGTGAGTCCTTGACTCAATGTCTGTCCCATAATTGCGCCGCTCACTTACCTCACAGGTGTGTCTCACAGAGCTGGTGAATCTGTGGCTGCCAAGATACAGGCGTGTCTCACAGAGAGGGTGACTCTGTGGCCACCAGGATACAGGTCTTCACTCACGAGGAACCTCTCGCGGCGACCTCAGGACAATCGGCTGGCCAGCCTTTCCAGAACAGCGTTCGTCACACTCTCCCCCGTGCCTCGAGCCCCACGTTGGGCGCCACTCTGCCCCGGCCCACGGGGTCGACAACGGGAACCTAAGGAGGGGGTGCGCGAATGAAGAGGGACAGAAGACAGCGAGAATGGAGACAAGACAGGCTTTCTGATCAAGTCTAGTTTATTACAGGTTGGAGCAGAGAATATATAGACAGTACAGGGTGTGGTCTCTCCTGATTGGTTGCCCATTATGCTAATGAAGCAATCTACAAAGTCCAATCATGCACCAAGTTGTGCACATGCGCAGTTGCCTTTGACGTAAGAGGCGGACAGGAGTGAGAACACTTGGTGGGAAGCTCTGGCCGGAAAGTAATCAAAAACCTAAAACCTAAGTACAACAAGATGGAGTCTTAAGACAAAATGGAGTCTTGTCTGACAATATCTGCTCCTCACAGACAGCTATTAAACCTTAGGAACACTTCCATCTATAGCAGCCCCTCAAAAATACACTGTAGAGATGGTTTGTGGGAGGCAAATTCTCTCAGCTTTTGCTTATCTGGAAATTGTTTAATCCCTCCTTCAAATTTAAATGATAATCTTGCCGGATAAAGTATTCTTGGTTCAAGGCCCTTCTGCTTCATCGCATTAAATACATCATGCCACTCCCTTCTGGCCAGGTTTCTATTGAGAAGTCTGGAGATAGACTGATTGGCTTTCCTTTGTATGTGATCTTATTTCTCTCTCTGGCTGCTTTTAATAGTCTGTCCTTATCCTTGATCTTTGCCATTTTAATTACTATATGTCTTGGTGTTGTCTTCCTTCGGTCTCCTGTGTTTGGGAGATCTGTGCATCTCCATGGCCTGAGAGACTATCTCCTTCTCCAGATTGGGGAAGTTTTCAGCAATTACCTCCTCAAAGACACTTTCTATCCCTTTTTCTCTCTCTTCCTCTGGTACCCTCTATAAAGTGAATATTGGTTTGTTTGGATTGGTCACACAGTTCTCTCAATATTCTTTCATTCCTAGAGATCCTTTTCTCTCTCCGTGCCTCAGCTTCTTTGTATTCTGCTTCTCTAATTTCTGTTTCATTTACCATCTCCTCTACTTCATCTAATCTTCTTTTAAATCCCTCCATTGTATGTTTCATTTTGGATACTGTATTTTTCAAAGTTTCTCATTTTTGAATTCCTCCCTGGGGTCTTGAATATTTTTGTGTAACTTTGTGATCATGTTTATGATTTTTATTTTGAAATCTCTCAGGAAGAATGGTGAGTTCAGTTTCTCTTGTCCCTCTTCCTACTGTTTGTAGATTTTAGGTTGAACCAGTTTCTATGTGGCACTGTGTAATGCCCAGAAGCTCTACTTTCTGGATCTGCTCAGCCCCTGGGGTGATGGCTGGGGTCATAGGTGAACAGCACTGTTCCCTACTAGGAGAAAAGATCCCTTTACTTCTTCCCAGCTGCAGTACCTCCTCTACTGCCAGGTCCAGAGGGCCGCACACACAGGAAGGAGCCTTTATGCTGTATACTTGTAGCTGCCTTAGGTGGGGCTGCCCTCTGGGAGGCCTGGTGCAATGGCAGGGGCAGTCAGTTTGGAAGCTGGTTCCGGCCAAGAGGAAGGAGTGGCAGGCTGCATATTGCAGTGGGGGCTTTGTAGCTTCATTGCCAGCCAGGGGGATGGAGCACTTGAAGCTCCTGAAAGTTCTGAGCCTGCTGGGGCGAGTGCACCACGACAATTTTGTCCACCTGTCCTTTCTCCTAAGCCACAAGCTCTATGCAGTCCTTGACCCTTTACCAGCCCTCTTGCTGTTGGGAAGTCTCTTAGACTGCCCTCCTTTCTTTTGTCCGAGAGCAGCCGATTGTGGGTACCTGTTCTCCACAAACAGCTGGAATCTCAGTGTCTCCAAGTATTCCATCTGTCTTAGCTTTCCAACCCCACTAATCTCCAGAGCACCATGTAATGTAGGTTCATGCTGCCAGAGCAGATTTCCAGGGCTAGGTGTTCAGCAGTCCTTGGCCTCCACACACTCCCCACTCCATTTGTCTTCCTCCCACCCATGAGCTGGGGTGGGGGAAGGGCTTGGGTCCTGCCAGGTCATGGGTTTGGTACTTTACCCTTTTCTATGAGGTCTGCTCTTTTCCCCAGATATAGGCCATCTATCACAGCCTTCTTGTTCTTTTAGGATAACTGTATTTGCTATATTTTCATATTATATGTAGTTTTGGGAGGAGGTTTCTGTCTCACCTCTCATGCCGCCATCTTTAAGCCAATCTAGTTCTAATAGCTTTTAAAAACGATTTTGTGCCTATGTGGGAGTCAGAAGACTGCCTGCGTGAGACTGCCTTCCCGAACACTCTATTTATGGGTTATCAGAATATTTATGCTAGAGGGAAATTGAGAGACTGTATGAAACAATTATTCTTTATGGTTTATGTATAAAGCCTTCCAGGACCACTCAATAATTATTAAAATTCAGTAACTTCATAACTGAATTGCGGGTGTGGGAGAACCTTTAGCCATTGTATGTATCTTAAACATCATGGTTGTCTTTCCACTGTTATAGCCTGCGTGCCATTGGACAAGATATTTATCCTCTGTGGGGGACATATGTAAATGGTGATAACAGGACCTATGTTACAGTGCTGTTTGTATTAAATGAGTTTATTCATGTAGAAAACTGGAAACTTTGGCATATAGTCTTTGTTCAATAAACGTTAAGCTACCACTTCTAATATTATCATTATTTGTGTTTTTAGTGGACTCTTACGAGATTGTGAAATTATAAGATACATGTGTATACACACACACACATATTCTTGATCTCTGCACCAGTTGCTGTCATAGGGCTCCTAAAATGCCTATAAATTCCCAAGTGATAAGAGCACTAGGAACATATTTTGTTCTGTTTAGGGGACTCAGGGTGGGCTCCTGGATGGCTTCTCGATGGGAGCTGGTCACCAAAATGATCACACCATGACTAGAAGCTTGGAATTTCCAGCCCCAGCAAGCACTTCTCTAAAGAGGTGAGAGGAGTTAAAACTGGAGCTAATAATTCATCATGTGTACATGAGGAAGCCACTGTACATTCCCAATAGAAGGGGGTTGGAGAGCTTCCAGATTGGTGGACACATCCACATACTGGGAGGGTGATGCATCCCAACTCTGTGCGAACAGATGCTCCTGCAACCTGGACCCTCTCAGATCTTACCCTATGTATCTCTTCATCTAGCTGTTCATTTATATCCTTTGTCATATCATTTAATAAACTGGTAAGCATAAGTTTCCCTGATTTCTGTGAGGCACACAAGCAAATTAATCAAAACTGAGGAGGTAGTCTGGGAACTCTCTGATTGTAGCCAAATCAAACAAGTTGTGGGTAACCTGGGGTCTCATAGTTTGTTATTGGTGAATTAAGTAGGGTGGGAGCAGCCTTGTGGAACTGAGCCCTTTTAACTCGTGGGTTCTGACACTATCTCCAGGTAGATAAAGTTAGAATTGAGTTACATTGTAGGACACCCACCTGCTGTTGCAGAGAACTGCTGGTGGGGAAAAAATCTCCACGCATTTGGTGACCAGTGGTGGTTATGAGTGTTTTTGTGAGAAGTAGAAGAGACACACAGGAGACAAACCCAGAAGGCAAGAACTGGGTTTTTCTTCACTCAGGAGGAAGACGGGACCGAGGTTTTTCCTTATATAGAGATAAAGGCTCTGGATTAAGAAAAGTTTCATGTAACTACCCTTTTTAAATTTAAATTCTTTCTGGACAAACTCTGCTTGAATGTGAAAAACATGAAAGCGTCTTCATTCAGATGTCTTAAAAGTGATTCGAACACCACTTAATCCTGGAATGATATTTGGATTTATAAATTTAGAAAGTATAAAAAAATTTAAATACCAAGTAATTTACATTCCTTGTCCACAATTCAAAATTGATTAGAAGCTAACAAAAGGATACCCATTTTGCAATTTTCCAATACTTTTAAATATGAAAAATTTTAAACATAAAAGTTACCATAATACAACATGCAATATATATTAATATATTGTCATATTTGCATTACATTTCCTATACCTTTTGCAATATCATTTGAGTGTTAAAAACATTATGTTTCATCTTCTAAAAGAAGACAATTTCCTACTTATCCAAAGTGCCATATAATCACACATAACAAAATTAATACTAATTAAATATTCCAATGTCAACCTATGTTCAATTTTTTTTTCCAAGAATGTCTTACTACTGTTTATTTTCAAAGTGATATCCAGGAGTTGTTGATTTATCCCACTTTGCATCTAACATCGTTAGACTAAAAATGTAAGATATAACCATATAGCTTAAATTCCTTCCCTTCATCACAATCTCATTAGTTGAGCTTAATTTAATTATGATCTGATCATGGTGGCTGTAATTAGAATGACATCACTGTCCCATCAAATCCCTAGTCATGTCACCTGAATCTAGTGGCCCTTAATCCTTAATATGTTTATTCCTACTGAGAGGTTAACTTACTACATTACAAGGCACTGTAAAGTAGCAACTACATCATTTTAGGTTTTGTATAACCTCAAATACAATGACTGCAGGATTTGGCATGCTATAGGCACTTTTAGTAATGGCCTGGTTGTTTTACCCCAAATTCTACGAGCAATCAATTTAAGGAAATATCTATAGAAATACATAAAATTATGCACAAGGATATTCAACAGAGACTTTTGATAACCAAAAATTAAAAATCTAACAGTAAGCAGCAGGTTAATTTGGCTATATGATGACAAATATACCATTGTTAATCATAATGATTTTGGTCTGGATTAACTGATGAAGAAATAGTGAGTGAAGAAGCAGGCTTAAAATAAGTATACATACTTTGGAAATGGTTTCTTGAAATTTAAAAGGTAGGCCTTTGAGAGGTGATCAGGTCATGATGTTAGATCTCTCATAAATGGGATTAGTGCCCTTATAAAAGAGACCCCAGAGAGCACAGCAAGAATGTGGCCATCTATGAACTAGGTATTCTCCTGAGACAGCAAATCTTGGACTTCCCAGATTTGCTGAGCAATTCTCTTGCGTATAAGCCAGCCAGTCTGAGGTATTCTGTTATAGCAGCTTGAAATTACTAAAATACCCCATATTCTTAATTGTTCCCACAATAGTAAGCCAAGTGATTCAAGGCCCTAGGTTTTCCTAGTTTATATTTCTGCTTATTTCACAACAGTTCCCTTATTCCATCTACTGCTCACATTGTGTCTTTTTGTCTTCAAGAACAGTATTTAATAAGGGACCTCTTTTCAAACAAAACAGGAAGTCCAGTTGGAACAGTGATTCTTCGTATTTCAGGTAGGAAATCTAGAACATTCTTCAAAGAGGGTTTCCCTCTTGATCAGAAGTAATCCTTTATGGTTTTTCCTCTAATCATTTAAAAAATGTATAAGAAGGTTAGAGGAAACTCAATTATTCATACAATGATTTACAGGAATGTCTGTGGGTGCCAGAATATGGGAGATAATGACTTCATCTGATAAAACGAAATCCTTCTCTCTCGCTGCTGGGGGGCCTCTTGGACCGCCTCCCTTTCCCTTGTCCCGGAGCGGCCGGATGTGGAGCCCGTCCTCCGCAGGCAGCCGGGGTCTGTCTCTCAGGCACTCCGCCCGCCCTGACCCCCCATCCTCCAGAGCACCACACAGTCCTGAGGCTCCCTCTAATGGGGGTCCCGAATAAGATCCTGAGGAACCCCAAAATTCTGACTTGCATGACCAGAACCCATCCTCCCAACCTGTGATGCTGAACAGAGTGGACATCTGTGCTCATCTGGGTGGAACCCTAGGCATTCCAGAACATTTCAAAGAGAATGGCCTTCCCTTGAAGAGAGGATGCTGTTTCCCAAAGGAAGGAGGTGGTTTTCAGGTGAGAGACTTGGAGAGAGGATTGGATAAAGGTACAGAGTAAATCAAAGGTGATAAAGCCAGGGACAAGGGAGGCCATGCATGGGAGAGAAGCGTCTAAAGGAGCTGTACCAGCACTACTATCCAGTGGGAATAAATGTAAATTTTGATACTGTCCTTAATTGAAATGCAGACAAATTTTAAGATTTTTTGGAGAAAATTAAAAAAAAAACTAAATCCTCAAAGGAAGGAAGAGGGTATTATTTCATAACTTGTGAACAACTTCCTGGTATCTCCTGTGGCTCTCAAAGCTGTCCATTCTTTCCATCCAATGCCAAAAGTTGGAAGCAAAAGCCTTATAGATACTCTTACAGACATGCAATGCATTGAATAATACATTGTAATCTTGAAGGATATTCCAACTTGGCCAAGTAGGAAAAAAGGACTTCTCTCTATTCATCCTAAGGTCATGATTATCAAAGAGGAATGTCTGAGCCCTGGTTCCTCAGTGGATAAATGCTCCACGTGCGTCATTTGAGCTTGTTGACTTGGAGATCTCCCTTCACAGCAATAAACATAGAAGATGTCAAATGCATACAGAAGACGATGCTGTGTGAGGTTACGGTGAGACCTCTGCACTTCAGATGAGAACAGGGAAAGTGGCACACCAGGAGAAATGGCACCTGGGCAAACTGCTTCTGTGTTATTTTCTTTTGTTTTTATCATCATGAATCATTGTTTCCCTTACTTCTCACTTAAAATTTCCTGGAAGATTCATTGGAATTTTTCAATCAGAGAAAATGCCTGTAATTCTAGTACATGTGGACACATTCATAAGAAAATTGAGTTTCCTTGAAACTTTGAATTTTACTGAATTCTTAAGTACATAAAAGCTTTTCTTAACTACTTCTGCATCTATAGTTCCACTTATCTGATTCTGGCTCCTGAAAAACAAGTAATAGTTTTTTAAAATAATGTAGGAGTATTAGGAATTTTTGTGCTCGTGACATTATCCCTATGGTAGGAGCTTGTGTTGGGCAAATACCTTGAAATCAACTTAAGATGCTTCTGTCTGTTGTCTTGTTCATTCCTCCACCGAACAGAAAATGTTACAGAACTTACCTAGTATCCCCTTTTGGTCCCAAGTGTTTTTTTCCGATTCCAGCAATTACTGGGGCCCCTGTACCTCAAACTGTTGTTACCTGGTTCTCAACTAGCTGAATGTGATTCTGACGAGATCTATTCTCTCAGTGTTTAACATGACCTCATGATATATTCCCCTCCCACAAAAGAGAACCACATAGATGCAGCAATTCCATGAGTATATTTTTGGAGAATGTCTATTCTGCATTGTTGTATGCATAATACATACACTGTACATACATACATTCATAATATATAGAAAAGGAAAAAGCTTTTTCTTTATCCTTAAACTTGTAAAAGGGGTAAAAGAAAAAAATAAAATTGGTATAAAATAAGAGTAGAGTGGGCTTCTCTTTGGCTTTGAGCAGAGTTCTGGAAATCTATGTAAGAAATAACCCAAGCCCTTCTTTCCTGCAATGATTCCCTCTGTGATAACATTTCAAGACTTGCTCTCCAAAATCATTCTTAAAAGAAACAGTAGTTTCGGTAACACTTTCAACTCAGAATTTGTATAGTTCCAGTGGAAATTTTAATTGGGAGTCATAAACATTAATTTCTTCAGGTTATTTTCTCTTATTAATGTACCATAAAGAAAGTAGTTCAAAACATACAGGAAAGTCTTTTGGTATAAATACATATTAGTATCAGCATTATTTATAACCACATAAAATTGGAAACAAGTAAATGCCCAAAAGATTAGGATGGTTAAATAAATAAGGAAACACATCTAATTATTTAGCCATTAAATATTTAATTTTCTTTTTGTTTGGTGGTAGGAAAATTTGTCTTACTATGATACTAAGGGCCAAAGCAGGAGATACTACATACTAAGTAGTGCTTTAAAATACATACCAAAAAATCCTTACAACACACATACTATTCTAGGAAGACAGTGTAGAGAAAACATCATGAATCTGTCTGTCCACCTGAATAACAACTTAACTGGCAGAATCTGATGCAATGATTTGGGAACTCTGAAGTCTACTGAAGGCATGTAACTTCCAACTGAAAGTCTAGTTAATTTCAGGGATCTGTGCTCTAAAAATGGGTAAGATGGTAAATTTTACATTTCTATTTCAGCACAAAAAATTTGGAAGAAACACATACTAAAATATTCATATTGGTTTTTATTGTACAGGTATGTTATGAATCTTATGTCTCTTTGTTTTTTATTTTCAAATTTTGAGATAATTATATAATGAAATTAGGAAATATTTCACGTCGCTTCCTTCGTTGTCCTGTATTGTAAAATTTCATGTACTATTATCTTTAATATTTTTAATATCTTAATATCTTAGCCTCCCAGGGTCCCAAAGGTCTATCCCATTTCCTGGCTCTAACCAGACGTGCCCCCACCCAGCAGGGAAGGCTCCCAAGTTAGTTCAGTATCAGCTGGACCAGCTGCACCCCACCCAGTCCTCAACCTAATGGGTTTCACAACTTCCCACCAGCCCACAAAATTATTCAAGCAAGCCAATCACATTGTCCCATGGAAATCAAGGGGCACTTCATCATCTTGTTTCTACAAAGCCTGCCTCCAACAGGCCCTGCTGGTTTACTCTCCTCCAGAGTGTAACCACCCTGTGGCATGTGGTAACCTCTTCAAGATGTAAGAATGTGTGACTAATAATCTGCCGCCAACCTCATTTATCCAGGGTCTCAATGTCAGGTGTTCAGACATCTCTAGAATTCTAGGGGTAATTTCCTCCATCTCCAAGGGAGTGAAGAGGAGGCAAAAAAAAAAAAAACCACCTTACCCATTCATACTGTGATCTCATGAGTTTTCTGTGTCCACACTGCATGGGATTTTTATAAAGCTGAAATTAGATCCCATTCTCAGCTTAGTTTTTATGCATTTTCTGAAATTGAGCTACCCAAAAATAATCTAAAAACATATCTGTGATTTGAATTTCATTCTTCTGAGTTTACAAATCCAAGAGGAATATTATTACGCCATTATCCTATTTGTAAGACAAGTGAAGCTAAAATTACAGGTGTGGAACCGTCATTGAACTTGACTCAAAGAGAAAAAGATTCTGAGATTTCTCAAGTTGGGAGAAAGTGGAACATTAGAGTAAGAAGAACTGAGAGCCAAAATTAGTTGTGTTGGCTGTAGAAACACACGTATACATTGGTGTGAAAATGTAAAATGGTACAATTGTGCTAAAGAGAAATTTCTCAACATCACAAGTTGAAATTCATATAGCTAACCCACTTTTGAGAATTAACTTACATATAAACCTACAAATAAGCAAACTGATGTTTATGTAGCAGTATTAGAGCATTACTCTTAAAAAATAAATGAAATTCCTTAACATACATTAGAAGACTTGTTTGTTAAACTAGGGTTCAGCCATTCTTTGGCCTTAGGCAGCTGTAGGAAATGATGAAACTCCTTATGTACTGACTTGGAAACAAATTTCTTAATATGTGAAGAAAAAAATACATCATATGTACATGTGTCTAAAATGTAAATGTACTTGAAATTACCTATGCATATAATATGTATGTGCTAGTTTATAGAGTGAGCAAGAGAGCAAATGCCTATCTGTATGTGAAAATAACTTCTCTGGAAGGATACACACCAAATCAAATGTTCACTCTAAGATGAGCTAGTGTGTGACTCGGACATGTAAGAAATGTTACATTTTTATTTGAATATTTTAATGCCTTTTGAATTGTTATGCATTACATATTTCAAATGTGTAATAGTTGTATTAACTAAAATATGGGCATCCTTTGATGACTAATTTTTATTTCTCATTTGCTGAACCTAAAAGAATCTAAATACATATGGACACAACCTTGATTCTTCTAATAGCACCTTCTCTCCAGATTTTAAGCCTATGGCCACAATTTAACTTACTGTCTATATGGGTGAGAAGCAAAATACTTTTTAATAGGGTCTGTTGACCAGGAATACAAATTAAATATGTTTATCCATCTATGAGCTTTTATACTGTCAAGCCCACATCATGGGTAGTACAACACAGGATGAAAACATTTGCTGTAACACAAGTCGATTTCTGGTGGGTCTAAAATTGTGAAATGTGAAAAAAGTATATTTATAATTTTCAAGGAATTTCTACAGTCAGGGATCTTAAAAAGGACCCACATTCACTCTCCTTTTCTACAATGAGAATATATTTAACTTTGGAGTCTCACTATCCAGCTTGTCTCACCTGGAAACATGTATTTGCTACTAAACAGCGCAACTTTGTACACGGTATGTAACCTCTTTTTACCTCAGAAGCTTCAACTCTAAAATGGAAATATGTTAAGTACCTGTGACATTTCAGGTGAACTTAGATTTTAGGAAATAGTTACACACACGTAAACGTACACAAACATATAGTATGGTTAGATTCTAGGGCCACACCTTTGACTCTACAGGGCGGACCCGCACCCACAGTCCTCAGGCCTCGTTAAAGAAGAGCTCCGCAGACCCCTTCTCGGAACTCCGGGTCCGGTCCACCCGCCCTCGCCTCCTCCGGGCCCTGACGCCCACTGAGATCGCCCCTGGTCACCTCGGGGCCTGCAGCGCGACGGTGGTCTGCGCTTGCGCACGGCCTGGGCGGGCCTCCACTCCCAGAAGCCTCTGGGGCTCGGCGGCTTCACGTCCGGGTTTTTACGACCTTGAACTCCAGCTCCCACCGTGCAGGAGGGAAGTTCGCCCTCCCAGTCCTTTTCCGCTTCCTTTTCCGCGCTGCGTTTTCCCATCTAAGGAAGAACTCGGCGGGGTCGCTGCGGGCAAGCCGGTGCGGGCGCAGCGTGGAGCCCTCGTGGGACGGTGAGTGGCGGTGAGAGTGAGACCGCGGGAGGCGCTCCGAGCGCGGGCAGGGCGAGTCCGCCCGGCCCCTCCGGCCTGTGGGTGCCCGAGCGGCCGCGGAGGTGGCTGTATCCCCGAGAGACGGGAGGGGCGTGTGGCTGGGACAGGCCGCGCCGCGTGTGAAGGGCCGCGGGGTTCCTCCGTGGCGACCGGTGCACTGGCGAGGCTGGGAGAAGTGCGTGTTGTCCGTGTGGCGGGGTCGTATGGTGCTTGTCCTGTGTGTGAGCGTGGGTTGCAGTGGCGCTGTAGTGTCTCTTGTGCTCGTGGCCCTCGGTTCTGTTGGGGGCAGCGTGTGTATTTCCTCGGTGCTTGTCCCCGCCGCGACAAAGAATCGAAGGGCAGAGACACAGTAGT
Organism: Phataginus tricuspis; assembly: GCA_029783875.1. NCBI lineage: Eukaryota > Metazoa > Chordata > Mammalia > Pholidota > Manidae > Phataginus > Phataginus tricuspis. The sequence goes on from JAQQAC010019400.1 coordinate 10,244,594, forward strand.
GAAGCAGAGTAAAAGCTTCATTTAGAGTTACTTAGAGAAGTGCAGCAGGCAACCTCAGCAAGGAGAGGCGCCCAAAAAGATTGGAGAGAGAAAGTTTAAGATTAAAAGGTTACATACTTAGAAAGTGCGGGCGAGCTCAGAGAGAGGAGCGCCCCGAAAGGTTGGGGGTTACCCCTTTTATAGGTTCTTTAGGAATGTGGCTAAGGGATGGGGGTGCAGACTTGTTAAGTGGTCTTTGAATACCTAGAATTAACTGAACAAAAGGAGGTTCCTGCTCTGATTTCTCCTTGGGATCCCTGCGTCTTGGTCTGGGAGCAGATCAAACAGGCTGCCTGCCCAGCCCCCAAGGTGGGCTGAGTTATTGTCTGTTTGCTAAAGAGTAAGTTAAGAATCTTACATTTTCCACTACCTGGGTATTAAAATACAATCTTTAAAATGGAATCCTTCCTGCCTATCAGTATGTTGTTAATGGTTGGGCCTGCATGCTAAATTAGTTGCCTAGGTTACAAACTACTTAATTAGTGCTGGAAGGAGAAAAAACAGCATATAGGTAAAGGTAAAGAAAGTAAGCTATGCCTGCATGATTAACACAATAAAGACATTGGAGGTGCTGAGGTACCTTTCTTTATCTGGGAAATATTCAAACATTCCAGGCCAAGTTGCTCCTGGCTTTTTGAACTTTAAAAAATTTTTTTATTTTGCTATTATTAATGTACAATTATACAAGCAACATTATGGTTAGTAGACTCCCCCTATTATTAAGTTCCCACCACATACCCCATTACAGTCACTGTCCATCAGCGTAGTAAGATGGTATAGAATGACGACTACTTGTCTTCTCTGTGTTATACTGCCTTCCCCGTACCCCCACCCCCCCACATTATGTGTGCTAATCATAATAGCTCTTTTTCCTCCTTATGCCTCCCTTCCCACCCATCCTTCCCAGTCCCTTTCCCTTTGGTAACTGTTAGTCCATTCTTGGGTTCTGTGAGTCTGCTGCTGTTTTGTTTCTTCAGTTTTTTTTTTCTTTGTTCTTATACTCCACAGATGAGTGAAATCATTTAATACTTGTCTTCCTTCGCCTGGCTTATTTCACTGATCATAATACTCTCTAGCTCCATCCATGTTGTTGCAAATGGTAGGATTTGTTTTCTTTTTATGGCTGAATAATATTCCATTGTGTATATGTACAACATCTTCTTTATCCATTCATCTACTGATGGACACTTAGGTTGCTTCCATTTCTTGGCTATTGTAAATAGTGCTGCGATAAACGTAGGGGTGGATGTGTCTTTTTCAAAGTGGGCTGCTACATACTTAGGGTAAATTCCTAGGAATGGAATTCCTGGGTCAAATGGTATTTCTATTTTTAGTTTTTTGAGGAACCTCCATACTGCTTTCCACAATGGTTGAACTGATTTACATTCCAACCAGCAGTGTAGGAGGGTTCCTCTTTCTCCACATCCTCACCAACGTTTATTGTTGTTTGTCTTTTGAATGGCGGCCATCCTAACTGGTGTGAGGTAATATCTCATTGTGCTTTTAATTTTCAGTTTTTTGATGATCAGCGATGTGTAGCATCTTTTAATATGCCTGCTGGCTGTCTGAATTTCTTCTTTGGAGAAGTGTCTGTTCAGCTCCTTGCCCATTTTTTTTTAAGATTATTTTTTATTAAGGTATTATTGATATACACTCTTACAAAGGTTTCACATGGACAACCAACGTGGTTACTACATTTACCCATATTATCAAGTCCCCACCCATACCCCAATGCAGTCACTGTCCTTCAGTGTGGTAAGATGCTGCAGATTCACTGTTTGCCTTCTCTGTGTTACACTGTTTTCCCGGTGATTCCCAACACCATGTGTACTAAACATAATACCCCTCAATCCCCTTCTCCCACCCTCCCCACCCGCCCTCCCCTGTGGTAACCACTAGTTCCTTCCTGGAGTCTCGGAGTCTGCTGATATTTTGTTCCTTCAATTTTGCTTCATTTTTATACTCCACAAATGAGGGAAATCATTTGGCACCTGTCTTTCTCCCACTGGCTTATTTCACTGAGCATAATATCCTCCACCTCCATCCATGTTGTTGAAAATGGCAGGATTTGTTTCCTTCTTATAGCTGAATAGTATTCCATTGTGTATATGTACCACCTATTCTTTATCCATTCATCTACCGATGGACACTTAGGTTGCTTCCATATCTTGGCTATTGTAAAAAGTGCTGCAAAAAACATATTGGTGCATATGTCTTTTTGAATCTGAGAAGTTGTATTCTTTGGGTAAATTCCAAGGAGTGGGATTCCAGGGTCAAATAGTATTTGTATTTTAATTTTTTGAGGAACCTCCATATTGCTTTCCACAATGGTTGAACTAGCTTACATTCCCACCAGCAGTGCAGGAGGTCTTCTGTTCTCTGCATCCTCGCCAGCATTTGTTGTTCTTAGTCTTATCGATGCTGGCCATCCTTACTGGTGTGAGGTGATATCTCATTGTGGTTTTAATTTGCATTTCCCTGATGATTAGTGATGTGGAGCATCTTTTCATGTGTCTGTTCGCCATCTGAGTTTCTTCTTTGGAGAACTGTCTCTTCATATCCTCTGCCCATTTTTTAATTGGGTTATTTGCTTTTTGGGTGTTGAGGCATATAAGTGCTTCATATATTTTGGATGTTAACCCCTTGTCAGATATGTCATTTACAAATATATTCTCCCATACTGTAAGATGCCTTTTTGTTCTGTTGATGGTGTCCTTTGCTGTACAGAAACTTTTTAGTTTGATGTAGTCCTATGAGTTCATTATTGGTCTTGTTTCCTGTGCCTGGGGAGATATGTTCATGAAGAAGTTGCTCATATTTATGTCCAAGAGATTTTTGCCTATGTTTTTTCTAAGAGTTTTATGGTTTTATGACTTACATTCAGGTCTTTGATCCATTTTGAGTTTACTTTTGTGTGTTGGATTAGACAATAATCCAGTTTCATTCTCTTACATGTAGCTGTCCAGTTTTGCCAACATCAACTGTTGAAGAGGCTGTCATTTCCCCATTGTATATCCATGGCTCCTTTATCATATATTAATTGACCATATATGGTTTGGGTTATATCTGGTCTCTCTATTCTGTTCCACTGGTCTATGGGTCTGTTCTTGTGCCAGTACCAAATTGTCTTGATTACTGTGGCTTTGTAGTAGAGCTTGAAGTCAGGGAGCGTAATTCCCCCTACTTTTTTCTTCCTTCTCAGGATTGCTTTGGCTTTTCGGGGTCTTTTGTGGTTCCATATGAATTTTAGAACTAATTGCTCTAGTTCGTTGAAGAATGCTGTAGGTATGTTGATAGGGTTTGCATTGAATCTGTAGATTGCTTTAGGCACGATAGCCATTTTGACAATATTAATTCTTCCTATCCATGAACACAGGATGTGTTTCCTTTATTGGTATCTTCTTTAATTTCTCTCATGAGTGTCTTGAAGTTTTTAGAGTGTAAGTCTTCCACTTCCTTGGTTAGGTTTATTCCTAGGTATTTTATTCTTTTGGATGCAATTGTGAATGGAATTGTTTTCCTGATTTCTCTTTATGCTAGTTCACCATTAGTGTATAGAAATGCAACAGGCTGCTCTCCACCTAGAGACAGCCACTCTGTCTTTCAGCCATTAAACTCTCTTGTGTGGGTTCGTTCTTCCTTGAGTTATTTCAGGGTAGGGAGGGTCGTGGCAAGATACCCTTTCATTGGTTCCGTAACTCCAATTGAGGCTCTCCCATCGACCTTGCTCTTCTTCCAGAAATTAGAGCTACCTTGGGAGCCCTCACTCCTGATCCTCCTCCATGAACCCACCTTCCATCTCCCTAGTCGGTCCATCTTCCGCCCAACACTGGCCTCTGATTTATTACTCCTCCAGGACTATCAAAGCCTTATCACAAAGAATAATGAAACCAGCCACCATGACATCACGTATCATCTCAAGATGCCTGCTCTTCCAACTCTACAGAAATGGCCTCGCCAACCCCAGAATCTGCACCCCCTTCCAGCAGGAGTAGCTAGAGAATGAGATTATATGCCCAGTTCCCCAGAAGCCCCTATTAAGAAAAGAAAAAGATGGGAATGAAGGCAAATTATGGCACACTAAGACACACCACCCCTTAAGATCCAATCACCAATGTCCCCGTAGGAGAACACAGCCTACCCCTACTCCTTAAAAACGTGCTTCCTCACCCAGGAGCTGCTGCTCTCCACCTAGAGACAGCCACTCTCTCTTTCAGCCATTAAAATCTCTTGCGTGGGGCAAAAAAAAGAAATGCAACAGATTTCTGTGTATTAATTTTGTACCCCGCAACTTTACTGAGTTCAGATATTAGATCTAATAGTTTTGGAGTGGATTATGTAGGGTTTTTTATGTGCAATAATCATGTCATATGCAAACAGGGACAGTTTGACTTCTTCCTTACCAATCTGAATGCCTTTGATTTCTTTGTGTTGTCTGATTGCTATAGCTAGGATCTCTAGAATTATCTTGAATAAAAGTGAGGAGAGTGGGCATCCTTGTCTTGTTCCCGATCTTAAAGGAAAAGCTTTCAACTTCTCGCTGTTAAGTATAATGTTGGCTGTGGGTTTGTCATATATGGCCTTTATTATGTTGAGGTACTTGCCCTCTATACCCATTTTGTTGAGAGTTTTTATCATGAACAGATGTTGAATTTTGTCAAATGCTTTTTCAGCATCTGTGGAGATGATCTTGTGGTCTCTTTCTTTTTGTTGATGTAGTGGATGATGTTGATGGATTTCTAAAGTTGTACCATCCTTTCATCCCTGGGATGAATCCCACTTAATCATGATGGATGATCTTTTTGATGTATTTCTGAATTAGGTTTGCTAATATTTTGTTGAGTATTTTTGCATCTGTGTTCATCAGGGATGTTGGTGTGTAATTTTCTTTTTTTGTGGTGTCTTTGCCTGGTTTTGGTATTAGAGTGATGTGGGCCTTGTAGAATGGAGTATTCCCTCCTCTTCTACTTTTTGGAAAACTTTAAGGCAGATGGGTATTAGGTCTTCACTAAATCTTTGATAAAATTCAGCAGTAAAGTCATCTGGCACAGAAGTTTTGTTCTTAGGTAGCTTTTTTATTACAAATTAATTTCTTTGCTGGTAATTGGTCTATTCAGATTTTCTGTTTCTTCCTGGTTCAGCCTTGGAAGGTTGTATTTTTCTAGAAAACTGTCCATTTCTTCTAAGTTATCCCGTTTGTTTCCATATAATTTTTATAGTATTTTCATAATTCTTTGTATTTCTGTGGTGTCCATAGTGATTTTTCCTTTCTCATTTCTGATTCTGTTTATGTGTGTAGACTCTCTTTTTTTCTTGATAAGTCTGTCTAGGGGTTTATCTATTTTGTTTATTTTCTCAAAGAACCAGCTTCTGTTTTTATTGATTCTCTCTATTGTTTTATTCCTCTCAATTTTTTTTATTTCTGCTTTAATCTTGATTATGTCCCTCCTTTTACTGACTTTGGGCCTCATTTGTTCTTCCTTTTCTAGTTTCATTAATTGTGAGTTTCAACTGCTCATTTGGGATTGTTCGTTCCTGAGGTAGGCCTGTATTGCAATATATTTCCCTCTTATCACAGCCTTCGCTACATCCCACAGATTTTGCGGTGTTGAATTATTGTTGTCATTTGTCTCCATTTGATCTTTGTTTTTATTTGGTCATTGATCCATTGATTATTTAGGAGCATGTTATTAACCATCCATGTGTTTGTGGGCTTTTTGATTTTCTTTGAGTAACTTTTTTCTTGTTTTCATACCTTTGTGATCTGAAAAGCTGGTTGGTACAATTTCAATCTTTTTGAATTTACTGAGGCTCTTTTTGTGAGCTAGTATATGATCTGTTCTTGAAAATGTTCCATGTGCACTGAGAAGAATGTGTATCCTGTTGCGGGAGCGAAGCTGGTGCCTCAGGGGAGGAAAGATCTGTTTCCGGACTCCTGTCTGCCCTACCTGTCTCCAGTATCACAGCCAGTGGACTGAGCACACATGTGTAAGCCTCTGTGCTTGGCATCTCTAGCTGTTGTAGGTGAGGCATCTTTTTGGCTGGTCTGATGCCAGAGCAGTGACTGACAGTTTGCGAGCCAGTGCTGTCAGGCCAGGAGGAAGGCTCAGCAGGCTGCATATCAAAGTGGGGGAGCCTCGGAGCCGAGTAGCCAGCCAGGGGCATGGAGTGCCTGAAGCTCCCCAAAGTTCCCAATCTACTGGGCAGAGTGCACCTAGACAACCTTGTCCAGCTTTCCCTTTCCTGCACAGCAAGCTCTTTGCAAACCCTGTGCCTTTAGAAGCCCTCTTGCTGCTAGGAAGCCTCTCAGACCGCCTGCCTTTCCCTTGTCTCAGAGCGGCTGGGTGTGGATCCCATCTTCCACAAATGGCCAGAATCTGTCTCTCAAGCACTCTGCCTCTCCCAGATCCCCATCCTCCAGAGCACCACACAATGTAGATTTCTGCTTGGAAAGCAGATCTTCAGGGCTAGGTGTTCAGCAGTCCCAGGCTTACACCCCCTCCCCCATTCCGTTTCTCTTCCTCCCTCCCGGCGAGCTGGGGTTCGGGAAGGGCTCGGGTCCCTCCAGATCAAGGTTTTCATATGTTACCCTGTTTTGTGAGGTCTCCTCTGTTAGTGAGGTCTGTATGCAGTCTGGTGCAGCCTTCTTTCCTGTTCCTGTTTTAGGATTAGTTGTATTAACTATATTTTCACACTATCTGTGGTTTTGGGAGTTCTCTGTCTCACCTCTCACGCCACCATCTTCAATCTCTGAAGCTCCATGACTTTCATTTTTGGCTTTTTGATTTGATTAATTTGGGGTCTTTTTTAGTGGACTTTCTGGCCTTTTTCTCTTTCCACACCGCTCACATCTATTTTCCTGCCTAACAGTTCCATGCTGCTTTCTCCACCCACCTGTCAATCGTGTATCACTGCCAGAGACAAATGACCAAAGTGGGAGACCAGATACTGTGCTCACTATGAAGGTTTTGAAAAGAAGGTACAGACCTGTTGTTAGGATGGGAATTTTAGATCAAGAATTGCCCCGAGACAGGCTCCTAGGAACGTGTAGATAGACTCCAAAATGCGGCTTTCTTCCTAGGACTGTCCTTTCAGGGAGTTCTGTGGGATTCATATGCATCATATTTGAGTATGACAGCGTTCCCTGAGCCCTGACAGCAAGAACCTGCTGTGAATTCTCTCTTCTTACTTCATTGTGATTATATGTATGAGGTCACAGAGGGTGTAGCCATGGAGAGTAGAACATAATAAATGCCCAGCACTGTGGTGATTCTTCTTATTCCTTTTCAGGTTTTTATAGTTAAGAAGCATTGAAATGTGAGTTTAATTGTGACATGTGTTTGCTAGTTAAGGGACTGAGCCAGAATTCAACTGTCTAAAACAGGAGTTCCTAACCACGGGTCCTTTCTCTGTAGTTATGAGTGTAGAGAGGACCACAGCTGCCTGAAATCTTAAAGATAATTGCTGTATAGGTTTATATATTTGCATATTTGAAGGGTGTACATAATTGAAAAGATCTATACTTGGTTTTTATCTAAAATAAAAAATTGTTATACATTGGGACGGTTTAGCACAAAATTAATGATCAAGATAATGGGAATGGTTGAGAAAATCACAGGACATCCATGAGATAGAATGTTATGCAGATAATAAAATTTATGTTTGTAGGAATTAGTCAGTACAAGGACATATAGCTGTGATCTAACATTTAAACTGTCTTCATAGTTGTGGATAATAGGACTAAAAATTTTAAAATAAATCAAGTTCATTTTTTTAAAATAGAATTTTGTAAAACCCTTTTTCAAGGATTGTATCCAAAATGATCTTTTAATTGGTTATTCAGAGAATGGAAGAATTCACAATTCAAATTGAACACCTGTGTAGTCAAAGCTTTTCTGCTCATTTTGCATACATATTTTTATTAATCTGCAAAAGGCTTTTTCCCTTTTTATTAACGCCAAAAATCTTTGTAATGAAAGGTAATTATATCAGTGCGGATATTCATTTAAAGATATTCAAGAACAAGTAAGTGGTGGTTGTTTCAATCACATTGAGTTTTCATAGCAGGCTTAGTATTTATATATTTTTCAAATTATGAAAATATAATCTCTGCCATAATAATGACTTAAAATTTTTAATACTTTGGAATATCTTTATGTTGTATTTATGATGATGAAATTAATGTAGACATTGCAGAAAAAAATTTCTAAGGAATTTAAGACAATAAGAATGCCCTTTAATCTCACTGTCTAGAAATTACCACTTTTAATATTTTGGTATATGTGTTTCCATTTTTTTATGTGTGAACATTTCCATGCAGTTCTGTTTTGGCAGAACACACATAAAGGAGACAGAGTCCTTCTCTTAGTTTGAAAAAATCAATCTAGCCTAATCATGGGTTTCCTTATACCTCTGTGTGTTGGGGAGAAAGAAATGCCAGCGATCTCCTTGTTTGAAAAACATTCTGTTTTCACCTTTTATATATTAGAAATGTTGTTTAAAAGTTAGTTACTGTGTTATCAAGTTAATAAGTAATACATTCTTTCAGAATTAATAATTTAGAGATTTAAGGTTACTTTTTGAGGAAATAGCACTAAATTCTAATTCCAGATGTCTTGCAAGTACAAATATTTCGAAAGGTAGTTATAATAACAGAAGATAAAGATTGTAATATAAATCCCCATATTATGCCAAAGAATAAAATTCACTCATTTATTAAGTTCTGCATTTTATTATATCCTGGTTATTATATCCTATATATATATAAATCTTTCCTTCCTCAGTCCCCAGCATCTATGGTGAGTAAGAAAAATTCCATTCAGCATTATAAATATACATATATATGTATATACATATGTGCATTACATATACATGTATGAGTACGTGTATGTGTATAACTTCTAGAAAGGGGACATATTCTCTTTATCTGTGTGATAATCTATTTTGTTACCTGTGATTTTATTAAGAATTATATTTTCTCAAAGATAGGAACTGAAATTTTTTAAATTAAAGAGAAAGCCAAGAAGCACAATTTTTCTTTAAGAACATAATGGAGCCAGAATTAACTTCCTTGTATAATAATGGATAAAGTGACATGAAATGACCTTCATTTTCAGTAATGATACATAATTTATATTAACCTTTTTATATGGATTTGGTGCTTATATAGATTACCTTGCTTAGTCTTCAAAGCAGCCATATCTATTAGGTTATATTCTTATCATTTCTTTGCTGATGTTGTAATAAACTTAGGCACTGAGGTGATGTAAACTCATAGGTGAAAGTTCATTTTCAGTATCTAAAAGTCTGACCACAGAGCCTGTGTTCTTAATTTCAACAGGATATCACTTCCTGTGTTATGCATACCTTTTAAAACCTGCCTTCTTCACTGAGTTAATATTATTTTCCATAATTTCACATGGATTCATTATAAATGAAGCTATACTATGTCACCATATTGCAGACCATATGTTTAGCCTGTTGTCTAATGTGAGATAGTTAGGTTTTTAATTTTTGGTTATCAAAATTTATTCTCTGGTGAGTATCCTTATACACATACAGTTTTATCCTTCAAAAATTTCCTAGAAGTGGAATTTTGTGGAAAAATTAGACTTAAATATTAAGTGTGTACAATATGCTAGATCTGGAAATTGTAGTATTTCAGGTAACTCAATCACCGAAAAGACATAGTTGCTTCCTTTCAAATGCTTCTTACCTAAAAAGAGT
>JAQQAC010019400.1:10264358-10290098 GCA_029783875.1 Phataginus tricuspis
AGTCGTGCTGAAAGCCTTATAATGCATTATAGAATTCACACTGGTGAGAAACCCCATGAATATGAGAAGTGCGAGAAGGCTTTTAGTAGTGGCCGTCAACTAATTGTACATCATAGATTTCATACTGGTGAGAAACCTTATGAATGTAAGGAATGTGGGAACACCTTTAGTGTGTGTGGACAACTTACTTGACATCAGAGTATTCACAGTGGTGAGAAACCTTTTGAATGTAACAAATGCGGGAAATCCTTTAGGCTCCATTTAAGTCTTAAAGTACATCAGAGAATTCATACTCGAGAGAAGCCTTATGAAAGTAAGGACTATGAAAACGCGCATATGTGCAGTGGATAATGTACAGTACATCAGTGGATATGTAACACTGAGAAACAATTTGAATGAAAGGAATATAGGAATGCTTTTATATGTGGTTCAGCTCTTATAAGGTATTAAATAATTTATACTGGTGAGAACCCCTGAGAACGTAAATAATGTCCCAGAATTTTTAGTTATGATCCATATGTTCAGTCAGAAATTTGTAATGTATTTTATTTTACTTTATTTTTCTTTTGTTTTATTTTGGTATCATTAATCTACAATTACATGTGCAACACTATGCTTACTGAACTCCCCACTTCATCAGGTCCCCCCCGCCTACCGCATTACAGTCACTGTCCATCAGCATAGTGAGATGCTATAGAATCACTACTTGTCTTCTCTGAGTTGTACAGTCCTCCTTGTGCCCCCCCGACATTATGTCTGCTAATCGTAATGCCCCCTTTTCCCACTTGTGCCTCGCTTCCCACCCATCCTCCCTAGTCCTTTTCCCTTTTGTAACTGTTAGTCCATTCTTGGGTTCTGTGAGTCTGCTGCTGTTTTTTTCTTTCAGTTTTTTTCTTTGCTCTTATGCTCCACATATGAGTGAAATCATTTGATATTTGTCTTTTTCTGCTTGACTTATTTCACTGAGCATGATACCCTCTAGTTCCATCCATGTTGTTGCAAATAGTAGGATTTGTTATCTTCTTATGGCTAAATAATATTCCATTGTGTATATGTACCAAATCTTCTTTATCCATTCATCTTCTGGTGGACACTTAGGTTGCTTCCATTTCTTGGCTATTGTAAATAGTGCTGCGATAAACATAGGGGTGCATATGTCTTTTTCAAACTGGGCTGCTGCATTCTTAGGGAAAATTCCTAATAATGGAATTCCTGGGTCAAATGGTATTTCTATTGTTAGTTTTTTGAGGAACCTCCATCCTGCTTCCCACAATGGTTGAACTAATTTGCATTCCCACCAACAGTGTAGGAGGGTTCCCTTTTCTCCACATCCTCCCCAACATTTGTTGTCTTGTGTTTTGGATGTTGGCCATCCTCACTGGTGTGAGGTGATATCATTGTGGTTTTAATCTGCATTACTCTGATTATTAGCATCCTCTGCCCATTTTTTAATTGGATTATTAGCCTTTTGTTTGTTGAGGTGCGTGAGTTCTTTATATATTTTGGATGTCAGCCCCTTATCGGATATGTCATTTATGAATATATTCTTCCATACTGTAGGATGTCTTTTTGTTCTACTGATGGTGTCCTTTGCTGTCCAGAAGCTTTTCAGCTTGATATAGTCCCACTTGTTCATTTTTGCTTTTGTTTCCCTTGCCCAGGAAGATATGTTCATGAACAAGTCGCTCATGTTTATGTCCAAGAGATTTTTGCCTATTTTTTTCTAAGAGTTTTATGGTTTCATGACTTACATTCAGGTCTTTGATCCACCTTGAGTTTACCTTTGTGTATGGGGCTAGACAGTAGTCCAGTTTAATTCCCTTACATGTAGCTGTCCAGTTTTTCCAACACTAGCTGCTGAAGAGGCTGTCATCACCCCATTGTATATCCAAGGCTCCTTTATGAAATATTAATTGAATGTATATGTTTGGGTTAATGTTTGGATTTTCTGTTCTGTTCCACTGCTCTATGGGTCTGTTGTTGTGCCAATACCAAATTGTCTTCATTACTGTGGCTTTGTAGTAAAGCTTAAAGTCAGGGAGCGTAATTCCCCCTGTTTGATTCCTCCTTCTCAGGATTGTTTTGGCTATTCGGGGTCTTTAGTGCTTCCATATGAATTTTAGAACTATTTGTTCCTGTTCATTGATGAATGCTGTTGGTATTTTGATAGGGATTGCATCGAATCTGTGGATTGCTTTAGCTAGTATAGCCATTTTGAGAATATTTATTCTTCCTAGCCAAGAACATGGGATGAATTTTCATTTGTTTGTGTCCTCTTTAATTTCTCTTAGGAGTGTCTTGTAGTTTTCAGGGTATAGGTCTTCCACTTCCTTCGTTAGGTTTATTCCTAGGTATTTTATTCCTTTTGATGCAATTGTGAGTGGAATTGTTTTCCTGATTTATCTTTCTTTTAGCTCCTCATTAGTGTATAGGAATGCAACAGATTTCTGTGTGTTAATATTGTATCCTGCAACTTTGAGGAATTCAGGTATTAGTTCTAGTAGTTTTGGAGTGGAGTCTTTAGGTTTTTTTTATGTACAATATCATGTCATCTGCAAATAGTGACAATTTGACTTCTTCTTTACCAATCTGGATGGATGCCTTATATTTCTTTGTTTTGTCTGATTGCTGTGGCTACGACTGCCAGTACTATGTTGAATAATAGTGGGGATAATAAAAGCTTTCAGCTTCTCATTGTTAAGTATACTGTTGGCTGTGGGTTTGTCATACATGGCTTTTATTATGTTGAGGTACTTGCCCTGTATACCCATTTTGTTGAGAGTTTTTATCATGAATGGACGTTGAATTTTGTCAAATGGTTTTTCAGTGTCTATGGAGATGATCATGTTTTTGTACTTCTTTTTGTTGATGTGGTGGATGATGATGGATTTTCGAATATTGTACCATCCTTGCATCCCTGAGATGAATCCCACCTGATCATGGTGTATGTCCTCTTGATGTATTTTTGAATTCAGTTTGGTGATATTTTGTTGAGTATTTTTTCTTCTATATTCATCAGGGATATTGGTCTGTAATTTTTTCGTTTGAGGTCTTTGCCTGGTTTTGGTATTAGAGTTGTGCTGGCTTCATGGAATGAGTTTGGAAATATTCCCTCGTCTATTTTTTGGAAAACTTTAAGGAGAATGGGTATTATGTCTTCTCTATATGTCTTGTAAAATTCAGAGGTGAATCCATGTGGCCCAGGGGTTTTGTTCTTAGGTAGTTTTTTGATTACCGATTCAATTTCATTGCTGGTAATTGGTCTGTTTAGGTTTTCTGGTACTTGCTTGGACAGTCTTGGAAGGTTGTATTTTTCTAGAAAGTTGACCATTTTTTCTATGTTTTCCAGCTTTTTAGCATATAGATTTTCATAATATTCTCTTATAATTCTTTGTATTTCTGTAGAGTCTGTTGTGATTTTTCCTTTCTTATTTATGATTCTGTTTATATGTGTAGATTCTCTTCTTCTAATAAGTCTGGCTAGGGGTTTATCTATTTTGTTTATTTTTTCAAAGAACCAGGTCTTGGTTTCATTGATTTTTTTTTCTATTGTTTTATTCTTCTCAATTTTATTTATTTATTCTCTAATCTTTATTATCTCCCTCCTTCTGGTGAATTTGGGCCTCATTTGTTCTTCGTTTTCCAATTTCAATAATTGTGTCTTTAGACTTTTCATTTGGGATTGTTCTTCCTTCTTTAAATAGGCCTGGATTGCAATATACTTTTCTGTTAGAACTGCCTTTGCCATGTCCCACAGAAGTTGTGGCTTTGTGTTGTTGTCATTTGTCTCCATATATTGCTTCATCTCTGTTTTAATTTGGTCGTTGATCCATTGATTATTAAGGAGCATGTTGTTAAGTCTCCATGTATTTGTGAGCCTTTTTGTTTTCTTTGTACAATTTATTTCTAGTTTTATACCTTTGTAATCTGAGAAGTTGGTTGGTAGAATTTCACTATTTTTGACTTTACTGAGGCTCTTTTTGTGGCCTAGTATGTGGTCTATTCTGGAAAATGTTCCATGTGCACTTGAGAAGAATGTGTATCTTGCTGCTTTTGGGTGTAGAGTTCTGTAGATGTCCGTTACGTCCATCTGTTCTAGTGTGTTGTTCAGTGCCTCTGTGTCTTTACTTATTTTCTGTCCGGTTGATCTGTGCTTTAGAGTGAGTCGTGTGTTGAAGTCTCCTAAAACTAATGCATTGCTTTCTATTTCCTCCTTTAATTCTGTTAGTATTTGTTTCACATATGTCAGCACTCCTGTGTTGAGTGCATATATATTTAAAATGGTTATATCCTCTTGTTGGACTGACCCATTTATCATTATGTAATGTCCTTCTTTATCTCTTGCTACTTTCTTCATTTTGAAGTCTATTTTGTCTTATACAAGTACTGCAACACCTATTTTTTTCTCCTTGTTGTATGCATGATATATCTTTTCCCATCCCTTCACTTTTAGTCTGTGTATATCTTTGGGTTTGAGGTGACTCTCTTGTAAGCAACATACAGGTGGGCTTTGCTTTTTTATCCATTGTATTGCTCTGTGTCTTTTGATTGGTGCATTCAGTTCATTTACATTTAGGGTGATTATCGATAGATATGTACTTACTGGCATTGCTGGCTTTAGATTCATGGTTACCAAAGGTTCAAGGGTTGCTTCTTTACTATCTAACAATCTAGCTGAACTTTCTTGTTAAGTTATTGTAAACACAGTCTGATGTTTCTTTATTTCTCTCCTTTCTTATTCTTCCTCCTGCATTCTTTATATACTAGGTGTTTTATTCTGTACTCTTTTACATTTCCTTTGACTGTTTTTGTGGATAGTTGATATTACTTTTTGCCTTTAGTTAGTATTTGGATGGTCTGCTTTCTTTGCTATGATTTTATTTTCTCTGGTGACATATTTTTAGCCTTAGGAGTGCGTCCATCTCGAGCAGTCCCTTTAAGATATCTTGTAGAGGTGGTTTGTGGGAGGCAAATTCCCTCAGCTTTTGCTTCTCTGGGAATTGTTTAATCCCTCCCTCAAATTTAATTGATTATCGTCCTGGATACAGTATTCTTGGTTCAAAGCCCTTCTGTTTCATTACATTAAATATATCATGCCAGGGTTTCTATTGAGAAGTCTGATGATAGCCTGATGGGTTTTCCTTTGTAGGTGATCTTTTTTCTCTCGCTGCCTTTAGTAGTCTGCCCTTGTCTTTGATGTTTACCATTTTAATTATTATATGTCTTGGTGTTGTCCTCCTTTGGTCCCTTGTGTTGGGAGATCTGTGGGCTTCCATGGTCTGAGAAACTGTTTCCTTCCCCAGCTTGGGGACGTTTTCAGCAATTATTTCTTCAAAGACACTTTCTATCCCTTTTTCTCTCTCTTCTTCCTCTGGTACTCCTATAATGTGAATATTGTTCCGTTTGGATTGGTCACACAGTTCTCTTAATATTCTTTCATTCCTAGAGATCCTTTTATCTCTCTCTGCCTCAGCTTCTCTGTATTCCTGTTCTCTGATTTCTATTCCATTAACAGTCTCTTGCATCTCATCCAGTCTGCTCTTCAGCTCATCAAGCGACTGTCTCATTTCTGTAATATCTCTCCTCATTTCCTCCCTTAGCTCTTGCATATTTCTCTGTAGATTCATCAGCATGGTTATGACTTTTATTCTGAATTCTTTTTCAGAAGATTGTGTAAGTCTATCCTATGAGGCCCTCTCTTTGGGGTTGTCTGTGTGATCCTTCTCTGTACCATATTCCTCAGTCTTTTCACGGTGATAGAATTGGTCCCTGGTAGGTGCCATGTGTATCAGCTGGGAGAACAAAGTCCCTTCCTGCTTGTTGTTCTTCTTACCCTTCTGCTGGGCTTGAATTGGTTTCTCATACACCGGGAGGCAGTATCTGGAATAATCCCCTGAGCTGCCTGTGTGTGGGGTTGCCCTCAGCCTAGCCTATAGCACTGCGGGTGTTTGCAGTCTCGCTGGGTGCCTTCTGGTCCCATTGGTGCTTTCCAGCCCTTGTTCTGGGTTCTGGGGTCCTTCCTGCTTAGCTGCGTGCCAGCTGGGAGTAGATTCTGTGAGGTTGCTGTGGGCAGGGCTGCTCCTCTGCTCTTCCGCAGCAGTGGCGGCTCTGCCAGAACCATTGCATTGTTGGCTTGGGGGGAACAAATGGCAGTCTGCTGATCTCTGTGGGAAACCTTGGCATGGCTGCTTTGCTCAACCGTTGGCCAGGGGGTCTGAAATTCCCCACGACTCCCAGCCTGTTGGGCTGAGAGTGCTGGGATGATTTTGTTCTGCTGTTGGGCCCTGTCTCTTTAAGAGTTTTAAAAAAGCACCTGCTTTTCTTTTGTCCTGGGGAGCCAGCTGAGGGAACCTGCTTGCAGTCTCTGTCTCAGATCGTGCCCTTCCGTTTCTCTAATCTCCGATACACCACGCAATGTGTGTCTGTGCTCCTGGTGCAGAACACCAGGGCTGGTTATTTCATGGGCCTGTGCTTCTACTCCCTCCCCACTCTGATTCTTTTCCTCCCGCCAATGCGTTGGGATGGGGGAGTGCTCGGGTCCCCGCCTGTGGGGAACTGCCTTTGAATCTCAGCCGTGCCATGAGGGTGGCCGCTGAGAGCCCTTTGGGTTTCTGCTGCACCCATTCTGGTCCGCTTCTTACGTCAGAGACAACTGCGCATGCGCACAACTCTGTGCATGATTGGAAAATTGAAAGTCGCCTTGTTAGCGTGGGGTGTGACCAATCAGAAGAGACCACACCCTATATATTCCATGTTCTGGGCCACAATAAACGAGTTCCTGCTTTGACTGAGCTCCCTGTCGCATCTGATTGTCTCCTGGATGGCGGAGGCTGCGGAACGGGCAGACAGTCAGCTCTTACCTCCCTTGCTTCGCCTTGTCGGGGCGTGCCTCTCCCTCCCTTCCTTTCCCTCCCCTGGCTTGGAGGGTCACAGAAAGAGCTTGTAACAGAAAGAGCTTGTAATCCTGATGGCAAGCAGGACTGGCAGGAGACAGGCTAGAAACCCCGACAGCTGGTGCCCAACGTGGGGCATGCCCGAAGAGGCCACGGTGAGGAACACCCGAAGAGGCTACACAGACGGATCAATGATCCCTTGATTGACGAACCAAAAGTGCAGCAGAGTGAGCAGTGGGTGATTATGTGGTAACAGCACTCCCGGGACAGGCAACTTTCTAAGGATGAACCTGCGCTAAAAGCACTGATATGCTCAAGAGCCAAGGATTAGAACTCTCGGGCTCTCAAGCTAAGAATGTCTGGGAAACCTTAGTATGGGTGGCTCCTTGGCTTTCTGCTTGTAATCTTTTTGATCCTCTACTGAAATCCAACTTACAAAGAGGTCATTCAGCTTTTATATTAAGAAAAAAAATATTTGAAAGACTATGACAGAATCTCTGCTAATGAGACAGGGACTGTGGGTGTAGTCAGAGTAGGGGGAGGGCCTCCAGAAAAAGCAAGGCAGAATATTTGCTGTCAGAGCAATGTAACTACATGCAAGGAAACCCCCTTCCAAAATTCTGTGTTAAACATTAAGCTCCAGGGTCATTCTTCAGTAGGATCGGTGGGTGTTCCCCAGATAAAGAAGAGTACCTCATGTTTTTATTATGCTAATCACTTGTAAGATTCACTTTAGCATGCTAAACGGCCCAGGCCTGTGTGCTGTCTTTCCTCTTTCAGATCTGATGGGTTGAGAAATTCCTTGTGTTAAGTTAATTCTGGGTGTTCAGACACCACTTAGCAGGTCTGCACCCCTAAACTTTTTTTTCATGTTCTCAAAAAATCCTAATCTGCCTATAATACCCCTAGACAATGCAGTACACTGGACTCTCTTGTCCCCTCCTGGCATGAGCCAGGAGCTCTGTCCTATCACTTTATTTCTAAATAAAAGCCTGTACCTTGCTCTCCTACCTTGCCTGTTTGCTAAGCTCATTCTTCGGCTTCGTGAACAAGAACCTCGGCATCACTTAGGCATGAGAAAAGAAGCGCTGGAGTTGGATTTTTGTCTCTTAGTAGTAAAATAAAACTGTCAGCTGTTAGGGTCTATAAATTTGTCTTTATATTAGTTCTTTAAGACTGGCTTAATATGGACTCGTTTTTTTGGAACCTGCAAAAACTATAAACCAAGATGTAAAAAAGCAATTTTTCTTCTTGAAAGACTTAACATTATATGTTCCAGCTTATTGAAAGCAATTAAATATTAATGTTAATTGTATGTAATTTAGTAACTTCCAAGACATACTGGTACGTATTTTGGTGTGGAAGGTTATCAAGTACAAGAATTTTATTCTACTAGGTGACAAATAATGGTAGTTTATAAACCTAAATGATAATCTTAAAAGTCAAAGTGACAGAATAAAGTTTACTTTGACCAATTTTAGTAGGTTACTGTATGTGTTAAGATCCAGAAGTAACCTTAAGTTTAAAATATTGAACTAGAACTAAAGATAAGGAAAACCTGTATATCTCGGGGCAAAAGATATTCACATAATAAGGCTCTGTTGAATGAAATGTTTGATGAACACTTGATGTTTGATCTTTCTAGCCTGATCTCCTTTTCTGAGAATTCGTGGAAGTGTTTGCTTCAGGATATCTTGCCATGTAATTAAATTCCAGGAATTTTCATTTAGTTAAATTTAAGAGATAATTTTATATATAGCATTGAAACAAGTTTTCTGACTCTTGGTAGTTAGTTCATTTTTCAGATTATATGCAAATTTCCCCAGTCACAGAAATTAGTACAAAATCCTTTATTTCATTTGTTAGTATTTCATTTTTGTACTAAGTTATTATGTTTTTAGATTGTCTTTCTTGCAGTTTTTATTGACAAATAGCAGTCTCCATGCTTTTGAAGACTCTTAGTGATATTGAGAAATATAATTTATTATAAGCGGTAAATTCAGCTCATGTTAAAAGAGAAATACATTTACAGACATCTTGTAATGCATGGAGCTGTCAGTGTGAGTTGTTTTAAGTTTATCGGTTATTTCAAAATAGTGCAAATATTCCAAGAAATAACATAAAATTGCTGTTATTAGAGATTGAACAGTGTTTAAACTAACCCTAGTAATTCCTATCTATATAGAGGAAATTTCATACAAATCAACAAAGCTTGGATTTGTTGTATCCAGATTTGAGTTTCTGATTGATTATATCTAAGTCTGATAAAACACTTAAGATCTGGAAATCAATAGATGCCATTGATTTTATATATATAGTGTTTTATTTGTAATATATAAACCTTGTTTAATTCTAAGCCAGTTATATTTGTGCTAAGATTTTACATTCCTGTCAGGTTAAGCTCTCAAATATTATAACTAATAGTTTGTTGGTTTAAACAAGTATTTGTTAGCCTAGAAGCAGTGGCCATTACCACAAGCTAAGCTTCAAAGACTTAAAGAAATTACCCAAGAACAATTAAAACTGGGACACATTAGATCTTCCCTGAGCCCATGGAATAGTCTGTTTTTGTTATTCAGAAGGCCTCTGGCAAATGGAGGATGTTACAGGATTTAAGAAAGATCAATGAGCGGATGGTTTCTGTGGGCACACCCCTGTGGGGGTTGCCCTGGATTCCGTTCATTCCAAAAGATTTGTCCCTCATTGTGATTGATGTTAAAGATTGTTTTTTCTCCATTCCCCTCAACCCAGCTGATTGTGAGAAGTTTGCTTTCTCCGTACCTTCCACCAATTTTCAAGGGCCTGATGAGTGATATGAATGGACAGTGTTGCCACAGGGCATGGTTAACAGCCCAGCCTTTTGCCAACAATATGTCTCTTAAGGTTTTGCAGCCCCTTCAACAGTGGGCAGGGGTGGTCCTATATGCATACATGGATGATATTATTTTAGGAGCATCCACTACCCAACAGCTGAGCTCTGCCTACCAGAAGCTCCAAACCCTCTTGAGACAAGGGGAGTTACATGTGTCCATCAACAAGGACCAGACCGTGCCTCCCTTTGAAATACTGGGAGCAAGGCTTCACCTGGACTCTGTGTGTCCCCTTAAACCACAGCTATCTATCAAGGACTCCTACTCCCTGGTAGAACTACAAAAGGTATTAGGGGAGCTTAATTGGCTACGACTCTGGCTCCACATTACAACAGAGGACTTTGTCCTTCTCTTTGAGTTGTTAAAAGACAAAACTCCATCTGAGCTTGTTGTATTAATGGAGGAACATAAACAAGTATTTAGACAGATTCAATTAGCACTTGATAATTCCCAACTAGCCTGGTATCAATCTGACTGTGACCTTTGTCTGTGGATTCTTCCTGGCTTGGAGTTGCTTAGTGCTGTTATCACGCAGCAAGGTAACCCTCTCCAATGGGTCCATGCATCAATAGGAGGCACTCCGCGAGTGTATGCCCAGTTAGATCAACTGGCAGATCTTATAGTCAAAGGCAGAGACACCACCTTAAGATATTATGGGAAAGACCCGGAAATTTTAACCATTCCTTGTCGTTTGTTAGACTTTGAATGGATCAAGTGTAATCACAATAGAGTGTCCTAGGCTCTGACAGGCTTTTTTGGGTAAGATTGATTGCCATTATGGCCCTAGCAGATGGGTTGCCTCCTTCTCCAAGTTAAGTTGGACCACCCCTAGACTCTTTTTAGTAAGCCCCTTTCTGATGCCTTGAATGTGTTTACTGATGGAGGAAAAGAGGGGTCTGCTGTTGTTGTCTTTCCCCCTCCTCACCTCTCAACCAAGTTAAGAGAAACCCAACATTTTGAAAAGGTTACTGGCTCAACACATTTTAAGGAGTTGTATGCCATAGCATTGGCCCTAAGTAAAATTTCTGAACCTATGAATCTTTTTTCTGATCGTCTGTATGTGGTGAACTTGCTTCCCACCTTAGCCTCTTCTTATATCATTAGATAAAAACCCCATAATCCCCTTGATGATTCAGGTGAGATCCTTGCTGATGGCACGATCCAAGCCCATATTCTTGCAGCACCTCCGAAGACACCAAGGTGTGCCCGGATTCCTCTCCAGGGGAAACCTATCAGCTGACCAATTAGCATCCTCTGCTGCTCAAGCCCTTTCCATGCAACAGGCCCAAGATTTCCAACAGGCCCAAGACCTCCATGAACTTACCCACCTAAATTGGAGGGGAGTTCATCATAGATTTCCTCATATTCCTATTAAAGACTTGAAAAAAATTATCAGGACTTTTAAATCCTGTTTGCCTTTTCTACAAATTCCACCCCTCCAGTCCCCTGGAGTTAACCCAAGGGGCATTAAACCAAATTGTCTCTGGCAAACTGATGTTACTCATTATGCAGCCTTTGGAAAACTAAAAATTGTCTTTGTCTCAATATATACATGCTCCTACCCCTGCTGGGCTAGTGCCCATGCTGGAGAGAAAGCTAAACATGCACAGAGCCATTTTTTACAATGTTTTGCTATATTAGGCATACCACATCAAATAAAAACAGACAGTGGCCCCTGCTTCACTATCAGGGCGTTACAAGACTTTTTTAGTACGTGGCATATCAGCCACTCCACCGGAATCCCATACAACCCACAGGGCCAGGCCATAGTAGAGCGTCACAATAAGACATTAAAAGACCTATTACAAAAACAAAAAGGGGGAATAAGCCCCCATGACCAATTACGGATGGCCCTACTTACATTAAATATTTTTAATTTTTCAAAAGATCAACCTCTAACAGCCTTTCAAAGGCACTGGACAAATCAAACACCATATGCCAAAATAGAAGTGCGCTGGAAAGACCAGCTGACTGGGCAATGGTGAGGACCAGATCCACTGATACGTATGGGCAGAGGATTCGGATGTGTATTTCCTATAGGCAAACCGAATCCAATTTGGGTTCCTGCTAGGAACTTGAAATTCTGCCCTCAGACCACTCAGCAAATGGAAGAAAGCCATGATATAGACTCTCCCCAAGAGGGTGACCTCTTGAGGGCCTGTCTTTCTTCTCTCTTTCAGGACTGAGGATTGCATAAGAAGAAAAGGAGTCATGAAGGCTGGACTATTACTCCTGCGTGTGCTCACCATTGCTGCATACCATTAATGCTACTACAATGTTGAGGAATTACTCTGAATATTAAGGGACCATGGAATGATAAGATGTTAAAAATGTTTGCAATGCTCCTTCACGATATTGTGAACCTTAATGCGACTGAGGTTGTGATCTTACCCTCTGCTTCCTTTTTTTTTTCTACCAGAGTATGGGAAGAAATAATTAGTTTGTTTAGTCTACCCAAGCTGTTATTAGGAGGTATAATAATTGTAATGTCTTTAGTTATTTTCATGCTTGTGCGGTGGTGAAGATCATATCAACGGCAAATTATGTTAGCTCAAGTGATTGAAGAAGGAGTTCCCCATACCCCAGAGCATTCATGGGCATTTATGGCCCTACAAGAGGTGCAAGCAACCTCTTGAGAATGTCATTACTGGAAGTGCTAGGATGGTAGTCAATGACGGGTAAGATCTCCTGAAAGATGGGGACAACCTAAGACAGGCACATCCTCGAGTACAGGATGGCATCTCTCATGCTCATACAAAAACAAAAAGGGGGAAATGTGGGGAACTGCCTTTGAATCTCAGCCGCGCCACGAGGGTGGCCGCTGAGAACCCCTTGAATCTCAGCTGCGCCATGGCGGTGGCCGCTGAGAGCCCTTTGGGTTTCAGCTGTGCCCACTCCAGTCCACTTCTTACATCTGGAGACAACTGCGCATGCGCACAACTCTGCGTGATTGGAAAATTGAAAGCCGCCTTGTTAGCATGGGGTGTGACCAATCAGAAGAGACCACACCCTATATATTCCATGTTCTGAGCCGCAATAAACAAGTTTCTGCTTTGACTGAGCTCCCTGTCACGTCTGATTGTCTCCAGGGACGGCGGAGGCTGCGGAATGGGTGGACAGTCGGCTCTTACCTCCCTTGCTTCGCCTTGTCATGGCATGCCTCTCCCTCCCTTCCTTTCCCTCTGCTGGCTCGGAGGGTCACAGAAAGAGCTTGTAACAGAAAGCTTGTAACAGAAAGAGCTTGTAATCCTGATGGGGAGCAGGACTGGTGGGAGAGAGGCTAGAAACCCCGACACCGCGGTGTCGCGGCTTTGTATCTGACCTGCTTCGTGAGGCACTGAGTTCTCGCAGGTATAGCTGTAGCCTGGCTGTTGTACTGTATCTTCTGGTCTCTCTTTTAGGAATAGCTGTATTTGTTGTATTTTCACAGATATATATGGTTTTGGGAGGTGATTTCTGCTCTCCTGCTCACGCTGCCATCTTCCCAGAAGTCCTTGTAATGTACTTTAATATAACATAGGAAAGTCTTTACTAGTATTTATTTATGCATTATCAGAATATTCATAATGGAGAAAAATGAAGAGAATGTGGAAATGCCTCTTTATTTTGGTTTGTTTATAAAAGCTCTCCAGCTCTAGTAAATTATTGTTAAATTTGAGAAGACTTATATCACAGAAAAACCCTGTTGACCTAACATGTACAAAAACCATCGTAATGGCCATTCAATTCTTTACAGCCAGTATGACATTGAGCAAGGTATCCTGTGGGAGTCATTTGTATATGGGGATAATAATACGTCTATTATACTGCTGTTATTGAAATGTAGATAATTTGAAACGCTATCTTAAACATAGTCTCTGTTCAGTAAGTATTAGATAATACTTTTAATGTTGTTATTTGTACTACTATTAGTGAATTACTAAGAGATCAAGTCCATATGCATGTAATGAAGTTAGAAAAGCTTCATGTAGTTACTGGTGACTTTGAATTTTAAATAATTTTTGCTGGATGTGAAAATCACAAGAGGATTTAAAAACCTGAGTTTTATTGGAAGACTGACATATTTGTTTACAAACTGTCTATGGCTGCTTTTGTATTTCTCTCGCAGAGCTGAATGGTTGCAATAGAGGCTCTGTGGCTCACAATAGAGGCTCTGTTAGCCCAGTCTTTATATAAATACACCTCAATGAATTTAAATCTTGACTTTGACCATTGTATAATTATTGGCAGTTTATCACTGTTACAAAAACAGTGAATACCTTAGCTCCTGTATGTTAGTATATGTGAGCAACAAACCCTGTAATTACTCAGGTATAGGCTGTATACATTTTCACCTTTGGTACATATTGCTAACTTGCAGATTTTTGTAACATCTGACAACTCAGAAGTGAACTAAGTGTCCTATATTTCTCTTTCAAGTATGTATAGGTTTAGTTTTAGTTTTCTAATTACTAGTGAGTTGCATATTTTTTACATTTTTATTGGCCAGCATGTTACTTTACATTTTCCTAGTTCTGTTTTTTGCCCATTTATTCATTTTTCCCCTTGTTATTTATAGGTGCTTTAAAAAATACTCAGTATGGAAATCATTTTTTTCAGATTTATCCAAATTTATGCTGTTTTACTGTGTTTCAGTACCTCTCCATTTATAAACATTTAAAATTTTGATACAGTAAGTTTTCAGTCTTACCAAATATTCTTATTTCTATTCACAATTTTATTAGACTATTTAGTTTTTTAAAATAATCTGTCAAATTATCTGCAGATCAATGAAAACTTTTAAAAATATTTGTATACATTATTTCTTTTATTGAAATAGTTTTGGTTATATATTGGTAGTTATGATGTCATTATGATTATCCTCAATAAGCTATACTTACTATGTCCATTTGTTGTAAATAGGGAGCCCAGTATCATTCAGTCATTTATCATCTGATAGTTAACACCATTGTCCCATACAAGCTTAAATTTTTGAATTAAACACAAGGCAGAATAATTTGAGTCTCTGTCTTTCAGACTTTCAGGCTTTTTCTCCAACCTAATGGAAGTTATATGAACTTTTCATGGTTAAGCTATTGTTTACCTTTGGTTATGGGTAAATATTCTGTGTTGTATTTAAGTAGATTCCTCCATTAGAGATGCTTCATCTTTTCCAAATGCCATTCCATTATATTTTGCTTTTGTATAGTACGTTTGAGAATATACTATTCCCCTTAATTTATTGACATATCTATTAATACTGATATATTTATTCGTTTTTAACCATTCATGGAATAAATTCTGGCCAGCCACATTTTATATTACTCATCATGTCTGCTCAATTCTGCTTAATATTTGATTTAGAATGTTTTCATCGATATATGTGACATTTTATTCTAATTTCTTTTGTATTATACTTTTCATGGTTGATATTGCACTTACCAGTTTTTTAAAAGTTCAAAGGGAAGATAGAACTTGCGTTTGGAAACTTGCAAAACTTTTTACATCTGTTGATTTGATTTGTTTTAAATATTACATCTTTAATCACCTTAAAAGAAGAATCTTTTTACATGAGACCCTCAGTAAAAGTCAAGTATCATTTGTCTTTGGCAATACTAGTTGGGACACCAGAGCTCCTCTGAAAGGCATAAAATGCAGTTTGGCTCCTTAAAAAGGTGTGGACACTTCTCAGAAAGCACACTGGCCCTGATAGATTCTTTCATATCTGAGTTTGTATAGAGTTAATATATAGAAATATTCACTAATTAAAAATTTTAAACTGCTGCTTTATAGTGACTAATTAGGAAATCTCACTAATTTAGGGATATGTAGTATTTAGAAATACTATTTGCCTTTGTTTAAAGCCAATTTCTAATCTTTTAATCTATCAGTTAGCATTTCATTAGCATTAATAAGCATTTCTCTAAATACTTCCTCTATTTAGATAACTAATAAACCAAATCTTAAAGATGTAATAAATGAAATGTCTGTAATTACTTAATAATCAATAGCAAGTATAAGCTTTTTGAACATCTGTTTATAATCAGAAATTTAATATTTTAAAATCACCTAAAGTCTGTAAATATAGAGACATTCACAGATGATTGAAATGTTCATAAAATATATCACTGAACCTACAATAATTTGTTTTTCAAACATATTACTATAGACTTAATTCTTTTCTCTATTCTTATGCTTTCTAATTTATATTTTAATTCTTTTTTTTGCTATCATTAATGTACAATTACATGATCAACATTATGGTTACTAGACTCCCCCTATTATCAGGTCCTCACCACACACCCCATTACAGTCACTGTCCATCAGCGTAGAAGGATGTTATAGAATCACTACTTACCTTCTCTCTGCTATACTACCTTCCCCGTGCCCCGCCCCTGGCTACATTATGTGTGCTAATCGTAATACCCCTTTTTAACCCTTATCCCTCCCTTCCCACCCATCTTTCCCAGTCCTTTTCCCATTTGTTACTGTTAGTCGATTCTTGGGTTCTGTGAGTCTGCTGCTGTTTTGTTCCTGCAGTTTTTTCTTTGTTCTTATACTCCACAGATGAGTGAAATCTTTGATACTTGTCTTTTTCGGCTTGGCTTATTTCACTGAGCATAATACCCTCTAGCCCCATCCATGTTGTTGCAAATGGTAGCTTTTATTTTCTTCTTATGGCTGAATAATATTCCATTGTGTATATGTACCACATCTTCTTTATCCATTTATCTACTGATGGACACTTAGGTTGCTTCCATTTCTTGGCTATTGTAAATAGTGCTACGATGAACATAGGGGTGCATGTGTCTTTTTCAAACTGGGCTGCTCTATTCTTAGGGTAAATTCTGAGGAGTGGAATTCCTGGGTCAAGTGGTATTTCTATTTTGAGATTTTTAAGGAACCTCCGTACTGCCCTCCACAATTGTTGAACTAATTTACATTCCCACCTGCAGAGTAGGAGGGTCCCCCTTTCTCCACATCCTCGCCAATATTTGTTGTTGTTTGTCTTTTGTGTGGTGGCCATCCTAACTGGTGCAAGGTGATATCTCATTGTGGTTTTTATCTGCATTTCCCTGATGATTAGTGATGTGGAGCATCTTTTCATGTGCTTGTTTGCCACCTGAGTTTCTTCTTTGGAGAACCAGTTCCTGCTTTCATTGATTCTTTCTAATGTTTTATTCTTCTCAATTTTATTTCTGCTTTAATCTTTATGATGTCCCTCCTTCTACTGACTTTGGGCCTCATTTGTTCTTCCTTTTCTAGTTTCATTAATTGTGAGTTTAGACTGTTCATTTGGGATTGTTCTTCTTTCCTGAGGTAGGCCTG
Organism: Phataginus tricuspis; assembly: GCA_029783875.1. Classification (NCBI taxonomy): domain Eukaryota; kingdom Metazoa; phylum Chordata; class Mammalia; order Pholidota; family Manidae; genus Phataginus; species Phataginus tricuspis. Next base: position 10,281,430 of record JAQQAC010019400.1, read on the forward strand.
TATTGCAATATACTTATCTCTTAGCTCAGCCTTCACTGCATCCCAGAAATTTTGTGCTGTTGAATTATTGTTGTAATTTGTCTCCATATATTGCTTGATCTCTGTTTTTATTTGGTCACTGATCCATTGATTATTTAGGAGCATGTTATTAAGCCTCCATGTGTTTGTGGGATTTTTTGTTTTCTTTGTGTAATTTATTTCTAGTTTCATACCTTTGTGATCTGAGAAACTGGTTGGTACAATTTCAATCTTTTTTAATTTACTGAGGTTCTTTTTGTGGCCTAGTATATGATCTATTCTTGAAAATGTTCCATGTGCACTTGAGAAGAATGTGCACTTGTGAAGTCTCCTAAAATGAATGCATTGCATTCTATTTCTCCCTTTAATTCTGTTAGTATTTTTTTCACATATTTAGGTGATCTATATTGGGTCCATAGATATTTATAATAGTTATAACCTCTTGTTGGACTGACCCTTTTATCATTATGTAATGTCGTTCTTCGTCTCTTGTGACTTTCTTTGTTTTGAAGTCTATTTTGTCTGATACAAGTACTGCAACTCCTGCTTTTTTTCTCATTATTCATTGCATGATCAGTCTGTGTATGTCTTTAGGTTTGAAGTGAGTCTCTTGTAGGCAGCACATAGATGGGTCTTGTTTTTTCATCCATACAGTGACTCTAGGCCTTTTGATTGGTTCATTCAGGCTATTTACATTTAGGGTGATTATCGCTAGGTATGCACTTACTGCCATTGCAGGCTTTAGATTCATGGTTACCAAAGGTTCAAGGATAATTCCCTTACTATCTAACAGTCAAATTTAAGTCACTTCCTATGCTATTACAAACACAACCTGAACGTTCTTTTTTTTCCTCCTTTTTGGTTTTCTTTCTCCTCCATTCTTTGTATGTTATGAGTCATATTCAGTACTCTTTGTCCCTTGAGTGACATCTATTTAGCCTTAGGAATACTTCTATCTATAGGAGTCCCTCTAAAATGCACTGTAGAGGTGGTTTGTGGGAGGTAAATTCTATCAACTTTTGCTTATCTGAAAATTGTTTAATCCCTCTTTCAAATTTAAATGATAAACTTGCCGGATAGAGTATTCTTGGTTCAAGGCCCTTCTGCTTCATTGCATTAAATATATCATGCCACACCCTTCTGGCCTATAAGGTTTCTGTTGAGAAATCTGATGATAGCCTGATGGGTTTTCCTTTGTATGTGATCTTTTTTCTCTCTCTATCTGCTTTAAAAGTCTGTCTTTATCCTTGATCTTTACCATTTCAGTTATTATATGTCTTGATGTCTTCTTCCTTGGGTCCCTGGTGTTGGGAGATCTGTGCACCTCCATGTCTTGAGAGACTATCTCCTTCCCTAGATTGGGGAAGTTTTCAGCAATTACCTCCTCAATGACCCTTTCTATCCCTTTGACTCTTCTTCTTTTGGTACCCCTACAATGTGAATATTGTTACCTTTGGATGGGTCACACAGTTCTCTCCATATTCTTTCATTCTTAGAGATTTGTTTCTCTCTCTATGACTCATCTTGTTTGTATTCCTCTTCTCTAATTTCTATTCCATTTACCATCTCATCTACTACATCTAATCTGCTTTTAAATCCCTCCATTGTATGTTTCATTTCAGATATGGTATTTCTTAATGATTGAATCTCCATCTCTAAATTCATTCCTGAGTTCTTGAGTATTTTTCTCTATCTCCATAGGCGTGTTTATGATTTTTATTTTAAACTTTTTCAGGAAGATTGGTGAGTTCAGTTTCATTTGGCCCTTTTTCTGGGATTTATGAGATTTTGGTTTGAACAAGGTTCTTTTGACATTTCATATTTCTGGGTGGTGCCCTCTAGTGCCCAGAAAATCCAGTCTCTGGAGCTGCTCAGCCCATAGAGTGAGGTTGGAGGTCGTTGGGAAGCAGAGCTGGTGCTCTGGGGTTGGAAAGATCAGTTTCCTGATAGCCGTCTCTGTTGCCTGTTTCCAGTGTCACAGCCAGTGGGCTGAACACACAGGTGTAAGCTTCTGTGCTCAGCGTCTCTAGCTGATGTTGGCGGGGCCTCCCTCTGACTGGCCTGACGCCAGTGCAGTGATTGTTGGTTTCGAAGCCAGTACTGTCAGGGCAGGAGGATGGCTTGGCAGGCTGCATATCAAAGTGGGGGGCCGTGAAGCTGAGCAGTCCGCCACTGGGATGGGGCGCCTGAAGCTCAAAGTTCCCAACCTGGTGGGCAGAGCACACTCAGACAACCTTGTCCAGCTCTCCTTTCCCCTGAGTAGCAAGCTTCGTGCAACCCCTGCCCCCTCAGCAGCCCTCTTGCAGCTAGGAAGCCTCTCAGACCACCTGCCTTTCCTCTGTCACAGAGTGGCTGGATGTGGATCCCGTCCTCCACAAATGCCAGAATGTCAGTCTCTTAGGCACTCTGCCTGCCCCAGATCCTCAACCTCCAGAGCACCACACAGAGTAGGTTTCTGCTTGCAAAGCAGATCTCCATGGCTAGGTGTTCAATAGTCCCAGGCTTCCACCCCCTCCCTGCTCCATTTCTCTTCCTCCCACTGGTAAGCTGGGGTGGGGGAAGGACTTGGGTCCCGCCGGATCAAGGCTTTCCTACATTACCCTGTTTCATCAGGTCTGCTCTGTTTGTGATGTCTGTATGTAGTCTGGTCCAGCCTTCTTTCTTGTTGCTGTTTTACGGTTAGTGGTATTAACTATATTTTCATACTACTTTTGGTTTTGGGAGGAGTTCTCTGTCTCACCTCTCATGCCACCATCTGGAATCTCCCTCTATTTTAATTCTGTTCCAGTTTTTTTTCCTTAGTCTTTTTTTTTTGCCCTTCAGACAAGTTTTGTTGTTTATAGTTTCAATATTCTTACCTGATAGGGTGGCAGAATCTGGGTGATCAGTTGTTCCTTGGTCAGTTAGTTACTGGGGCTGGTCAGAGTTAATATGATCCTGAATTCCTTAGATCTTTCTTTTTTAAATAATATATTTAGAAAATTGTGATAAAATACATATTAAATTGACTGTCTTATTTATTTTTAAGTGTACAGTTAAGTGGTGTCAAGTACAGTAATAGTGTTGTGTAACCATCTCCACCTTCATTCCTAGAACCCTTCATCTTGCAAAACTAAAACTATACCCGTTAAACAGTAGTTCCCATTCCTCCTTCCCCCAGCTCCTAGCTACCACCATTCTACTTCTTCTAGGATTTTTAACCATTCTGGGTACCTCATATAAACAAGAATCATAGACTGTCTCCTTGTGACAAGCTTATTTCTAGCACCCTTGCTTTCTTTTGGTTACAATTTATATGGCATATTTTTTTCCCTTCCCTTTACTTTCAACTTTTTATGTCTTATTTCCTTTTCTGTATATTCTATGGCTGTTTTCTTTGTGGTTACCATGGGGATTACATTTAACATCCTAACATAACACACTAATTTGACTTTTTTCTTTCCTTTTTTTTCATTAAGGTATTATTGATATACTCTTATGAAGGTTTCACATGAAGAAACAATGTGGTTACTACCTTTACCCATATTATCATGTCCCCACCCATACCCCAATGCAGTCACTGTCCATCAGTGTAGTAAGAGGCCACAGATTCACTATTTGCTTTCTCTGTGCTACACTGTTTTCCCTGTGACCCCCCCCACACCGTGTGTACTAAACAATACCCCTCAATCCCCATCTCCCTCCCTCCCAACCCGCCCTCCTCACCCCTCCAATTTGGTAACCACTAGTCACCTTCTTGGAGTCTGTTAGTCTGCTGCTATTTTGTTCCATCAGTTTTTGCTTTGTTATACTCCACAAATGAGGGAAATCATTTGGCACTTGTCTTTCTCCACCTGGCTTATTTCACTGATTATAATATCCTCCAGCTCCATCCATGTTGCAAATGGTAGGATTTCTTTTTAATTGAGGTATTGTTGATATACAATGTTATCTTGGTTTCAGATATACAATACAGTGGTTCAACAGTTACCCATATTATTAAATCCTCACCCCATCTAGTGTCAACATAGAGGTTACAGAATCATTGACTATATTCTCCATGTTGTACAATCATCCCCATGACCAAATTATATTATGACTGAGAATTTTTGTGCCTTTTTAGACCCCTCAACCCACCCATCCAGCCCATCCCCCATGGTAACCACTAGTCACTTCTCAGTTTCTATGAGTCTACTTCTGTTGTACTCATTCTGTTTTGTATTCATTTTATATTCCACAAATAAGTACAGTCATGTGGTATTTATCTTTCTCCACTTGGCTAATTTCACTGAGCATAATACCCTCTAGATCCATTCATGTTACAAATGGCAGGACTTCTTTTTTTTAATTGCTGAATAATATGCCATTGTGTATATGTACCACATCTTCTTTATCCATTCATCTACTAATGGATACTTGGGTTGCTTCCATATCTTGGCTATTGTGAATAGTGTGGCAATAAATATAGGAGTGCATGTATCTTTTTTTTGTATTAAGGTATCGTTGATACACATTCCTATGAAGTTTTCACAAGAATAGCAATGTGGTTGCAACATTCACCCATATTATCGAGTCCCTCCCACCATACCCCATTGCCTTCATTGTCCATCAGTATAGTAAGATGCCACAGAGTCACTGCTTGTCTTCTCTGTGCTACACTGTATTCCCCATGACCCCCACACACACCATGTGAACTAATCATAATACCCCTCAATCTCCTCCCTCCCTCCCTACCTGCCTCCCCAACCCCTCCCCTTTGGTACCCACTAGTCCCTTCTTGGAGTCTCTGAGTCTGCTCCTATTTTGTTCCTTCAGTTTTGTTTCGTTGTTATACTCCACAAATGAGGGAAATCATTTGGTATTTGTCTTTCTCCACCTGGCTAATTTCACTGAGCATAATACTCTAGATCCATCCATGTTACAAATATAAGGACTTCTTTTTTTTAATTGCTGAATAGTATCCCATTGTGTATATGCACCACATCTTCTTTATCCATTCATCTACTGATGGACACAGGTTGCTTCCATATCTTGGCTATTGTAAATAGTGCTGCAGTAAACATAAGGGTGCATATGTCTTTGAATCTGAGAACTTGTTTTCTTTTGGCAAATTCCTAGGAGTGCAAATAACTGGGTTGAATGGTATTTCTATTTTTAATTTTTTTGAAGAACCTCCATACTGCTTTCCATGGTGGCTGCACCAATTTACATTGCCAGCAACAGTGTAAGAGCATTCCCATTTCTCCACATCCTCGCCAACACTTGCTATTTGTTGTCTTTTGGATGGTGGCCATTCCAACTGGTGTAAGGTGATATGTCATTGTGGTTGTGATTTGCGTTTCCCTGATGATTAGTGATGTGGAACACCTTTTCATGTGCCTGTTGGCCATCTGTATTCCCTCTTTGGAGAAAGTCTGTTCACGTCTTCCACCTACTTTTTATTTTTTATTGTTGAGGTGTATGAGTTCTTTATATATTTGGATGTTAACACCTTATCAGGTAAATAACTTACAAATATATTCTCCCATACTGTAGGTTGCCTTTTTGTTCTGCTGATTGTGTCCTTTGCAGGGCAAAAGCTTTTTAGTTTGATATAGTCCCACTTGTTCATTTTTTATTTTGTTTGCCTTGCCTGAGGAGATGTGTTCAGGAGAAGTTGCTCATGTTATATTCAAGAAATTTTTCCTATGTTTTCTTCTAAGAGTTTTATGGTTTCATGACTTACATTCAGGTCTTTGATCCATCTCGTGTTTACTTTTGTGTGTGGAGTTAGACAAAAATCCAGTTTCATTCTCTTGCATGTAGCTGTCCAGTTTTGCCAACACCAGTTGTTCAAGAGGCTGTCTTTTTCCCATTGTATATTCATGACTCTGTTATCACATATTAATTGACCTAATATGTGTGGTTTTATATCTGGGCTTTCTGTCAGTACCAAATTGTCTTGATTACTGTGGGTTTGTAGTAGAGCTTGAAGTCAGGAAGTGCAATTCTCCCAGCTTTGTTCTTTCTCAGGGTTGCTTTGGCTATTTGTGAACTTTTGTGGTTCCATAGAATTTTAGAACTATTTGTTGAAAAATGCTGTTGGTATTTTGATAGGGATTATATTGAATCCATAAATTACTTGGGGGAAGATGTCCATTTTGACAGTTAGTTCTTCCTACCCATGAACGTGGGATATATTTCCATTTATTGATGTCTTCTTTAATTTTTCTCATAAGTGTCTGATGGTTTTCAGAGTATAGGTCTTTCACCTTTTGCTTAGGTTTATTCCTATGTATTTTATTGTGTTTGATCCAATTGTGAATGGAATTGTTTTCCTGATTTGTCCTTCTGCTAGTTTGTTGTGTATAGGAATGCAACAGATTTCTGTGTATTAATTTTGTATCCTGCAACTTTGCTGAATTCAGTTATTCTAATAGTTTTTTGTGGAGTCTTTAGGGTGTTCTATGTGTAATATCATGTAATCTGTAAATAGTGACCATTTAGCTTTTTCTTACCAATTTGGATGCCTCTTATCTCTTTGTCTGTCTTATTGGCATGGCTATGACCTCCAGTACTATGTGAAATAAAAGTGGTGAGACAAGGTACATCCTTGTCTTATTCCTGATATTAAAGGAAAAGCTTTCAACTTTATGCTATTAACTACGATATTGGCTGTGGGTTTGTCATATATGGCCTTTATTATATTAAGGTACTTGCCCTCTATACCTGTTTTTTTGAGTTTTTATCATGAATGGATGTTGAATTTTGTCAGATGCTTTTCCAGCATTTATGGAGATGATCATGTGGTTTGATGAATCCCACTTTCTTGTGATGGGTGATCCTTTTGATGTATTTTTTAATTCTGTTTGCTAATATTTTTAAAATGATTTTTACATATATATTCATCAGGGATATTGGTCTGTAATTTTCTTTTTTTGTAGTGTCTTTGGTTTTCCTATTAGAGTAATATTGGCCTCATAGAATGAGTTTGAAAGTATTCTCTCCTCTTCTTTTTGGAATACTTTAGGAAGGATGGGTATTAGCTATATAAATGTTTGTTAGAATTCAGCTTTGAAACTATCTGGTCCTGGATATTTGTTTGTTGGGAGATTTTTGATGACCAGTTCAATTTCATTGCTGGTGATTGGTCTGTTCAGATTTTGTTTCTTCTTGAGTCAGTCTTAGAAAGTTGTCTTTTTCTATGAGTTTTTCTGTTTCATCTAGGTTGTCCAATTTACTGGAATATAATTTTTCATAGTCTTCTCTAATAATTCTTGTATTTCTGGGGTATCTTATAACTATAACTATTCCTTCTTCATTTCTGACTTTATTTGTGTACTCTGTCTTTTCTTAATAAGTCTGACTAGGCATTTAGATAAATTTTGTTTATCTTCTCAAAGAACTAGCTCTTGGTTTTATTCATTTTTTGTATTGTTTGATTCTTCTCCTTTATTTCTGCTCTGATTTTTATTATGTCCCTCCTTCTAGTAACTTTGGGTTTTATTTGTTCTTTTTGTAATTTCTTTCATTGTGAGTTTAGACTTTATTTGGGGTTGTTCCCATTTCTTGAGGTAGGTCTGTATTGCTATGTACTTTCCTCTTCGAACTTCCTTTGCCACCTCCCAGAAATTTTGGGCTGTTTGTTTGTTTTCATTTGTCTCCATGTATTGCTTGATTTCTGTTTTAATTTGGTCATTAATCTATTGATTATTTAGAAGCATGTTATGTTGTTTAACCTTCATGTGTTTGTGGGCTTTTCTTTTTCCTTTGTTTAATTCATTTCCAATTTAATACCATTGTGGTCTGAAAAGCTGTTTGATAAATTTTCAATCTTTTAAAATTTGTTCAGGCTCTTTTTGTGGCCTACGACATGATCTATTCTGGAGGACGTTCCATGTACACTTGAGGAAAAAATGTATATCCTGGTACTTTCGGGTGAAATGTTCTTGGGATATCTGTAAATCCATCTACCTAATGTGTTGTTCAGTGCCTCTGTTTCCGTATTTTTTCTGCCTGGTTGAACTGTTGATATGAGTGGTGTGATCTCCTAAAATGAATGAGTTGCGATTTTTTTCCTCCCTTTAATTCTGTTACTATTTGTTTTATACATTTAGTTGCTCCTGTGTTTGGATGCACAGATATTTATAATGATTATATCCTCTTGTTGGACTGATTTTTTTTTCATTATGTAACATCCTTCTTTGTCTCTTGTTACCTTCTTTGTTTTAAAATCTATTTTGTCTAATATAAATACTGCTACTCCTGATTTTTTCTCTCTATTATTTGCACAAATGTCTTTTTTCATCCCTTCACTTTTAGTCTTTGTATGTCTTTCGGTCCGGAATGAGTCTCCTGTAGGCAGCATATAGATGGGTCTTCTTTCATTATCCATTCTGCCACTGTATATCTTTTGGTTGGTGTATTCAGTCCCTTTATATTTATGGTAATTATTGATAGATATATACTTATTGCCATTTTATTAATTGTTTTCTGGTTGTTTTTATAGCTCCTCTGTTCTGTTTTTCTTATCCTGTTTTTTTGTTATTTAATGGTTTTCTTTATTGTGACTGGACTCCTCTTCTTTAAGTTTTTTGTGTATTTTTTACAGGCTTTAGGTTTGTGGTTACCAAGGATTCAAGGATAGCTTCCTGGCTATATTATAGTCTGTATTAAGTTGCTGATTGCTCTAT
>JAQQAC010019400.1:10302334-10334094 GCA_029783875.1 Phataginus tricuspis
TAAAATAAGACCTTGCATGATACCCCATTCAGGTAATCATTCAACCATCTCCAATGTGATATGGAAAAATTGGTAAACATTGCAGTAGAAAGCTGTCCGTTCTGTATGCACTCTAACTCCCCGAGATAAGTGTGCTGTGAGTAGGTCTTATCAGGAGCATTAGGGGGAGCTACAGAAGACGATCCTTTCTAATATCAGCAGTGTAAGCAACCTAGATTTGGATTCAGTTTAGTTTTAGTAAAATAAGGCCTTCCGGGATGCCCCATTCAACTAATCATGCAGCCATTTCCAATATGGTATGGAACACATACTAAACTTTGCAGTAGAAAGCTGTCCTTTCTGTGTGAACTCTAACACCCAAGATAAGTGTGCTGCAAATAGGTCTTAGCCATAGCATTAGGGGAAGCTGCAGAAGAAGACCATTTCTAATATCAGCAGTGTAAGCAACCTAGGTTTGAATTTAGTTTAGTTTCAGTAAAATAAGGCCTTGCAGGATTCCACATTCAAGTAATCATGCAACCATCTCTAATGTGATATGGAAAACATAGTAAATTTTGCAATAGAAAGCTGTCCTTTCTGTGTGCACATTAACTCCCTGAGATAAGTATGCTGCGAATAGGTCTTAGCAGTAGCATTAAGGGAAGCTGCAGAAGAATATCCGTATTTATATCAGCAGTGTAAGCAACCAACATTTGGATTCAGTTTACTTTCAGTAAAATAAGCCCTTGAGGGATGCCCTATTCAAGTAATAATGAACCATCTCCAATGTGATATTAAAAAACATAGTATCTTTGCAGTAGAAAGCGGTCCTTTCTGTCAAAATGGCTATACTACCTAAAGCAATCTACAGATTCAGTGCAATCCCTATCAAACTACCCACAGCTTTCTTTAATGAACTGGAACAAATAATTCTAAAATCATATGGAACCAGAAAAGACCCCAAACAGACAAAGCACTCCTGAGAAGGAGGAATCAAACAGGGGGAATTACGCTCCCTGACTTCAAGCTCTACCACAAAGCCACAGTAATCAAGACAATTTGGTAATGGCACAAAAACAGACCCACGACCAGTGGAACAGAATAGAAAATCCAAACATTAACCTATACATTTACCTTCAGTTAATATTTAATAAAGGAACCTTGGATATACAATGGGGAGATGACAGCCTCTTCAGCAGGTGGTGTTGGAAAAACTGGACAGCTACATATAAGAGAATGAAACTGGACTACTGTCTAGCCCCATACACAAAGGTAAACTCCAGGTGGATTAAAGACCTGAATGTAAGTCATGAAACCATGAAACTCTTAGAAAAAAACATAGGCAAAAATCTCTTGGACATAAACATGAGTGACTTCTTCATGAACATGCCTCCCCGGGCAAGGGAAACAAAAGCAAAATGAACAAGTGGGACTATATCAAGTTGAAGAGCTTCTGTACAGCAAAGGACACCATCAGTAGAACAAAAAGACATCCTACAGTATGGGAAAATATATTCATAATTGAAGTATCCGATAAGGGGTTGACATCCAAAATATATAAAGAACTCATGCACCTTAGCAAACAAAAAGCAAATAATCCAATTAAGAAATGGGCAGAGGACATGAATAGATACTTCTCTAAAGAAGAAATTCAGATGGCCAACAGGCACATGAAAAAATGCTCCACATCGCTAATCATCAGAGAAATGCAGATTAAAACCACAATGAGATATCACCTCACACCAGTGAGGATGGCCAACATCCAAAACACAAACAACAACAAATGTTGGCGAGGATGTGGAGAAAGGGGAACCCTCCTACATTGCTGGTGGGAATGCAAATTAGTTCAACCATTGTGGAAAGCAGTATGGAGATTCCTCAAAAAACTCAAAATAGAAATACCATATGACCCAGGAATCCCACTCCTAGGAATTTACCCCAAGAATGCAGCAGCCCAGTTTGAGAAAGACAGATGCACCCCTATGTTTATTGCAGCACTATTTACAATAGCCAAGAAATGGAAGCAACCTAAGTGCCCATCAGTAGATGAATGGATTAAGAAGATGTGGTACATATACACAATGGAATATTATTCAGCCATAAGAAAAAAACAAATCCTACCATTTGCAACAACATGGATGGAGCTGGAGGGTATTATGCTCAGTGAAATAAGCCAGGCCGAAAAAGACAAGTACCAAATGATCTCACTCATATGTGGAGTATAAGAACAAAGAACAAAACAAAAAAAAAACTGAAGGAACAAAACAGTAGCAGACTCCCAGAACCCAAGAACGGACTAATAGTTACCAAAGGGAAACTGACTGGGGAGGAAGGGCGGGAAGGGAGGGATAAGAGGGTAAAAGGGGCATTACGATTGGCAGACATAGGGTGGGGGGGCACAGGGGGGACTGTACAGCTCAGAGAAGACAAGTAGTGATTCTCATCTCACTAGGCTGATGGACAGTGACTGTAATAGGGTTGGTGGGGTGGACCTAATGAAGGGGGTAGTTTAATCATCACAATATTGTTCATGTAATTGTAGGTTAATGATACTAAAATAAAATAAACTGTAAAAAAAAAAAGAAATGGGCAGAGGACATGAATAGACACTTCTCTGAAGAAGAAATTCAGATGGCCAACAGGCACAGGAAAAGATGCTCCAAATCGCTAATCATCAGAGAAATGCAGATTAAAACCACAATGAGATATCACCTCACACCAGTGAGGATGGCCAACATCTAAAACACAAATGACAACAAATGTTGGGGAAGATGTGGAGAAAGGGGAACCCTCCTACACTGCTGGTGGGAATGCAAATTAGTTCAACCATTGTGGAAAGCAGTATGGAGGTGCCTCAAAAAACTCAAAATAGAAATACCATTTGACCCAGGAATCCCATTCCTAGGTTTTTACCCTAGGAATGCAGCAGCCCAGTTTCAAAAAGACAGATACACCCCTATGTTTATTGCAGCACTATTTACAATAGCCAAGAAATGGAAGCAACCTAAGTGTCCATCAGTAGATGAATGGATTAAGAAGATGTGGTACATATACACAATGGAATATTATTCAGTCATAAGAAGAAAACAAATCCTACCATTTGCAACAACATGGATGGAGTCAGAGGGTATTATGCTCAGTGAAATAAGCCAAGCTGAAAAAGACAAGTATCAAATGATTTCACTCATATGTGGAGTATAAGAACAAAGAAAAAAACTGAAGGAACAAAACAGCAGCAGACTCACAGAACCCAAGAATGGACTAACAGTTACCAAAGGGAAAGGGACTGGGGAAGATGGGTGGGAAGGGAGGGATAAGAGGGTAAAAGGGGTATCACGATTAGCAGACGTAAGGTAGTGGGGGCACGGGGAGGGCTGTACAACTCAGAGAAGACAAGTAGTGACTCTATAGCATCTCACTACGCTGATGGATAGAGACTGTAATGGGGTTGGTGGGAGGGACCTGATGAAGGGGGTAGTTTAATCACCATAATATTGCACATGTAATTGTAGGTTAATGATACCAAAATAAATTGTAAATTAAAAAAAAAGAACTCAAGAATCAATTACTGTCGGAGATCCAATCATTGAAGAGCACAAGGACAGTATTAAAAGCAGATTGGATACAGTACAGGAGACGATAAATGAAATAGAAACTAGAGAAGAGGAATACAAAGAAGCTGAGGCACAGAGAGAAAAAAGGAACTCTAAGAATGAAAGAATATTGAGAGAACTGTGTGACCAATCCAAATGGAACAATATTTGCATTATAGGGGTATCAGAAGAAGAAGAGAGAGAAAAAGGGATAGAAAGTGTCTTTGAGGAGGTGATTGCTGAACACTTCCCCAATCTGGGGAAGGAGATAGTCTCTCAGGCCATGGAGGTGCACAGATCTCCCAACACAAGGGACCCAAGGCAGACAACACCAAGACGTATAGTAATTAAAATTGCAAAGATCAAGGATAAGGACAGACTATTAAAACCAGCCAGAGAGAGAAATAAGATAACATACAAAGGAAAGCCCATCAGGCTATCATCAGACTTCTCAGCAGAAATCTTACAGGCCAGAAGGGAGTGGCATGATGTATTCAATGCAATGAAGCAGAAGGGCCTTGAACCAAGATTACATTATTCAGCAAGATTATCATTTAAATTTGAAGGAGGGATTAAACAATTCCCAGATAACCAAAAGCTGAGAGAATTTACCTCCCACAAATCATCTGTATAGTGTATTTTGGAGGGACTGCTGTGGATGGAACTGTTCCTATGGCTTAATAGCTGTCGCCAGAGGTAATAAAGCCACAGTAAAGAAAGTAGAACATCCAATTACTAAGAAAATGCAAAATTAAATGAACTATCCCAAAGTCAATCAAGGGATAGACAAACAGTACAGAATATGATACCTAATATATAAACAATGGAGGAGGAAGAAAAAGGAGGAGAAAAAAAAGAACCTATAGATTGTGTTTGTAATAGCATTTTAAATGATTTAATTTAGACTCTTAGATAGTAAGGAGGTTAACCTTGAACGTTTGGTAACCACGAGTCTGAGGCCTGCAATGCCAATAAATACATACCTATCCATAATCACCCTAAATGTAAATGGAATAAATGCACCAATCAAAAGACATAGAGTCACTGAATGGAGAAAAAACAAGACCCATCTATATGCTGCCTTCAAGAGACTCACTTTAAACCCAAAGACATACATAGACTAAAAGTGAAGGGATGGAAAAAGACATTTCATGCAACTAATAGGGATAAAAAAGCAGGAGTTGCAGTACTTATATCAGACAAAATAGATTTCAAAACAAGGAAAGTCACAAGAGACAAAGGACACTACATACTGATAAAAGGGTCAATCCAACAAGAAGATATAACCATTATAAATATCTGTGCGTCCAACACAGGAGCACCTACATATGAGAAACAAATTCTAACAGAATTAAAGGAGGAAATGGAATGCAATGCATTTATTCTAGGAGACTTCAACACACCACTTAATCTGAAGGACAGATCAACCAGACAGAAAATAAGTAAGGAGACAGAGGCACTCAACAACACATTAGAACAGATGGACCTAACAGACATCTACAGAACTCTACACCCAAAAGCAGCAGAATACACATTCTTCTCAAGTGCACATGGAACATTTTCAAAAATAGATCATATACAAGGCCACAAAAAGCGCCTCGGTTAACTCAAAAAGATTGAAATTGTTCAACCAGTTTCTCAGACCACAGAGGTATGAAACTAGAAATGAATTATGCAAGGAAAATGAAAAATGCCACAAACACATGAAGGCTTAATAATATGCTCCTAAATAATGAACGGATCAATGACCAAATAAAAACAGAGATCAAGCAATATATGGAGACAAATGACAACAATAATTCAATACCGCAAAATACGTGACACAGCAAAGGCTGTGCTAAGAGGAAAGTATATTGCAATACAGGCCTACCTCAGGAAAGAAGAACAATTCCATATGAACAATCTAAACTCACAATTAATGAAACTAGAAAAAGAAGAACAAATGAGGCCCAAAGTCAGTAGAAGGAGGGACATAATAAAGATTAGAGTAGAAATAAATAAAATTGAGAAGAATAAAACAATAGAAAGGATCAATGAAAGCAAGAGCTAGTTCTTCAAGAAAATAAACAAAATAGATAAACCCCTAGCCAGACTTATCAAGAAAAAAAGAGTCTACTCACATAAACAGAGTCAAAATGAGAAAGGAAAAATCACTACGGACAGCACAGAAATACAGAGAACTGTTAGAGAAATACTATGAAAAATTATATGCTAACAAACTGGATAACCTAGAAGAAATGGATAACTTTCCAGAAAAATACAACCTTCCAAGACTGACCCAGAAAGGAACAGAAAATCTCAACAGACCAATTACCAGCAACGAAATTGAACTGGTAATCAAAAACCTACCTAAGAACAAAACCCGTGGACCAGATGGCTACACCGCTGAATTTTAGTGAAGACCTAATACCTATCCTCCTTAAAGTTTTCCAAGGAGTAGAAGAAGAGGGAATACTTCCAAACTCATTCTATGAGGCCAGCATCAGTCTAATACCAAAACCGGGCAAAGGCACCACACACACACACAAAAAAAACTACAGACCAATATCCCTGATGAACATAGATGCAAAACTACTCAACAAAATATTAACAAACCGAATTCAAAAAACAGCAAAAGTATCATCCATCATGATCAAGTAGGATTTATTCCAGGGATGCAAGGATGGTACAACATTTGAAAATCCATCAACATCATCCACCACATCAACAAAAGAAGGACAAAAACCACATGATCATCTCCATAGATGCTGAAAAGCATTTGACAAAATTCAACATCCATTCATGATAAAAACTCTCAACAAAATGGGTATAGAGGGCAAGTACCTCAACATAATAAAGAACATATATGACAAACCCACAGCCAATATTATACTTAACAGCGAGAAGCTAAAAGCTTTACCTTCAAGATTGGGAACAAGACAAGGATGCCCACTCTCCCCACTTCTATTCAACATAGTACTGGAGGTCCTAGCCATGGCAATCAGACAACAAAAAGAAATAAAAGGCATCCAGACTGGCAGGGAAGAAGTTAAACTGTCCCTGTTTGTAGATGCATGATATTGTATATAAAAAACCCTAAAGAATCCACTCCAGAACTACTAGCTCTAATATCTGAATTCAGCAAAGTTGCAGGATACAAAATTAATATGCAGAAATCTGTGGCATTCCTATACACTAACAATGACCTGGCAGAGTGAGAAATCAGGAAAACAATTCCATTCACAATTGCATCAAAAAGAATAAAATACCTAGGAATAAACCTAACCAAGGAAGTGAAAGACCTGTACTCTGAAAACTACAAGACACTCATGAGAGAAATTAAAGAAGATAGCAATAAATGGAAACACATCCCATGCTCATGGATAGGAAGAATTAATATTGTCAAAATGGCCATCGTGCCTAAAGCAATCTACAGATTCAATGCAATTCCTATCAAAATACCAACAGCATTCTTCAACTAACTAGAGAAAATAATTCTAAAATACATATGGAACCACAAAAGACCCCGAATAGCCAAAGCAATAAAGGAAGGAAGAATAAAGCTGGGGGCGTTATGCTCCCCAACTTCAAGTTCTACTACAAAGCCACAGTAATCAAGACAATTTGGTACTGGCACAAGAACAGACCCATAGACCAATGGAACAGACTAGAGAGCCCTGATATAAACAAAGGCATATATGGTCAATTAATATATGATAAAGGTGCCATGGACATACAATAGGGAAATGACAGCCTCTTCAACAGCTTGTGTTGGCAAAACTAGATAGTTACATGCAAGAGAATGAAACTGGACTACTGTTTAACTCCATACATCAAACGAAACTCGAAATGCATGAAGGACATGAATGTAAGTCATGAAACCATAAAACTCTTAAAAGACGACATAGGCAAAAATCTCCTGAATATAAGCATGAGCGACTTCTTCCTGAACACATCTCCTCGAGCAAGGGAAACAAAAGCAAAAATGAACTTATGGAACTACATCAAACTAAAAAGTTTCTGTACGGCAAAGGACACCATCAACAGAACAAAAAGGCATCCTACAGTATGGGAGAATATATCTGTAAATCACATATCCAACAAGGGGTTAACATCTAAAATATATAAAGAACTTACACGCCTCAACACCCAAAAAGCAAATAACCCGATTAAGAAATGGGCAGAGGATATGAAGAGACAATTCTCCAAAGAAGATGGCCAACAGGCACATGAAAAGGTGCTCCACATCACTAATCATCAGGGAAATGCAAATGAAAACCACAATGAGATATCACCTCACACCAGTAAGGATGGCCAGCATCCAAAAGACTAAGAACAACAAATGCTGGTGAGTATGCGGAGAAAGGGGAACCCTCCTACACTTCCATTTTCCCTACATGTAGCCAGGAAGGTAAAAGAATCAGAAGAATCATGTCAGATTTCAAAAGAACACATTTCAAGAATGAAGCAGATATAAACTGTGTCAAATGCTGATGATGAGTCCACTAGGAGAACAACTAAGAATTGACCACTGGGGTTGGCAGACTAGATTAGAATTAATTGGTAACCTTGGCAAATGTATTTTAGTGGACTTGTGGGATAGAGCTGACTAGAATGGGTTTAAGAGAGAATGGAATGAAAGAAATAGACTCATTGGATTTTTTTGTTTTGTCTTTTTACTTTTTGTTTGGAAATAATTTTAAATTTACAAAAAATTGCAAAAAATAATGCCTAAAAAAACCCATTTGCTTTATCATTCTCTCCACTTCTCCCCACTAACCTCCATCTCTCTCCTTCTCTACATAGTAATTATCTGAAATATTTAAGAGTAAGTTACAACATGTTAGTGTTTATTCCCTACGAATAGGGACATTCTCTTACATAACTACTGTACAGTTGCCAATTTCATAAATTTACACGGATATACTTTAATCATCCATCCATAGTCCAATTCAAATGTTGTCAGTTGACCTAATGCCCTTATAGCATTCTTTTCCTTTTGTTCTAGAAGCCAGTCTGGAGTCAGTTATTGCATGTAGTTGTCATGTCTCTTTAATGTCCTTTGAGCTGGAACATTTCCAGAGCCTTTATTTGCCTTTTATAACATTTCTGTATTTTTATTGTGGTAAAATATACATAAAATTTACCATTTCAACCATTTAAAGTATATAGTCCTGTGGTATTATGCATTCACATTCTTGTGAAACCATCACGTCCCTCCAGAACTTTCTCTTCTTTGCTAATTGAAACTCTGCACTCATTAAACACTAACTCCCCATTTCACCCTCCCTTCAGTCCCTGCCAACCACCATTCTACTTTCTGTCTCTAGGATTTTGACAATAATAACATGGCCAGTTTTGGAAAATACAGTCTCCAACCTATACTCATTTAGTTAAAAAGTTCTTATTTTTGGTTTGTCTGCTGTTTCCTCATGAATAGATCAAAGGTGTACATTCTTGAGAATACTGGATAGATGATGTTGCATATTTCTAGAGTATGACATTTGGAGCATATTATGTCCATTTACCCCTCACTGGTGATGTTAATTTTGATCACTTGGCCAATATCCTGCCCTATTTCTCCACTGTATTTTACTCTTTATCCCCCTTTTTTGCACCTATAAGTAGTATGTTAGAGACACCTAATATAAATCAGTCTGTTCCTCATCAAAATTTCTCCTTAGATTGATCACGCCGTGATGATTCTACATTGAGCTAATCATTACCACAATGGCTGCAAAATGATTTTCTGACTCCACTGTTCCTTGCATATTTTCTCTAGTCAGCCCTCAGCCTCTTGTATCCTTGTGACATGCTCTCATCAATTTTTTTAGCACTCCATTACTACCTGGAATATAATAATATATTCAAGGCTCATTTTTTTTGTTATTTTTGTTTATTCTATTATGAAAATACAGAAAAAATATTCCAAAATTCTTTTACAAATCAAATATCTCTACAATCATTCTTCAGTGTGGCATGATACTAAAATAATTTAAGTAATATAGTAATTCCATCATTTCTTTTATTTAAGTTAGACCCTGCCTTCTTCTCTACTGAAACTGAGTAATCTGTTACAGGAATGGCAACTTCATAGAACTGATTTATTGAAAATTCCTGAATTCATTGGAAGATTCCAGAACCTCATCATGTTAGATTTATCTCAAAACATAATTTCAGAGGTGCCCCAAGGAATTGGTAAGGAAGATTGCATTTATATTTATTTGCTTTTTGTTGAGAATTTCTTTGGGTACATGAAATAAAGATCTCATTTTTATATTGCCCAAGTCTTGTGAAAATTCTAGATATATATCTAAGTTGAAGTTTCCAGGGGATCCAAGATTTTGGATTTACTGTGGTGATTCAAAATAAGGTTTCAATGCAATAAAAGAAATAAACATTTCTCTTTGGAAATATCATTGTGTAGATTCTGGAAATAATAATGCTTGTTCAGGTACTCCTCCTAGAAGAGAACAGGTTGAAGGAAAGAAATAAAATTAGAAAGATTCCTTAAATGAGAAAAAAAATCCCCAAAGGGAAAAAGGACAGAGTACAGATAAAAGAGAATGAGGAAAGAGGTTTTCACTGCAGCACTGATAAACGTGCACCTTATTTGAAGGGGCAGGACACATACTGGGAAAGGGAAGAACCAGAGAATAGGAAACTAGCAATTAAGTTATACCGTAATACTTAATAACTGGAAACATTGTTTTATATCCATCTTCTCTCTATCATGTTTTTTTGTAGGACAACTCACTAGACTTCAGGAACTGATTCTTAGTTACAGCAAAATCAAGACTGTTCCCAAGGAACTAAGTAACTGTGCCAGCCACCTTAGAGAAACTAGCACTTGCTGTTAACAGAGATATATGTGATCTTCCACAGAGATCAGAAAGATATAAGTGCTTATGATTTTATTTTCTATCTACTAGTAGTTCACTTCTCAATTGTGTGATTGTTAAAAAGAACACTAAGAAGAAACGCTGTCAATTTTATTTTAGAAAATATTTAGTGGCAACCATTTCTTATTACAATGCATGTTTTTAATTAAAAGAAAGATCGATTTAGTGTAAAAGATACTTGTGTAATTGTCACAGGATTGACATCATTTGCTGACTAGACTGTGAACTCCTTGAAGACCAGAGAGTCTTATATCTATTCCCAGACTTGAAGGCACAGACTAGGTCATAGTTGTTATGTAATAAATGCTCATTTAATGAATAAGTGAGTATCATAAAGCATGATATGGCGTTAGAAAAACTCATATTTACTAGTTGGTTTTTAGAGTGATCAGCTTTTGCAATAAAGTGTTAAGACATGAATTTCCAGGCTCATCTTGTACTCACCCTTCTCTGACTCTGGCATTAGCCAATTCTCTGGGACAACTGGTTTATCTTAATGGGGAATGGAATCAAAGGCTGTTGTGATTTGAATTGTGTCTCGAAGAGAAGTTCTAACCTGTGGTACCTGTGAATGTGACCTTATTGGGAAATAGGGTATTTGAAGATGTAATCAAGTTTTAAGATGAGGTCATACTGGCTTAAAGTAGAACCTAAATCCAATGACTGGTGTCCTTATAAGGAGAGGGTGGTTTGGGACACACACATACACAGGGAAGAAGGCCATGTTATGACAGAGGCAGAGATTAGAGTGAAGCAGTTACAAGCCAAGTAAACCAAGAATTGTTAGCAACAACTAGAAGATAGGAGGAAGGATTGAAAGAGATTCTCCCTCATAGCGTCCAGAAAGAACGTCATTAACACTTTGATTTTGGATTTCTGACTTCGTGGATTGTGACAGAATTAATTTCTGTTGTTTTAAGCCACCCAGTTTGTGGTATGGAAGCCATTAAGAGGCTGGGCACTAAGTGTGCTAATTGCTACTGGGGTGACTGCCTCTTGGGCCTTTCAGCAGATACAGCTAGGAAACATATGTATGTATATATGCACATATGCATATACCCACACACACGCACACACACACACACACACACACACACACACACACACACACACATATATATATACATCTTTTAGAGATTATGAGTTCCTACCAATACCTCCAATTTCAATCCATCCTCAAAGGGGGTCACTGTTGCCGGTCCCTATTTTGTATTTGTGTGTCCTCTCTTCCACAGTGAGTACCCTTGACTCCCAACACCAAACACACACTGAATTAAGCCTCTGATGCATTTCAAAATTCCTTTGCCCATACCACTTGTGATTCCCATTTGTCCGACACCAAATGAAATGGTGTATTTTTTTCCTCCATATATGTATAACAAAAACAGTATTATACACAGCAGTAATAGTAGTATAACTCCATTCAGTTTCCGGACCCAATTCCAATGTGTGTAAGTATGTGGGAGGGAGGTCTTCACACACATACTAACACCGAGCAGTTCTCAAACACCAGCAGTGTGTCTGAGAGCTCAAATCTGATGCCATCTGCCCAGAGATAGCACCAGATTCCCCAGGTGCAGAGCTCTGTCCTACAAGACTGCCCTCTATCCCCAACTCCAGGTGCCAGATGCAATCCCCAGGCAGTTACCTATGCTTCTGACCTACCGGCTACAGATCATTCCCACGACCTCCCCCTTAGGTTCCATTAACTTGCTAGAGTGGCTCACAGAACTCAGGAACACACTTACATTTACCAGTTTAATAAAGGATACCATAAAGGATACAGGTTAACAACCAGATGAAGAGATACACAGGGCAAGGTCCCAATAAAGGAGCTTCTATTCTCGTGGAACTTGAGGCCTGGTTCGGTGGCATGTGGAGGCGTTCTGGTTCCCCAAGCATAGAAGCTCTCTCCAACCAAAAAGCAGGAATCAACTGATCAGAGCAGGCAGAGCAAAGAGAGAGCAAGCTCTTCTAAAATATTTTATGAGGGCTTCATTGTATAATCCTGATTGACTAAATTATTGGCCATTGACTGATTCAGCCTTCAGCCCCCTCCCTGTGTGGGGTCCAAAAGTCTCTCATTAACATGACAAAACACCTATTTCACCTTTAAGACTCTTTAGTGTTTTCAGGAACTGTAAATATACCTGGGAAATATATTTGGTCATATGAATGACCAAATATGTATTTCTTGTAACTCATTATATCACAACACTAAAATAAATAAACCTATTAAAAAATCTCAGGCTTTATTTGCAGTTCTTTTCTCATACACACCCTACCTTGTCCAAGACAGAGCATTTGTCAAATACTGTGCATATAAGATACTTGTATAGTCCCTCCTTCCTTTTTCCTTTAGGGTTATGTTATTCATAAATTGAAATACAATTTAGCTAATTTCTGCCAGTGTGATTTCAGTTATAGGATTCCTTCCCTTCCAATTTTTATTTTTGCTTCAGTATGTATAATGGTAGCATGCTTTCAAAAGTCAACAGTATACAAAAAGTATACTCAGAGAAGTGTCATTCCCTCCCACATCTTATCTACCCCATTTTGCCCTACATACGTCTCATAGGTAACCAATGTTTTCTGGGTTATCTTTCCTGTGTTATTTTTTATAATGGATTCAGTAGGTGTTTCTGTAAAATAAAGCAGACCATACAACAATGTACCTTTTCTACTGTTGCGAGCTTTCCCCCCTTATTGCTGAAATGACTTCTAGGGGATTTAAATAAAATAAAGCAGTTCCTATAAAATAAAGAAGAGGATACTGGGAAGGTGGCAAAGTAGGAAGCATCAGGAATCTGTTTCTGCACCTCAACAACAATTGAATTGCACTGTCTGAATCTGCCTGGTATAACTATGTTGGGACTCTAGAGTCTATGGAAGGCTTGCAACCTGCAGAGGAATACTTGGATGGTAAACTGCAGTTACTTTTGGTCAATTTCAGCTACTCATCTCCTATTCCCAGCCCAATGGCAGGCAGCTGTACATGTGTTCCTAGAGAAGCTTGCACACACAGCTTATAGCAGCAAGGATAAACAAAAATGACAATGTCATCCAAATACCAGGGATCTATGCTCACATCACTGATTGCTGCCTCTGATCATGGAGGTTCAAGAAGGTGGGCAGTCATCCAACAATGTATCTACTTTATTGTTGCAAGCTTCTCCCCCCACCTGGCTGAAATGACTTCCAGAGGATTTAAAGGGCCAGTACCCTTTATTTCCCCTATTCATTTTTCTATTTTTCCCTCTGGGGCCAGGCATTAAACAGTATAGGACATTCCAAAACAGTCATATATACAGGGAAAATTAGAAAGTGGCCGTACATACTAGGGAAATGCCCCCAAAAAAGACCCAAGAAGACCTCAGGCTGGCCCTCAACACAGAAGCGCCCATTGACAATAAAAAAACAAAAGAATAACTGTAACAAAAAACAGCAAACGCAGAAGAAAAGGGGGAATCTTATTTACAGATTTTCACATTCATTAGATTCAGATGTCTAATGGTCAACAAAAAAATCACAAGACATATGAAGAAACAGGAAAGTATGACCCATTCAAAGGAAATGAATCAGACAACAGCAACTGTCCCTGAAAAAGACCTGTTTGCAGATATACTAGACAAAGACTTAAAAATAACTGTCTTAAGAAGCTCAAAGATCTAAAGGATAATGTGGAGAAACTAAAAAAATGACGTATGACCAAAATGGAAGTTATAAATGAAGAGATAAAAAACCTAAAGAGAAGTGCTGAAGAGTAAAATAACTGAAATGATCAATTTACCAGAGGGACTCAAAGGCAGATTTGAGCAGTCAGAAGAAAGAATCAGTAATTTTGAAGATAGGATAATGGAATTACCAAGTCTGAGGAACAAATAAAAAAGATTGAAGAAAATCAAACCTGTGGGACCTTTGGGACACCTTCAAATGGACCAACATACACATTGTGGGAGTCCTAGAGGAGGAGCAAAAGAGAAAGGAACTCTCAAAACAGAAAAAATGTTTGAAGAAATAATGGTTGAAAATGGTCCAAATTTAATGAAAGACATGAATATAAACATTCAAGAAATTCAAGTTCAAGGTAGGATGAATCAAAGAGACTTACATCAAGACACATTATAACCAAACTTTCAAAAGACAAAAACAAGAGAAAATCTTGAAATCAGCAAGAGAAAAAGCAAATAATCACATATAAGGGCTCCTCAATAAGACTATCAGCAGATTTCTCATCAGAAATTTTGAAGATCATGTCAGAAAACTATATAAAAAGTGCTGAAAGAAAAAAACCTGTCAACTAGGAATCATATATCCAGCAAAACTGCCCTCCAAAAGTGAGAGAGAAATTAAGACATTCCCAGATAAACAAAACCTGAGAGATGTTATTACTACTATACCTGTTGCCGGGGCCTGCCAGCAGGAGTTGAACAGTTCCTGAGTGGGGGCGTCGGGCTGTATATACAAGATGACAGGAGGGCAAGCTGTCTGGTGCAGAATGCAAAGAAGCTTTATTCTGGCATGGCTTATATTCACATGTATTGTCTACAGATTAGATTCACATACCCTTGTCAAGGACCTCAAATTCAATCACTTAAGTATTGCCCACAGATCAATATAATAGGACATCAATCCAATACTTAAGTCACATATGCCTGGGGGCATCTGGTCCAGGTGGCTGGTCTTGAGATAAGACCTCCCTGCATTTCTGAGATACTTGTTCCTGGAAATTAGGAAACTTTTCAAGGTTTCTTTCAGAGTCAGCCCGCGTTCAGGCCTTAGGTGGAGACTAGGCACAAAAACAATCAGTCCTGTCCTGTACTCTTGCTCCTTCTGTCCCAACCGCTCTCCACATCTCCCCCTTTTTTTATTTTTTAAAATGCTTGAATGCATGGGATGACTGTGCCTGTCTTAGGTTGGTCAAGAACGGGGATGGCCTTACCCGTCATCGGGCTGAGGGTTGCGTGACCCATTCCCTGTCTTAGGTTGGTCCACTCCCCTTCTTGCCTTACCCGTCACTGGCTATCCAGTCTCCTAAGCCAAAATTGGCTGGGGGGTTGAGTGATAAGTTTTTGCTTGTGGAGGCTTCCATAGATTTGCTTCAGCACCTTTTCTACCAAACGTAGTGCTGTAGGGACCAATATAAGTAGAAGAAAGAGCATTAGAGTGCAGACAATGAAGGAGCTCAAGAGCTATTTTGGTAGAGGCCCAGGTGGGGACCATGGAGCTTAATTATCTACAAAATCTGCAGTCTGAACTTCTGATAGAGAAGTTACACAGGAAGTAAGGTTACAATTATTGCAGCTAACATTGAATTTTGAATTATTCCCCACATTTATATAGACATCACCGATTAATAGAAGATAAGAGGGATTGACACAAGCAAGCACTGTAAAATCTTTTGCATTATCATTAAAACCCTACTCATTTTGATCATTCAAGTTCACCCTTCGTCCAAGTTTGAGGATGCCCATTACTAGACCACCACATTCCAGCCGTCAGCTGATGATCTGAACAGTTATTGCAGGTAGACCAGTCCCAGTAGTGCCCTGTTGACACATTATACCGTTTTGGGGTTCTTTCTACACAACGGATCCATAAGGTTGTTGCATTAACCCTCGTATTCTCTGTGCCACAATAAGGCACTTGCTGATGTCCATGGTCATAGTCACATTTGGATTTACTCTTGGAATTGTTAGTCATCCCAGGATAGGACATATTCACCACTGGCATGCGCACTCTGTTACCTTTGTTGTCCATAACATTGATACAATTGTCAGAAGGTCCAGCATGGAAGCACACCGGCATTCCTTTTCCTTCGGCTGAATAATTCAGATAAGGGCTCAGGGCAGGCGAATTCCTGGAGGTGGAAGGATGGCCCAGAATCCTGGTATCATTGACCTGGATGATGATTTCTGGGCCGTCCCAATCCCCTGGGTGGAGGATCGGAGGATCTGGCACAAATGCCCAGTGTGTGTGGTTGGCTCCTGCGGCAGTCAGCAGAATGCAGAGGAGAATGAGCTTCAGCATGGTGGACCAATCTTTCTGGGAGCCACCTGGCTCCTTCTGCATCCTGTGGAAACAAACAAACATGCCCTCGTCCCCAGATTAGTACTGGATCTCTAACATATGAATCTTTTGTTTTTGGATGCCAAAATCTATCCGCTGCAGACCTGCTCTGTGCATCTACAGTGAGAAAATTTAAAATAAAAAGTGCATGGTTTAAATAGTTTGTGGGAGTTTCTGGGTATAACTCCCCCTTTTTTATTTTTTGAAGCTGATACTTCAGGGTACTGTGTGTCCTTTCCACAATACCTTGTCCTTGGGGATTGTAAGGAATACCTGTTTTGTGAAGGATTTGAAATTGCTTGCAGAAATGCTGAAATACACAGCTGGTATAGCCGGTCCCATTGTCTGTTTTAATCTCTTTTGGTACTCCTGTAATGCCAAAGAATTTTAAGCAATGGGCTATAATGTGTTTAGTGGCTTCTCCAACAGCACAAGCTGTTGCCATAATAAAGCCAGAATAGGTGTCTATAGAAATATGGACATACTTAAGTTTTCCTGCCCAATGATTGCCTCATTTGCAGCGAGGACAGAGACCCAGTTGTCTTCCCGTGTCTCCTAGCCTCCCGTTCCTTTTTCTGTTTTGGCACTGCCTTATCTGGTGACCCATTTGTCCACAGCCAAAACAGCTGCCAGAGAGCCTTGAAGTATTCCTTGTTCTGGAAGCCTGCTGCTGGAAAAGCACTTCTTTGACTGTTTTCCCTTGAAGTGCAGTGGCCATGGCTAACCCTTGTGTGTAAGCTGGGCTGATGTCTGAACAGAGACTAATATAATCTGAAATTGTGCCCTTTTTTTTTATGTATATATATATATTTTTTAATAATTTATTTTATTTTAGTATCATTAACCTACAATTACATGAGCAATACCGTGATGATTGAACTCCCCCCATCACCAGGTCCCCCCCACCAACCCCACCACAGTCTTTTATAAAAGGGTGAAGGGCTGCCTGTCATGCAGAATTTGCATTCTCATAGGCTAATTGTTTTACAAGGAGAAGGCCTGCATCTGTATCTCCTATCAATCTGCTAGATGTTTGCATCAAACGAGAGACAAAATCTTGAAAAGGCTCATCAGGCCTTTGCCTAATTTTAGATAAATCTTCGGATCGTGCCCCCCGAGGACAGTTTCATCCAAGCTTGCATAGCAGTGACATTTATTTGTGCATAAGCGGCAGGATCGAAATCTAACTGCCTGTTAAGATCACTGTAGGGTCCTTCCCCCATAAGCATTTCAAAAGTTACTGGATGATTTTGAGCTCTATTAATATCAGCTGTCTTTTGACATTGCTCCGCATATTCTGGTCTCCACAATAGATAATCTCCTCCACTTAAACAGGCTCGAGCAATAGCTTTCCCATCAGAGGGCGGGAGAGCATCAGCTGCAAAAGCCTCGAGCACAGCTTGTGTACACGGAGCAGTGGCTCCATAGGATGAGCAGGCCATTTTCAGCTCTTTCAGTTGTTTGAATACTAAAGGCTGATGGATTCTGTGCCTCACCCCCTGCTCATCCACTTCCTCAAAGACTGGACAGGCTATGAAACCCATAGTATCTTCCCCTCTCTCTGAAGCTTGTTTCACAGCCTTTTGCAGGGGAGAAAGCTGTTGTAGTGGCACCAGCTGTCTTTTATCTGGTCTAGGTTTTAAAGGCAGGACGGCCAAGGCTGTAAGAGGCGGTACAGGGGGATCAAGCCCTGCAACTGACTGAGGGGGAATTAGAGGAGGATATTTCAATGCACCTTCAGCCATGAGCTTGCTAAAGGTTTTACACAAGCAATCCTCTGGCAGATCTAATTTTTCGGGCCTTTGTTCTTTAAGGTCTATTAAAGAGCCGCGATCGCTCTCCCATCCTTCCTCATCCACCACTTCTGATTAGGGTGGTGTGGAAGGAATGGATCAAGCGTGTATGGTTTCACTTTTACCTGTAGCTGAATTTAATCTCTGCCTCTCCTGTCTAGGACCTAAACTATCTCTGATTAGAGTCCAAAGCCCAAAAGCGTAAGCAAAGAGCAAACGGCTATTCCCGTTTCCCATACTTATCTCTATTGTAACACTATTGATTATAGATAATGAGGTTTTATACTTCCAGTTTTAGCTAGCGAAGTAGGAAAGAGCTAGGAGCGCCCCGCGCCTGACTCAAAGGCTAGGGCGGCCTGAAAAAGCAGGCTGGAAGTCAGAGACTGAGAAAGAGGCACTCCTCACGGATACCCAGCCGGGCTGTCGGGGTCTGAATCCAGACACGCAGGCCTTTGAGGAGCCGCTGAAGTGCAGCCTCAGCCTGGACCCTCGCAGTTGCCCACGGCTTTCCTCAGTCCCTCGCATCCAAGGAGGTGCCGTTGAAAGGGAATCCTGGCCTCCACTCAGCTGACGTTTCCGGCTCCCAAGGGAGATGGGGGATCCACTGAGGGAGATGCAGGGGAACCTGTCGCTCAAGACTTGAGAACGGCAGCCAGGCTAGTCCCTTTTAAGTGGCTGATGAGCGCCCAATGTTGTGAGCCACAAACGGCTCTCTTTTTTTTTTTATAAGAAAAGTAAAAGAGAAAAGCAGTGTCTGTTCCCCGGGGTTATAATACCGCTTATTATACTCACGGACTGTTGGTCCTTTTCTTCAACTCCTGTCTTTACCACCATCCCCGCACTTTCTTGCCTGCGTGCTATGGCAGAAGTGCTTCAGATCCGCAGCGCTGCGTCTTCTCTCTTGGTGGCTCCCTGGCATTGCTCCCGCGTACTCAGGTCCCTGTTCAGGCGCCACTTTCTGCCGGGGCCTGCCGGCAGGAGTCAAACAGTTCCTGAGGGGGGGTGTCGGGCTGTATATACAAGATGACAGGAGGGCAAGCTGTCTGGTGCAGAATGCAAAGAAGCTTTATTCTGGCATGGCTTATATTCACATGTATTGTCTACAGATTAGGTTCACATACCCTTGTCAAGGACCTCAAATCCAATCACTTAAGTATTGCCCACAGATCAATACAATAGGACATCAATCCAATACTTAGGTCACATACGCCTGAGGGCATCTGGCCTTGAGATAAGACCTCCCTGCATTCCTGAGATACTTGTTCCTGGAAATTAGGAAAGTTTTCAAGGTTACTTTCAGAGTCAGGCCTGGTTCAGGCCTTAGGTGGAGACTAGACACAAAAACAATCATTCCTGTCCTGTACTCTTGCTCCTTCTGTCCCAACCACTTTCCACACCTGTCCTGGAAGTCCTACAAGGTGATGTGACATGGCACTAGGCAGTAACTCAAATCTGTCTGAAGAAATAAAGATCTCAATAGAGGTAAATACATAGGCAATTATAAAAGCTAGTATTATTGTAAAAATGGTTTGTAACTGCATTCTTTGTTTTCTACATGATTTCAGAGATTACTACATTTTAAGAAAAAAGTATAAGTCTAAAAGCTAGTATTATTGTAACTTTGTTTTATAAGCCACAAGTCTTGTCTTCTATATAATTTAAGAGACTAATACATTTAAAGAATTATTAGTTGATGTTTTGGGGCACACAATGTATGAATATGTGATTCTGTGACATCAACAACTAAAAGAGGTGGGGAAAGAGCTGCAAAGGAGCAGAGTTTTTCAAAAATTAAACTTAGAGTGTTATAACTTCACCATGTTAAATGTAATTACCATGGTAACCACAAATAAAGTAGCTATAGAATATATACATAAGGAAATGAATTTAAACATTTCAGTCCAAAAAAACTGACTAAACACAAAAGAAGCCAGTAACGCAGGACATGCGGGACAAAAAATTAAGGCATATAAAAAACAAATATCCAAGTGACAGAAGTCCATCCTTACCAGTAATTTCTTTGAATATCAATAGATTAAAAGTGTTCAGTCAAAAGACAGCGATTAGCAGAATGGATAAAAAAACATGATCCAGCTATATGCTATCTACAAGGGGCTTTCTTTAGATCCAAAGACACAAATAGACTGAAAGTGAAAGGATGGGAAAAGATATTCCATGCAAATATTAACCAAAAGAAAGCAGAGGTGGCTACACTTATATTAGACAAAATAGACTTTAAATAAAAAACTTACAAGAGATAAAGGATAATATATATTTATAAAATTTCAATACAGCAGGGAGATACAATTATAAATATTTATGCACCTAAAGATAGCCCATCAAAATATATATGAAGCAAAAACTGACAGAACGGAAGGAAGAAATTGATAGTTCTACAGTTAATAGTTGAAGACTTCAATACTTCACTCACAATAATGGATAAACAATCAGACAGAAGATAAGGAAATAGAGGACTTAACACAATAAACCAGATCTAACAGACATACAAAACAATCTACCCAACAACAGTTTACACATTCTTCTCAAGTGCACATGGACTACAGATCAATATCCTTTATGAACACTGACACAAAAATCCTCAACAAAATACTAGCAAATGGAAATCAACAGCATATTAAAAGGATTGTACACTGTGACCAGATGGGATGTATTCTTAGAATGCAAGGATAGTTCAACATTCAAAACTTGATCAATGGCACCACATTAACAGAATGAAGGGGAAAAAACCCACAGCCATCTTAGCTGATACAAAAGAAAAAGCATTTGACAAAATTCAGCACGCTTTCATAATGAGAAACTCATACAACTAGGAATAGAAGGAAACTACCTCAACATAACAAAGGTCATATATGAAAACCCACAGCAAACATCATACCCAATGCTGTAAAGCTAAAAGCTTTTCCTCTAAAATTAGAAACAAGGCAAGGATGCCTACTTTTACTACTTCTCTTCAACATAATACTGTAAGTTACTGCCAGATCAATTAGTAGAGAAAAATGAAATAAAAAGGGTCCAAATTGAAAAGGAAAAAGTAAAATTATCTGTTTGCAGGCATGATCTTCTATGTAGGAAATTCTGAAGACCACAAAAAAAGCTGAAAGCTGTTAGACCTAGTAAAAGAATTACTACAGCAAAGTAGCAGAACACAAAGTTAAAACACAAAAATCAGTTGCATTTCTATACATTAACAATGAACAATCTGAAAAGTCAGTTACAAAAATAACTCTGTTTACAATCGCATCAAAAAGAGTGAAATACTTACAAATTAACCTAACCAAGGGGGCAAAAGATTTGTACAATGAAAACTACAAAAATTGCTGAAAGAAATTAAAGATAAATAAATAACACATCCCATGTTTGTAGATTGGAAGACTTAATATTTTATTAAATGTCAATACTGCTCAAAGTGATGTACAGTGTCAATGCAATCCCTATCAAACACACAGTGATGATTTCTGCAGAAATAGAAAACCCATACTAAAATGTATATGGAATTTTAAGGTACCCTGACTAGCCAAAATAATCTTGAAAAAAGAACAGAACTAGAGGGCTCACGGTTCCCGATTTCAAAACTTATCACAAAGCTACAGTAATCAAAACTATGTGGTGTTGGCATAAAGATACAAATATAAACCAATGGAGTAGAATAGAGGCCAGAAACGAACCCTTGCATAAATGACTTTTGACAAGGCTGCCAAGGCCCTTCAATGGGGGAAAGGATAGTCTTTTTAACAAATAATGCTGGGGAAAGTGGATATCTACATGTAAAAGAATGAAATTAGATCCTTACCTAATATCATACACATACTTAACTTAGAATGTATCAAAGACCCAAATGTAAACCCCCAAAACAATAAAACTATTAGAAGAAAACATAGGATAAAACGTCATAACACTGGATTTAGCAATGATTTCTTGGATATGAAGCCAAAGGTACAGGTAACAAAACAAAAAAATTTAAAAATTGAATTTAATGAAAAAATTTTAATCGTGTACATCAAAAGACACTATCAACAAAGTAAAAAGGCAACCCACAAAATTGGAAAATATATTTACAAATCATATATCTGAAAGGGGATTAATATCCAGAATATAGAGAGAACTCCTAAAACTCAAAACAAAATCAACCCAATTAAAAATGGGCAATGGACTTGAACAGACATTTCTCCAAAGATGATATAGAAATGGCCAATAAGCACATGAAAAGATGCTCAACATTGCTAATCATTAAGGAAATAAAAATCAAAACTATTAGAATGGCTAGTACAAAAAATAACCCAGAAAGCAAGTATTGGTGAGAATATGGGAAGATTAGCACATCTGTGCATTGTTGGTGGGAATGTAAAATGGTACAGCCAGTGTGGAAACAGTATGGCAATTCCTCAAAAGATTAAAAATAGAATTCAATATGATCCAGCAATTCTAGTTCTGGATATATATTCAAAAGATTGAAAATGGGATCTTGAAGAGATATTTGTAAACTCGTTAATAGCAGCATTATTCACAATAGCTCAAATGTTGGAGCAATCTAAGCATCCAGTGATGGATGAATGGATAAACAAAACATATTATATAACATACAATGGAATATTATTAAGTCTTAAAAAGGAAAGAAATTCTGCAATATGCCACAACACGGATGAACTGTGAGGAGATGATGCTAAGTAAAATAAGCCAGTCAGAAAAGAAAAATACTGTAGGACTCCACTGTAGGAGGTACTTACAGTAGTCAAAATCATAAAGACAGACAGCAGAATGGGGGGTTGTGAAGGGCTGAGGGGAGGGCAGAATGGGGAATTATTGTTTTAATAGGTATATAGAGTTTCAGTTTGACAAGATGAAAATTATGGAAGATGGATGGTGGTGATGACTGCACATTATGAATGTAATTAATACCACTGAACTGTATCCTAAAAATTGTTAAGATGGTAAATTTGTGTATTTTATCACAAAAAAAAGTTGAAAAAAGGCAGAGAAATAGGGTGCTCGCTGGAGAATATAAGGCCAAGGGAGGGCTTTTTTCTTTTTTAAGATGAGGGATATCGTTGTATGTACATATGTGTGATGATGGGAATGATCCAGGAGAGAGGGGAAATTCCTAGTGTTACTTTGAGTAGGTGAGTAATAGTGATCCAGTGTAAACTACAGGGATGGGTCTTAGAGAGGAACATGGACTATTCATCTAGAGTAATTGAGAGAAGGGGGAGTAGATGAGTATAAATGCCATGGTGGGAACATGAAGTTTTCTTATGGTTATTTCTAATATTCTCATTGATATAGAAAGCAAGGTCATCAAATAAGTGAAGGAGGGAGGACATGTTGGAAGTTTGAGGAGAGAAATAATGTAGATATGTAGGATAGTGATAGAGTGAATAGACCTGGAACATGCAGTAAAACTGCCAGGCAGCAGTATGTTCGTATTTGAGGTTAGTGGTCATGCATTTCAATGAAACTAGTCAGCATGGCGGATATTTCTCCAGCTATGTTTATCTATATGGATGCAAGCATGTATGTAATAGGCAGAGAATTGGATTTAACCAGGGCTGAGGTTTTTCTAGTTCAATATTATAGAAGGTAAGAGGGCAAGTTTATTGAGGGAATATTCACAAAAGCGATCATAACGATGGAATATGGGTAAGCGTGGTAAGGAGGGACATGAGGATATGAGTGGTTAGGCACAGTGAAAGGTTACAGGATCAATGGTTTGTATTGGGATCCAAAAGTCATTAGATTTGGATAACTATAGGCGGGGAACTGTGCAGATACAGGTGGTGGTGGTCAGAGGGACTGTCATTCCACCTCATGGCCTTAATACTTCATATTCTGATAACTCCTATTCTGAACTGTAGACTGGTATATCTAATGGTCTTTTTAACATTTCTATTTGGCTGTATAATAGACATCTCAAACTTAAAACATCCTGATTTTATCCCTCCAAAACTACTCCTCCCAGTTTTTCCCAATTCTCAGTAAATGGCAAGTTCTATTCTTCGACTTGCTCAAGCCACTTTGAATCATTCTTGACCCCTATTTTTCACACATGCCCTATGTCTGATCCATCAGCAGGTCCATCTAATCCATCAGCAGGCCTTATTTGGCTTGGGCACTAAGTACCATCTCTTATCTCAACTATTATAACGAACTTACTTACCTCACTGCTTCCACCCTGGACCTCCTATAGTCCTATTTATTTTAATGAATACCAGATTACATCATCTCTTTGTTCCAGATCCACCAATGGTTCCCTGAGTGGAAAAGCCAAAGTCTTTACAAAGGCCTAGAAGGCCTATATAATATAAAGCAAAAGGCCCCACCACCTACCCCTCTAAATACATTTCCTGTCATTCTTCCTCTCACCCAGCTCCAGCTGAGCACGTGAAGTGCAGTCCCTGCCCAGGGCCCTGGCAGTTGCTTTTCCTTTGCCTGAAATGTTATTTCTCCAGATAAACACCTGGTTTAGTCTTCTTTCTCCTCAGGTTTCACTCAAATATTGCCTTAAGAGAGAGGCCTCCCTCCCTGCCTCCCTCTGACATTCTCCATTCCCTTACTTTGCTTAATTTTTCTCTGCAGAGCTTAGCAACCCACAGTTCTGTATTTATTGTCTGTCTCTCCACCCTTGTGTCAGCTCTATAAAGGAAATCATTTTGTTTTGTTCGCTGCTTATTCCCAGTGCCTAGTACAGTGCCTGGAACACACTTAAACTCTCAGTATTTCTTCAGTGAGTGAATGTGTATGTATCATATGTTAGCTTCTGTGTGACCAAAGACAAGGCTTGGCTGTTGTAGATGGTGAAAGTAATACACCAAGTTTTCAATACAGTGAACATTAATGAACTTAGTTCTAAAACTTTAAAATCTACCTGCTTTTAATGGTGGCCATACTACCAGGAGAAACTACACCTGTCTTAGTAATTATCTCTTGAGTTCCTTCTAGCTGCAATCTTAAAGGAATCTCTTAGTACTCAGTCAGGATCAAAACTGTAGCCTATTCATTAATTTACCAATATTGATTGATTACTGTATGAGCCAGATACTATACCAGGATTGCATAGGGGAAGGGAATGTGCAATGCTGTAAAAGATTCAGTCCCTGCCCACAAGGAGAATACAGTCTAGCAGTTGAGATAGTCCAGTAATTATAAAGTAGGTCAATAGTGCTACCGAGGAGTAAGTAGAGACTTGTACGGGTACACATAGGAGAGACTCTGACCCAGTGGGTGGGGTGGTCAAGAAATATTCAGGCAAGATATGATGGCCTGCGCCGGGATGTGAAGTGGGGTGTGTAGGAGGAGGACCAATAGCACACATATGACAACCAGGTTTTCTTCTCATATAACTTGAACACATGTTTTTCATGAAAAAGGTACGGATTTTTGTGTGGAAATGAAGGAAATGCAGAGAAAATAGTGCTTAGTAGACGACATGTTGAGTTTCAGGTGCGTATAGGACAGGGAAATGGAAATGTCCAGTGGATATTTGGAAGTTTATGTCTGGAACACAGAAGAAAAGTCTGGGCTGGAGACAAAAGTTGGGAAGTCACCAATATATAGGAAGTAATTGAACTCCTGGAAGTTGTTGAGATTATCCCACCAGTATAAAGTAGGAAGATAAAAAGGCACAGGATATAACTCTAAAAGCACCAATATTTAATGGCTGGGTAGAGCCAGAGGAGACTGTCAAGTTTTTAATATCTATATTTATTCATAATATTCTGAAAGCAAACATGAGGTTTCTGGATCAGAGATGACCCTTATTATTACTTATAGCAATAACTGCATTAGTTCCCCATGCCCAGTACCCTACAGGTGACATAATAGGAGCCAGATAGATGGACCCTGCTCACGCAAAAGGGTTTTTTTAATTAGAGGAGAGGAACATGGAAGTTAAGAACCTGGGAGTTTATATAGACTACGTGGAGCCACCTGCCACTCTGCCCTCCTGAGAAAAGGAAAGAAACCTAATCTCACTAATGTAAACAAATCCCTTGGAAAGTTCTCTCCGGAGGACAAAGGCGAAAGCTCCTGCCTTACAATATAAGCACTGGGCTCTGAGAGAGAGGAGTTTGATTACGTGGCTCCAAGTCTAACACCATTGGAATGTGAGGAGCAAAAGAAATCTAGAGAAAAGGAGACATTCCCCAGCAGGTCATTCACCTTTGCTCAAGAAACCAAACCATGAAGAAACATGACGATATTAAAGCAGCACTGTTTTCTTGACAGAGATTTTGAGGGAAAAGCCAGAGGGAGGAAGAACATCAAGAAAGTATAAAACAGAGAAGCCTGGGGAGGAGGAATGTTCCAGGGAGAGAGTGGTCAGTAGGGTTATTTACTGCAGAGCAGCATGAAAAGGGTTAAACGGAATTGACTGGATTTAGCAACAAGAAGGTTGCAGTGACCTTGACCAAAGCAGTTCAGGGGAGGGATGAGGGCTGAAGCTAGACTGAGGAGTGAATGGATAGCGAGAAGAAAAGACAATGTAAACTCAATAGGATTGACTATAAAGTAGGAGGAGGACATAAAGCAGAAGGTAGGGTGGGAAGATTTTAAAATGGGGGAACCACATATGTTTGATATGCTGGTGGGGCCAAATCCATGGAGATAGTAGTCTTGAAAATACAGGAGGAAAAGCAGAATATTGGAGATTCTGGTATTAAGTGAGGTCCTTGAGAAAACCAAAGAGAATAGGGTCCACAGCCCAGCTGTGAGAATTAGCTTTAGACCAGGGTCAGGGTTGTGGTGTATATTTCCAACCTAGTAAGGAGAATAAGAAAAGACAGGTGTGAGTGTAGGTGTGACAAGAAATTAAGGGAGCTGAGCTGTTTAAAAAAATCCAGTGACACTTGTTAAATCATAACAAGGAAGATTTTATTCAAGTTGGAAGACTTGAAAGGTATAGGGACTACTGTGATGGAATTCTGCAGTGGGGGAGAGAAAATGGCTCAGCTCTGAATACAGCATGGGCAAGCACGAATTTATAGCCAAGGAGCAGAGTAGGGGCCCACTGATGGAAAATAACTATGAGGAAACACTGGGGGAAGAGAGGATTCCGGCTAAACCTGATAGATTCTTGATGAAGGCAGGCCAGGGTGATCAGACATCCCCTGTGGGTGGTGGATGAAGAACCTGATTAGATGTGGAGGGTGATCAGATATCAAGGGTGTGTGTGTGCGGATCTTGCTAAACTGACTTCATAGGGTTCTTGCTAAAAGTGGATTTTGCAACAAAGTGCACAGATGAGACTATGAAAAAGTTTAGGAGCCTGACTAAGGTTTGATCAGGCAAAAAATCTTTGTCAGAGCTCCCATATAATACATTTTCTTTTTTGAGTGAAGGAAAAGTTATTTTCTGGGAGTGTGCAGGGAGTGAGAAAAGACTGGAATTTTCAGGGCAATATTCTCCAAGAGTGCTTAGTAGCCTGGGTGCCAGAGCAATGAATGTTGTCAAATATAAACAAATTCAGACTTGGCTCGGGAGAGACTTTTTGAGACTACTGCACTCTAGAGAACACTGCAACTTCAGGCTCGGTAAGAGTTTCAAAATCAAGGACTTTTTTTATAGGGAGAGCTAACAGGAACTTTTAAGGGGAAACCGGGCAAGTGAGGAGGTAAGCAGACAGAATGAGCGGGCTCACTTGACAGGATATATTTCTCACTGTGTTCTGCCAATAGCCAACTCTTGGGAAGATCTGGTAAGGGAGGACATCCTGCATATTAGGCCTTGCTCAGACTTGAAGCCAAGCTAAAAATCAGGGCCTTGTGGGGAGGATAGAAACTTGACTAAAGTTTGGTGAAGCCAAGGCAGAGGATAAAAAAACACAACAGGCAAATGTGAACCCTTGGTCAGTGTGGACAGCTTGACGGGTCCACAGCGGGAGGTCTTGCTGGATGTAAGGAAGAGTAGAATGAGTTTTAAGGGTCTTTGGCAGAGGAGGGGATAAATCCAATGCTAATGGTATCTAGACTGAATAAAGAAGTACGAGTCAGCAGGAAGTTGATCAATAGGGAGAAAGGTCAGTGATTGGAAACTTTGATGCAGTTGAAGAATAGGTATGGTAGTAATAAAGCAGAGAGTAAACAAAATGAAGTAGGTAATATTCCTCTTCGTCATCCCAGGGCCAGGTGCCAGGCAACTAGGGGCCACTCCTATTATAGTCCAGAATCTGCCAAGAGTATTCACCAACCCTAGAGCATTCGCCCTATCCCCCCTGCTTTTCCCGTGGGAACACCAGTAAAGGCCATGGCCTGAGTCTTCTCTTCTTCCTGTCTCTGCCTCCTAACCACCCTTGTGTCTTTCCCACGGGGCCCTGTGTGGTATGACGGGCCTCCCATCCATAGGACCTGTAAATATGACAAACTGATTTCCTGAGCCTTTGCCTTGTCTCTGTTAAGGCTGCAATTGACTGACCATCTCATAAAAGAATCCAACACGGAGTGACAAAATAGACACAATTCCTTTTGACCTCTTCCAATTCAGACCACAAGCTCACTGTAAGTCAGCAGTTGGGGGATATGGAGGCAAAATGTAAAGATACCAGTATGTGTAGATATCCTGTACAGTCTTCAGTAAAATGCAGTTGGAAAGAAACATACTTCAGTCTAGTAGTACTTTTAAAAAGCAGTATGGGGTCTGGAGTCAGCCTGTTTGGATTCAAATCCCAGTTTTGCCACTGAGGATAAATTTCTGCATTTGTAAATGGGCATATTAGTAACACCGACCTGTATTAGTTAGAGGATGGAAGCAGGGAGATAAATGCAATGTAGATTATGACAATAATTCAGAGGAGAGAGGATAGTGGGTTTGAATAGGGAGAAAGAAGCAGTAGAAGTGAGGAGCATTGGACAGTTCTGGATCTAACTACTGTAGTAAGTAAACACCAAAATTAAATGGCTTTAACAAAACTGAAGTATACTTCTCATTTGTGTACATGGAGGATACCCCTGGGCAGGAGGCAGCACCCACCATGCAGTGATTCAGGGTCCGTGACTTCTTCCACTTGTGGTTCTGCCATTTGCTAGGGCTTGGAGTCCTCTGCATGCAGGGAAGAGGGGATGAAGAATGCCAACCTGTTGGCCCCAAAGCACCTTGGCCCTTATCATTTCTGTCTATAGTCCACTGGCAGGAATGGCTAAGGGCCTCACCAAAATGCAAGGGGTTGAGCAGCCTTGGCTGGGCAGCACTTCCTTGCTTCAGTTTTATACTATGGGAGGAGAAAACATGAATTTTGATGGACGGAGTCATCTTATAAGGATTAAATGAGATAAATGTATGCTTTAAAAAATCTAGAAATTTTAACACTCCAGTGCTGCTTCTAAGAGATTAAAGTCAAAACCCCTTTCAGATAAGTTTCCTAGTGCAAGGGCAGCCATAGGAGCAATCGGTAGTGGTGACGTGGGGCCTTTGGCAGTCGCTCTGGGTCTCATCCCTGTCCTTGCCTCAAACTCCACACACCTGTCAATGAAAGCCCCCTAGTTTCCAACCCTTCCTCAGTACATGTCACAAGATAGGGTAGCTGATTCCCCCAAGAGACCATGAGCTCACAGGCCAAAAGAGTCACACACAAGAGGAACACAGCTTCTTTAAAAGACAAAACATGTGATGGAAAAATATATACCATCTGAAGCAGAACTATATGAACAAAGAATTTTAAATAATCAAGATAAATATTCTTATATGATTCAGGGACATCTGCAATATGAAACAGAATAATACAAATGTAGGTATCAAGTAGAAATTTTAGTTATCATAAATGTAATAATTGAAATAAAGAATAATTAGATAATTAGTATGCATTTATCTCAGAACTAAGTTGAAAGATCAGTTTGAGATGCCCTTCCAGGAAGCAGCCAAAAATAGATAAAAACATAAAATATAAGGCTTAGAGATACACAGAAGTACAGTGCCCACATCCAGATAACAGTGCTTCCAGGAGAAAAAAATAAAAATGGAGAAAAATATTTGGAGAAATAATTCTGATAATTTCCAAGAATTAAAAAGAAAACCCTAATTGAAAAGGATTACAGAGTGCAAAAAAAAGATAAAAAACACAAATCTAGATAAAAACATAGTGAAACTTAAGAAAGTCAAAGCAAACTCCAAAGATCAGATTACTACAGAGGAACGATATTTATATTGAGTTCAGATTTCTTTGGGGCAACCCCGGATACAAGAAAACTGTGGAGTAAAATATTGAAGGGAAAGAACCTAGAGATTTATATCCAGCCAAACTGTCAATCAATGAAGACTTTATAAAAAATAACTTCAGGCTCACAGGGCTTCATAAGTTTCTGTGCTCAGAAATAGAACTGCATCACTTGCCTGCCACCAGCAGCCAGTGGACCTCCTGACCCCAGCTTTGGTTTCTGTGTCTTTCATGTATCTATCTCTGTGTTTTTCTTGCATCTCCCATCCACCCCTCTCAGGTTCAGCTGGTTTGCGGAGCTGGTCTCCGCACAAGGGAGTGAATGTGGATAAGGCAGAGGAAGAACGAGGATTGTAGCCTGAGGAGCTCTTACATTAAGAGGTCAGGAGGAGACCACAGGAAACTGAGAAGGGGTTTGCGGCACTACTGGGCTGGAGGAAAACCAGTAATGTATGGTGTCTAGAAACTAAGTAAAGAAAGTATGTCTAGAAGGTGGGCATGATCGATGTGTCAAGTAGAATAACTGAAAGTCAACCATTAGATTTAGCCAAGATGAAAATTTTTGGTAATCTTGACCAGCAGTTTTGACAGTGATGGGTGCAAAAGTCTGATTAGAGTGGGTTCAAGATAGAAACTGGAAGCAGGCAATATAGATATTTTCTAGGAGTTTTGCTAGAAATGGGCACTA
This sequence comes from Phataginus tricuspis, assembly GCA_029783875.1. NCBI lineage: Eukaryota > Metazoa > Chordata > Mammalia > Pholidota > Manidae > Phataginus > Phataginus tricuspis. The sequence continues at coordinate 10,333,495 of JAQQAC010019400.1, forward strand.
GTTAATGGGAGAAGAGAAATAAAGTGTATGTTGTGTTTTCAAGGTGAGGATATTGCTGGAGCCAAGAACCTGATAGACAAAAGTGGGTGGGACATAGTGCCCAAGTGTAGGGACTAGCTTAAAATAACAAGGTTAGTTCATTTGTGGGGGGAAAAGGAAAAGCAGCATGTATGGGAACAGATGTAGATAGGTACATAGGTGGGTGGAGATTCTCAACAGCTTCGTGTTTTTCAGTGAAGAAGCAGGGTTACCAGTTGAAAGGCAACAGGTGTGTGTTATAGGTTTGAAAAGTTGTGTATGGCAATGCGAGGACTTAAAAAATAAAACAAAAAACAGTATTTGCTGGGAAGCATTAACAACTATTTGAGCTTTCACGGTTATAACTTGAAATCAGGACCAGAGTGGCTGCGCGGTTTTCTCCGGCCACCCACAGGCCCCAGTGCCCCTAGGCTACTTAGGGAAAATCAGCGGCTGCACTGTGCCTGTGGGAAAGCTCCCTGTCTCATAGGAGCTCCTAGGTGCTATAACCCACCTGCCACCTCCATCTTCTTCCTCAGGAACTTTGAGGAGGTGGGAGAGACGCCAGACACTAGGAGCTAC
>JAQQAC010019400.1:10334594-10350517 GCA_029783875.1 Phataginus tricuspis
CTTTGCTGTACAGAAGCTTTTCAACTTGATATAGTCCCATTTGTTCATTTTTGCTTTTGTTTCCCTTGCCCAGGGGGATATGTTCATGAAGAAGTCGCTCATGTTTATGTCCAAGAGATTTTTGCCTATGTTTTTTTCTAAGAGTTATTATGGTTTCATGATTTACATTCAGGTCTTTGATCCACCTTGTGTTTACCTTTGTATATGGGGTTAGACAGTAGTCCAGTTTCATTCTCTTACATGTAGCTGTCCAGTTTTTCCAACAACAGCTGCTGAAGAGGCTGTCATCTCCCCATTGTATATCCAGGGCTCCTTTATCAAGTATTAATTGGCTGTAGGTGTTTGGGTTAATGTTTGGATTTTCTATTCTGTTCCACTGGTCTGTGGGTCTGTTTTTGTGCCAGTACCAAATTGTCTTGATTACTGTGGCTTTGTAGTAGAGCTTGAAGTCAGGAAGCGTAATTACCCCTGTTTTATTCCTCCTTCTTAGTATTGCTTTGGCTATTCGGGGTCTTTTCTGGTTCCATTTGAATTTTAGAATTATTTGTTCCAGTTCATTGAAGAAAGCTGTTGGTAGTTTGATAGGGATTGCACTGAATCTGTAGATTGCTTTAGTAGTATTGCCATTTTTACAATATTTATTCTTTCTAGCCAAGAGCATGGGATTCATTTCCATTTGTTAGCGTCTTCCTTAATTTCTCCTAGGAGTGTCTTGTAGTTTTCAGAGTACAGGTCTTTCACTTCTTTCGTTAGGTTTATTCCTAGGTATTTTATTCTTTTTGATGCAATTGTGAATGGAATTGTTTTTCTGATTTCTCTTTCTGTTAGTTCATCATTAGTGTATAGGAAAACAACAGATTTCTGTGTATTAATTTTGTATCCTGCAACTTTGCTGAATTCAGATATTAGTTCTAGTAGTTTTGGAGTGGAGTCTTCAGGGTTTTTGAAGTACAGTATCATGTCATCTGCAAATAGTGACAATTTGACTTCTTCTTTACCAATCTGGATGCCTTGTATGTCTTTGTTTTGTCTGATTGCCGTGGCTAGGACCTCCAGTACTATGTTGAATAACAGTGGAGAGAGTGGGCATCCCTGTCTTGTTCCCAATCTTAGATGAAAAGCTTTCAGCCTCTCGCTATTAAGTATGATGTTAGCTGTGGATTTGTAACATATAGCCTTTTTGATGTTGAGGTGCTTGCCGTCTATACCCATTTTGTTGCGAGTTTTAATCATGAATGGATGCTGAATTTTGTCAAATGCTTTTTCAGCATCTATGGAGATGATCATGTGGTTTTTGTTCTTCTTTTTGTTGATATGGTGGATGATGTTGATGTATTTTCGAATGTTGTACCATCTTTGCATCCCTGGGATGAATCCTACTTGATCTTGGTGTATGATCCTCTTGATGTATTTTTGAATTTGGTTTGCTAATATTGTGTTGAGTATTTTTGCATCTACGTTCATCAGGGATATAGGTCTGTAATTTTCTTTTTTGGTGAGGTCTTTGCCCCATATTGATATTAGAGTGATGCTGGCTTCGTAGAAAGAGTTTGGAAGTATTCCCTCCTCTTCTATATTTTGGAAAACTTTAAGGATAATGGGTGTTATTTCTTCTCTATATGTCTGGTAGAATTCAGAGGTGAATCCATCAAGTCCGGGGGGTTTGTTCTTGGGTAGTTTTTTGATTACCGATTCAATTTCATTGCTGGTGATTGGTCTGTTAAGTTTTTCTGTTTCCTGCTTGGTGAGTCTTGGAAGGCTGTATTTTTCTAAGAAGCTGTCCATTTCTTCTAGGTTTTGCAGCTTGTTAGCATATAGATGCTCATAATATTCTCTTATAATTCTTTGTATTTCTGTGGGGTCTGTCATTATTTTTCTTTTCTCATTTGTGATTCTGTTTATATGTGTAGATTCTCTTTTTCTCTTAATGAGTCTGGCTAGGGGTTTATCTATTTTGTTTATTTTTTTGAAGAACCAGGTTTTGGTTTCATTGATTTTTTGTATTGTTTTATTCTTCTCAATTTTATTTATTTCTTCCTGATCTTTATTATGTCTCTCCTTCTGGTGACTTTGGGCCTCATTTATTCTTCTTTTTCCAATTTCAATAATTGTGTCTTTAGACTGTTCATTTGGGAATTTTCTTCCTTTTTTAAATAGGCCTGGATTGCAATATACTTTCCTCTTAGAACTGCCTTTGCTGTGTCCCACCGAAGTTGTGACTTTGTGTTGTTGTTTTCATTAGTCTCCATATATTCTTTGATTACTGTTTTGATTTGGTCGTTAATCCATTGATTCATTAGGAGAATGTTGTTAAGTCTCCATTTGTGAGCCTTTTTTATTTCTTTCTGAAATTTATTTCTAATTTTATACCTTTGTGATCTGAGAAGTTGGTTCGTAGGACTTCAATATTTTTAAATTTACTAAGGTTCTTTTTGTGGCCTAGTATGTGGTCTATTCTGGAAAATGTTCCATGTGCACTTGAGAAGAATGTGTATCCTGCTGATTTTGGGTGCAGAGTTCTGTAGATATCTGTTAGGTCCATCTGTTCTAGTGTGTTGTTCAGTGCCCCTGTGTCTTTACTTATCCTCTGCCTGGTTGATCTATCCTTTGGAGTGAGTGGCGTGTTAAAGTCTCCTAAAATAATTGCTTTGCTGTCTATTTCCTCCTTCACTTCTGTTAGTATTTGTTTCACATATGCTGACCCTCCTGTGTTGGGTGCATATATATTTATAATGGTTATATCTTCTTGTTGGGCTGACCCCTTTATCATTATGTAATGTCCTTCTTTATCTCTTGCTACTTTCTTCGTTTTGAAGTCTATTTTGTCTGAAACAAGTACTGCAACACCTGCTGTTTTCTCTTTATTGTTTGCATGAAATATCTTTTTCCATCTCTTCACTTTTAGTCTGTGTATATCTTTGGGTTTTAGGTGAGTCTCTTGTAAGCAGCATATAGATGGGTCTTGCTTTTTTATCCACTCTGTGTCTTTTGATTGGTGCCTTCAGTCCGTTTTACATTTAGGATGATTATTGATAGATATGTACTTATTGCCATTGCTGGCTTTAGATTCGTGGTTACCCAAGGTTCAAGGGTTGCTTCTTTACTATCTAAGAATCTAACTTAACTTTCTTGTTAATTATTGTGAATGCCGTCTGATATTTCTCTATCTCTCCCTTCCTATTCTTCCTCCTCCTTTCTTTATATATTAGGTGTTTTATTCTTTGCCTTTAGTTAGTATTTGGATGGTCTTCTTTCTTTGCTATGATTTTATTTTCTCTGGTGACATCTTTTTAGCCTTAGGAGTGCTTCCCTCTAGAGCAGTCCATTTAAGATATCCTGTAGTGGTGGTTTATGAAAGGCAAACTCTCTCGACTTTCGTTTGTCTTGAAATCGTTTAATCCCTCCATCATATTTAAATGATAATTGTGCTGGATACAATATTCTTGGTTTGAGGCCCTTCTGTTTCATTATGTTAAATATATCATGCCATTCTCTTCTGGCCTGTAAGGTTTCTGTTGAGAAGTCTGATGATAGTCTGATGGGTTTTCCTTTGTAGGTGATCTTTTTTCTCTCTCTAGCTGCCTTTAATACTCTGTCTTTATATTTGATCTTTGCCATCTTAATTATTATGTGTCTTGGTGTTGTCTTCCTTGGGTTCCTTGCGTTGGGAGATATGTGGGCTTCCGTGGACTGCGAGACTATTTCCTTCTCCAGTGTGGGAATGTTTTCAGCCATTATTTTTTCAAAGACACTTTCTATCCCTTTTTCTCTCTCTTCTTCCTCTGTTACTCGTATAATGCGAATATCGCTCCGTTTGGATTGGTCACACAGTTCTCTTAATATTCTTTCATTCTTAGAGATCCTTTTATCTCTCTCTGCCTCAGCTTCTTTGTATCCCTGTTCTCTGTTTTGTATTTCATTGACAGTGTCTTGTACCTCATTCAGTCTGCTGTTAAGCCCGTCGATGGCTTGTCTTATTTCTGCATTGTCTTTCCTCATTTCCTCCCTCAGCTCTTGCACATTTTTCTGTAGATCCATCAGTATGGCTATGACATTTATTCTGAATTCTTTTTCAGGAAGACGGTGCATGTCCATTCCTTCAGGTTCTCTGTCAGGGTTTGTGTGTGTCTGAAGCTTTGTCTGTATCATATTCGTCTGTCTTTACATAACTATAGAATTGGTTGTTGGTAGTTGTCACATATGTCAGCTGGGCTCTTTATGACTTTAAAATGGAAAGAGAAGAAAGAAGGGATAAAGGAAAAAAATTTTAAAAATACTAATAATAGTAAAAAAAAGAGAGAGAAAGAAAGAAAAGAAAGGAAAGAAAAAGAAAAAGAAAAAGAAAAAGCCGAACACCTAAAAAAAAAAAAAACGCCACCGGGAGTGGTTTCTCTGTGAATGCTGTAGGTGTCGCTGTTGCTCCACTATTCCAGAGCCGTGGCTGCGCGACTCCACATGGCCCTTTAACGCTGCAGGTGGGGTGAGAATGAATGGGAGGCTGTTGAGCTCTTTGGGAGTCCTAAATATGTCAACCCTTTCCCAGTCGCCCGCTATGGGGTCCGAAGCTCCCCAGGACTCCCAGACTGCTGGGCTGAGTGTGTCGCAGCGATGAGGTTCTCTTCTGGACTCCTGTCTCTTTAAGACTGCTGCAAAACAACCTGCGCGCTTTTCTTCTTTTTTTTTTCTTCTCTTTTCTCCTTCCCTGAGCCAGGCGCAAGTAAACAGGTGCATTCCCGCTGAGACCCTGCGCCCTCCTTCTCTACAATCTCCGCCACACCATGCTTTGTGTGCCTGCGTTCCCGGTGTAGATCCGGGGCTGGTTATCTCCTGGGCCCACACTTCCACTCCCTCCCGGCTCTGAATCCTCTCCTCCCGCCAGTGCGCTCGGGTGGGGTAGTGCTCGGGTTCTGCCGGGTTGTGGTTCCGTTTCTTACCCGCCTCGCCAGCTGCCGAGTCCTCTCAGGTGTGGCTGCATGGTGTGCGCTTTCCTGTGTGTTCTGGTCTCTCTTTTAGGAACAGTTGCATTTGCTGTGTTTTCGTGGATAAATATAATGTTGGGAGGAAAATTCTGCCGCTCCGTTCACGCCGCCATCTTCCCTGGATCTTCGCATTTAGGAATTTTAATAGCAATTTGACAGATGATCTTATGTCTGCTGAGGTTAATGAAAAATCATTTTTTAAATTATTAAATTTTAGAATTATATATTTTAAATATTATAAAAAATGAAGGAACAAAACAGCAGCAGACTCACAGAACCCACGAATGGACTAACAGTTACCAAAGGGAAAGGGACTGGGGAGATGGGTGGGAAGGGAGGGATAAGAGGGTAAAAGGGGCATTACGATTGGCAGACATAGGGTGGGGGGGCACGGGGGGGACTGTACAGCTCAGGGAAGACAAGTAGTGATTCTCATCTCACTACGCTGAATTTATTTTATTTTAGTATCATTAACCTACAATTACATGAGCAATACCTTGCTCATGTAATTGTAGGTTAATGATACTAAAATAAAATAAATTGTAAAAAAAAAAATTACTAAATTTAAGGAAAACTTTTAAATACATCTCTCCTTTACTGTATATACTGTTCTTTCTTTCTTCCTCCCTCACTTTCTCTCCTTATCTCTATCTCTCCCCTTCACCCCCAAGGTTTTGAAAAGCTGCACTTAAGTGGTTGTGAATTTCTTACTTTTCATTTACTCCTCTGCTTCTTCTGGTATGACTTCAGGAATCACTACTCTTTTAGTACTGTTCTTATTAAGGGCACCAGTACCTCGTGGCAAATCCACTCTGGCTTGACCTCTCTTACAGCTGACCTACTGTCATGAAACTCTCTTCTGATTTCTGGGAGAACATCCTCTCTGTAGTTGCTCCTTCTCTGTGTGCTTACCCATCATTATCTGGTTTCCAGTCACCTCCTCATGTTGCATACTGCCCTATGGGCACACTCCAATACCTGGCTTCAGTTGTCCCTATATGTTCATCATTTTCATATATTTGTTTCCAACCTAGACCTTTTTCTTAGTCTCCAAACCCACATATCCAATTGTCTTCATTCAGATATTCCATAACCACCTCAATAAACCCAGAACCAAAGTGGTCTCTCCTACGTACCTGCTCTTACTCTTCTTTAGTCTATTTGGATACATCAAATCTCATTCAGAGCCTAGCTCAGAAACCCAGGAACCATTCTAGATTTCTGGTTTCCTGATTCTCTATGGCCAATTAATCTTCAAAACTCATAGATTATACCCCCTGAATATACATTTTTTGAAGTTTTCATATTTTTATTATGTATGTATACATCTTTAAGCCATGAAAAGCCAGGAATACTGTGTATTCTTACATGTTTCACCTTTGTATAAGGAGAAGACTGTACTGTGCTTCTGACACTTTTTCTACTGAACATATATGGCTGCGTAATTCATCCATAATGTTACCTGTGATGGTGGTTCACTCATTTCACACAGTAGTGTATTCTGTTGTGTGAATGCAGTGTGAGTCACTGACTGCTTTTTCTGCTGAGGAAAATTTGAGTAGTTTATTTTTATTTTTTTGCTCATGACCAACAGTGATGCTGTGAATACTTAGGTGCAGGAGTTCTGGTGCAAACGTGCAGGATTTTTTGTAAGGCAAAGCTTTCATGATGTTTTCTGAGTTATGACATTGGCAGAAAATAATATTATTGCAGGATGTTCAGAGCTGCAGCAACTGGCCAAACCCTCAGGACTCAGCTGCCCCCAAAGCTGCGTGGATTGATCTCTCAGCCTCTCCTTGAACCTATTTACCCCAGCGGACTGATTGGCAAGCTCTATTTAAGGAATGCCTTGGAAAGGAATGGCTCACGTCTAGAGGGTGCATATTTTTTTTTAATAATTTATTTTATTTTAGTATCATTAACCTACAGTTACATGGGCAATACCGTGATGATTGAACTCCCCCCATCACCAGGCCCCCCCACCAACCCCACCACAGTCACTGTCCATCAGCGTAGTGAGATGAGAATCGCTACTTGTCTTCTCTGAGCTGTACAGTAGAGGGTGCATATTTTTAAATATTAGATATTGTCAAACTGTTTTCCAATGTAGCTGTGGCATTTCTGCATCCCAACCAGTAGCATATGAGAGCTCTCATTCCCCTACATCCTTGTCACTGCTTGGAAATGTTGGAATTTTCACATTTTTGTCCACCTGTACCTCTCTTGCTTTAATAGCTTGCCCTTATATCTTTTGCCAAATACCTATTCTGTTGGTTGCTTTTTGTGTTGAGTTGTATCATGTATTTATATATTCTTTATATTAACCCTTTGTCAGCTTTAAGTGTTGCAGATATCTTCTCCAAGGCTGTAAGTCGTTTTCCCACTTGTTTTGATAGTATAATGATGCTTTCTTTAATCGTTTTTTCCTTTATGCTTTCCATTCCTCATCTTGTAAGAAATCCTTTCCTACTCATTAAAGCCCATAAAAATACTCTTCTATATTTACTTCTAAAAGTTTTAAAATTATTGCTTATTTGCTTTTATGATATGAGGTAAGAATCTAATTTTATGTTTTCTGATCAGATACTTAGTAGTTTCAGGGCCTCTTCTGAAATGGTCCTCTTTCCCACACAGTTTTTCAAGGACAGCTCTGTCAAAATATCAGTATCAAGTGCCTGTTCTGATTCTATTTTTAAGTTTGATAAGTTTTGATTTTGAAAATAGAACTATAATTACCCATTCTGAAATTAAAATCACTGGATTGGAAGTAGGAAGATGGATTCTGAACCAGATGGAGTGAGAGCCCCACATTAGTCAATAGTACATATGGTGTATAAGATCTGGGCCAGAAGTGTTAGGCTTTTGGCTTTAAGCACAAGCTGAGGCTCCTCACTCTGGGAGGCCGCGGTAAAGCATCTGATGAGGCTGCCTCTCTAAATGGCCACCTCACACAACTAGAAGGTCACTTGTGGGAGCAACATGGTCAAACCTCATTCCTGGTTGGAAGCACAACACTTGACTCAAAGCCTGGACACAGAAGGCACCCCTGGGGCTGCTTCCCTCACCAGGGGCCTGGGGACATGGGGACTCCACTCAGTGAAGTGAGTCCTTAAGCTCTTCTACCTGGGTTTCCCAACCTATTAAACAGGAACATGGAGTAGGTGATTTCTCATGTTTGTGTTTTGAGAGTATGTGGTACTTAATTGTGCACATGTGTAAATTAGTCCTGTAGAATCAAAGATGGCCTCCTCTCTGCTCTTTTAGAGATTGGCACTGAATGTCATGTTCAAAGTGAGTGTCAGCTTAATTTTGGAGAAGTACAATTTTTTGAGTGATTTACTGGTTCATTCCATAATGTTAATTATCCTATAAACAAAAGCACTAGTACAACTATCTATGGTAGAAGTGTGTTCAACATTATTGATGCATTTTCAGTGATACACAGGACATTTTCAGAGCCCCTTTGTGAAGAAATTTCTATAGGCTGTGAGGTGGGAAATCATTCATTGATCTCTAGCATTGTGGCCAAAATATCTTTTAGGCTGCTTGCAAAGAAATACAGGTTAAGATAAGAGAACCATGTCTGAGGTCAGATCAGAGTTTCTGCCCAGTTACACCTGGGCAGAGGCTACACAACAGGGTGGGAGGGCCCTGTGACTGTAGGAAAAGAACATAATTGTTACACAGTTTATGCAGCCCCAGCCCTAGAAGGACCCGGTCAAAGTTACTTAATATCTCTAAGCATTTGGTTTTTTTTTTCTATGAAAGGGCAATAATATTCATTCACATGGCAGTGAATTTTTAATGAGACACTGTATGTAAAATACTGACAGGGAGCATAGTAACTAATTCATACATGCTGACAATTTATATCATTATTGAAGTATTTCTATAATACTTGATATATTTTTATTTATTAAAAATCACACTACAGATCCAACTCATGCTGAATTCTTTACCACTGACTACAAACTTTTCCCAATTTGTCTCTCAATACTTTACATTTCTGTATAAAAAGTTAATATTCTTTGCTTGTAGCACTTAACTTGACCCAAACCAGGTTTTATCTTTAAAAGTGATTCTTTTTATCATGTACATGTGACAAGAAACTGTAGAGATGGACAAGCTAATAAAAACTTTTTCTAATATTCATCTACTTTTATACATAACATAATCCAAAAATGTATTTGGAAGTTAAATAGCCAAAGACAAATTTTAACTCTTGTATTATAAAGAAAGTTTCATGTCTTACAGACAGAAAGGTCATAAAATCCTTTACTACTCATTTCACAGTCCTGACGCCTCTGTCCAAGGGAACAGGGTAGACGGGTAAGAATCTTCACACACACCTGGGCAGAGTCTCCTGGACAGGGTGGGAGGGTCCCTCTCACGCTGCCATCTCGGATCTGGAGTCAGACCCCTGAATATTTTATATTGCTCTCATCATTTGCTTTTCCTTTCCCACTGCTGTAAATCAGAATGTATAATTTCCTATCTCTACCACTTCAGTAGCCATCTTGCTGGTGGTCCTGCCTGATCCCCAGTCCAGATCCAGGCTGGGTGAGTGAACGTTCTAAAAGGTTAATCTGATAACATCACTCTCCTGCTGAAACTGTTTTCACTAATACCCGCTCAAGATAAAAACTGAACTCCTTATTAGTATAGTACTTAATATTGATCCCAGCTATGTAGCCATTTTTCTCCTACATACTCTTGACCTTCGTGCTTTAAGAATATCTAACTCCTATGTAGTTTCTGGCACAAATCATACTTGTAAATGTCTGTGCCATTCCGTCCTGGAATGCCTTAGCAAGCTAATCTGCCTGGCAACTTCCTCATGCTCCTCCTGTGCTAAGGGCCAGCATTTCCTTCCCCCAGAGACTTCTGTGCTGCCCCATGATGCTTCAAGAGCTCCATTACCATTACGACATTTTAACAACTGAAGTTCCTTGAGGACACTGACTACTTTTGACCTTAGATTCCCGATGGCTAGCAAAATACATGTTATAAAGCAGAATCTCAACAAATGTTTGTTGAATGTTTTAGAATTAACATTTTTGAAACTAGACAAACCTGGCTCACATTTGAGTTCAGCTAATTAATGCTGTTCTGCCTTGGCCACACTTAATATAAGCACTGTGAGCTCCATTGACTCTAGAAAGGCTGAGTAACTGAGTAGTTCAAAGAATGTATTCTGCAGCCTTGCTTGCTGGGTTTGAACCCACCTCTGCCAGTTACTGGTTGTGCGACTGTAAGTAAGCTCGTTAACTTCCTCTGCAGAATGGGAAGAGAGCTAGCTATTACTTCAGAAGGCTGTTGGGATGAAATGATATGCAGAAAGTACTTGCTGCATAAGCAAATTTTCAGAAAATGTTAGTGCCTGTACTAATTCTTTCTTGCTGCTATAACAAACTACCATAAATTTAGCTGCTTCAGACAACACAAATTTACTTTCTCATAGTTTTGTAGATCAGAAACCTAGGTTTACTTTCTCATAGTTTTTTAGATCAGAAACCTAGGTAGGCTTGACTGGTTTCTCTGCTTTAAGTTCTGTTTGGTGTGATTGAAGGACTAAAATCTCCATTTCCATGTTTGCTTTCCTCTGGTGGTTGCCCTGAGCTTAGAGTCTTCTCTCCAGGCCTTGCACTTGGGCCCCTATGTCTCAGAGCCACCAATGGTACCTCAAATCCTTCTTACCCTTGGAACCTCTCTGACTTCCCCTTCTGCCAGCTCTCCTTCTGCTCCCTCATGGGCCACATCTCTGATTCCAGCTGGAGAGTTTTCTGCTTTTAAGGATTCATGTGATAGATTGTTCCCCCATACACACACTTATTCAGGATAATCATCCTATTTAAAGGTCCGTAACTTTAATTATATATGCTTACTCTTTGCTATGAATTTAACATATTCACAGGTTCCAGGAATTAGATTATGGACATCTTTGTGGGCCATTCTGCCTACCACAAGGCTGTTTTAAGTATTAAATGAAGATAGATAAGATGGATATAGATATATCTGTAGTACTTACAGTAGGCCCTCAGTAAATGTTGTTCTCCTTAGATCTGGGGAAACGTTTTTCACCCCAGCCCTTCCAGTCACATGTACCTGCCTTGTAAAGGGTTCCTCCTTGTGAAAAGAACCACCATTGATGTTGTAGGAAAGCTACACATCCCCTGAAGGCTCCTGTCTCTACGTGTAGAGCACACAACTTGCTCTACAGGGCCTTGGACTCAAGTCCCATTGTTTACATATCCTTGTTATACACTTCCATTAACATTTAGTATAGCTGTAATTTGTTTTACAGCTGTAATTTAGAGATGTCATAGAAAAGTATAAATAATAATCGAGCAAATACTCATGTCCTCACAACTCAGAATTTCACACTTGAAATTCACTGTAATTTGTGTAATTACCCAATCTCTGGAAGTTTTCACTTAGCATGATATTTTCAGGGTTCATCCACATTGTAGCATACACCAGTACTTCGTTACTTTTTATGCATGATAAATTTATATTTAAATAAAACTGAACATTCGTGTACAAGTTTTTGAAATAAGATACGTTTTTTAAAATACTTTTTAAAAGGGCACTTTTAGGTTTATAACAAAATTGAGAGGGAGGTACAGAGATTTCCCATCTATTCCTTGCCCCCATACATGCATAGCCCCCTCCATTATCATCATTCACCAGAATGGGACACGTTTTGCCAAGATGAACCTACATTGACTATCATAATCATAATCACCCAAAATCTATAGTTTACCCTAGTGTTCACTCTTGGAGTTGTACATTCCTTGGGCTTGGACAAAAGTGAAGTATCCTCCATATATTTTCATGGTGTGATAGCTCCTTTCTCTTTAGCCCCAAACCATATTCCATTGTCTTCAGGTACCACAGTTTATCCATTTACCTACTGAAGGACATCTGTTACTTCATATTTTGGCAGTTTGGTTCCAATTTTTTCACATCCTTGACAAAACCTGTTATTTTCCATTTTGTTTTTTAAATTATAGGCATCCTAGTGGGTATGAAGTGGTTATCTCATTGTGGTCTTCATTTGCATTTCTCTAATGACTAATGATGTTATCTTTTCATGTAGGCATTGGCCATTTGCATATCTTCTCTGGGGAAATATCTTTTCAAATCCTTAGCCTAATTTTAGTTTGGGCTATTTGACTTTTTATTGTTCATATGGAACAGTTCTTTAAATATTCTAGATATGAAACCCTTACCAGATAAATGATTTGCAAACATTTTCTCCCATAGTGTAGATGATCTTTTTAGTTTTTTGATACTGTCCTTTGATATACAAAAGGTTTTTGTGAATCCTAATTTATCTTTTTTTACCCCTTTGGTTGTTTGTGGTTTAGATGTATCTATGAAACCATTGTCTACTCCAAGGTCAGAAAGGCTTATACCTATGTTTTCTCTGCAAAGATTTATGAGTTCTAGCTCTTACATTTAAGTATTTGATCTGTTTTGAGCTAACTTTTATGTATGGTGTGAGATAGGGGTCCAAATTCATCACTTTGCATGTGGACATTCTGTTGTCCCAGCACCATTTGCTGAAAACATACATTACTTTTCTAAGTAATTCTATTTCTTTTTGTTTTTCCCATATTTATTCTCTGTGTTCCTCACTGAGATTTTCTCTTTTGTGTTTCTTCAAGTTTTTTGTCCTTATTTTTGTGATATTTGTGATATCAATTCCTGGATACTCACCTTTTACCTTACTCTGTTGTTTTGTCATCTTTTCCCTGAGTTCTTGCATTTTTTGCCTTGAGGTCTTCCATCACAGAGGCAATTCAGTTATTACATTTTCTTTCATTCATGACAAAATATTTAGTTTTAATTGTTATCTGATCCATTTCAATCATTTTCTAGTGAGTGCTCTTCATAAATTAATTTTTTTTACTTTTCCTTGGTAGTTCATTTTGTAGCTCTGGATCAACATAATACTAGTTTTTTTTCCTTGCATATCATTGTCTGAGTTGGGTTTTTCTGGACTGAGTCTGTACTGGGGGTCCTGGGAGTGTTAAAGGGGTCAGGGTAGAGTTCGAGGCTAGCTGGTTTTCACAACAGTAAAGCTCATTTCTTGTCTTTAGTCTCACGTATAGATTGCTATAAGGGATTGAGCAGCTTCTTCCTCTGCTTCCACTTCCCAGATTCTTGTAGTTGTTTTTACACGTAGGAGGTATACATTCTCACCTGATGGTCCTTAACCTTTAGGAAATTTAATTTTGCTTGTGTTTTTTTATCTGCCTCTTTTTGTCCCTCTACCTCCTCAAATTTCTCTCCATAATTTCTTATTTATAATTCTTACATCACTGCCCCGATTTCAGCTGCTTTTCTCAGCCCTTACATCTAATTTGTTATCTACAGGTTATATTTATCTCCTGTTTTTGCTGAATGTTGACTTTTCAAAGATCTTTCCATTCTACTTACTGCTTTTAGATAATTTTCAGGAACAAAAGGCCATATTAATAATGGTTAGTTTAAAATTTCTGTGTTTTTACACTTAGATTGGTCTCTTATTAATGGCATGCAACTATACTTTTATTCATTAAAAAAATTAATCTGAGAATTTTATCTTCTAATGAGTTTAGTCTATAATTATTACAATATTGACATATTTCGAGTGGTTTCTATAATCTTATTTTTATTTATTGTTTCTCTTTTTTCCTTCTACATTTCATTTTATATTTCTTATATTGGATTGATTTGTATATCCTTTACTTCCTATCCCCATTCCCCAGTGACTTAAATCATACCTTCTATTCGTTTATTTTTGGTGATTTCCTTAGCATTTTTAATGTACACACATAATAGGATGTTAAATGGGACTTTCAGTGTTCTGGGAGTTTCATTTGAGAACCACAGATGTCAGATAACCTATGCAGAGCATGCTGAGACAGTGTGAAGGAGATTTTTGTGACCCTTAGTTCATTATCCTCTCAGGTATAGACTTAAAATGATAATTTCTTTAGAAAGAATTGTTGGTATGCCCTCTGGTGTTTCTCCTTCCCTCGTGCTTCTCCTTGTCAGGCCAAGTGAGGTCTGTGTCAGAGAATCCTTAGAGAACTTAATGGGTATTCCCTGGAACTGGTGGTATGGAGGTTTCTGATCATGCCTGGAAAATGTTTAAAGGTGTGCACACTTTCAAGAAGCTGGCTGTGAGCCAGCTCTATGGAACCGTCTCTCTTCAAAATCATGGAAGGGCCTCAATTCCACCTCCATATCTCTTATGGGCTCTAGTCCTACTTTCTCTCTCTGCCGGGGCAGCGCTACCCGACCCCTGAGCCATTATGGTCAGTTTGGGGCTCTGATAACTGTACCTCCTCAAGACCATCACAGAAGCAGTTTGCACTTACTGCTGGGTTCCACTCCCCATCCTCTACCTCCTGCCTCCATCTTTTCATTTCTGGCTCCTGGAATTCAGCTACTTGTTATATTTTCCAGAATTTCTACGTTTGTAATGAGAAAATTTTAGGTTATTTTAGCCTGGCATCTTGCCAGAAGTAGATGTCTAACTGGTTCAGTGTCTGCCTTCCACATTAGATAGTAAATTCCACGCAGACAGATAATCATTCTGTTCACTGATCGATCTCCAGCTCTAAGCACTGAGCCTGATGTACAATAAACAACGGGTTCATTTTTGTTGAACAAGTGAGTGACACATACACGAAGGCTTCAGTAGTGAAGGAGGGCAGATAGAATTATGTCGACAAATGAACATCCCAATGAGTAGAGTTACGGGAGGGCTGGAAGGACAGGCATCTGTCATGTTATATCAGCTATGCTACAACTGACTCACCTAAGCTCACCTAAAAGCTTTCTTTTGCCACATATTTTCCTGTTTCTAGACTTCATAAAACACCCACTTCACTCCTATCCTCTTAAAAATCAAATGTATTAGCATAATTTACATATAATAAAATGTACCTATTTTAAGTATGTATTTCAGTTGAGTTTAGACAGATTCATATACCACATAACCACTACCACAGTCAACAAGTAAAACATTCCCATCGCTACAAGAAGTTCTCCTTTACCCCTTCCCGGGAAATCCCCCAAATTATTAGCCCCAGGTAGCCACTGATCTGCTCTGTCCCTGTAGGTTACTCTTTTCCAGAATATCAAATAAACAGAAGCATATAGCACATGCGCATTGGGGTCTGGCTTCTATCTCCTATAATGTTTTTGAGATTCATCCTTGTTGTTGCAAGTGTCAGTAGTTCATTCTCACACCTATCTTTTTGAAATAAGAGAGTTCCTCCTGTTTCTAAAGAATAATTTTGCTTCTTCCCTTCTCTAATATTTGCTGTTGCTCTTTCCTTTCAGTTCCTTTAATTGCAGTCTAACATCAGATGTTGCGATTAAGTCACTTTTACCTTCCACAGGTTCTGTAATCCAAGATGTCTGTAAAAAGCTGGAATGTCACAAAGATGTCATCTTCACCCAGACTTATTCCTGAGTGGAAGGACTTGAAATTACTCATAAATAATATCCTGAAGGATATGAAGGTGATATGTATGAGAGATGCAAATGGTGGGCTTGGCCTATTTATCTATCCCTGGCAAGGCAGCCTGTGGCATGGGCAACATGTGAGCAGCTCTGGAAGGGCCCTCCCATACCCCTACACAACTGTCCCTTCTAAATTAAGATGACTATATCAGTTATAATTAGAATGAAAAAACAAAAATGGACTTAACAGCTTAAACAAGCAGAAGGCATCTTTGTATTACATATCAAGGACCCTGTTCTTTTTCTTTCTTTTCCACCATCCTTAGTTATTATATTGCTTTCAGGCTAAAAGACAGTTGTTACACTTCCAGGTATGTTTTAAATTGCAAGTAGATAGAAGAGAATCAGAGAGCACAGAGCTGTGCCAGCCTTGGCGTACCATAGTGCTACTCTATATGGCAAGAATTCGTGTCCATGATC
>JAQQAC010019400.1:10351017-10381802 GCA_029783875.1 Phataginus tricuspis
ACATGTTATCTTCTGTGGAGGATAAACTTGTGTGAGCTTGGAGGGAATGGAGAGGGAATGTGATATATGATGTCAGTAACAGATTTTCCAAACTTGGAGAATGCATATTCAGTGGCATTGGCCCCACTGAGCTCATTAAGACATCTGCCATATGTGAGATGAGACTTCATTCCGTCTGAGAAGTCTAAAGGAAAACAGCAAACATTGAAGTGGCAGAACCTGGAATGATAAATGTTAAGTCTATTTGATTCTAGAATTTCTCTTTTCGTCTCTCCTGTTTTCCTTCAATCTCATTGTGTCTCTTCACTTCTCACAGTGATAGCACCCTAAATTTATATGGTGGTTTTTCATTATAAAGCCTTTTGAATTTCATTATCTCACTCTTTTTTTTAAGGCTTTTGAAGGGGAAAAAAGAGTATTCCTCTCTGAGGCCAAGGTAGGTTAAAGTGAAATGCCTGACGCTCACTGCAAACCTGGGGGAATGGAGTGTTAGCCCAGGATCTGGACAGAAGTGTCAGGCATTTTGCATTTTCCCAGCCAGAGCAACTAATCTTAAACTAAAACAGGAAACATTAGGGAATCTTTGAGATTATGGGATCTAACCCTCATTTCTTTTCACATCAATTTGATGGAGCAGCCTGTTCTCTTTTTTTTCTGTATTTTCACACACCCTCTTCAATGGCTTCTTCCTCCTGACATTTAAACATGTTTATCTCATTTAAAAAAATCCATCTCTCCAGGAACCAGTTTGGTCTTCCCATGCATGCCTTTGCATGTCCTAGAAACTTGCAGTATTTTAGCATTTAAACTTTACCCATGGTGGAAATTCAAGTGAGAGAGTAACTTGCTAGGTGGAAGAGATGTACTTGAAAATATTCAGCTAGGTATAGGAATCCCCAAGGTGACCCTCCATACACTCTGGCGCCCGTCCAGGAGTTCATTTTCCATGGTCCTCAGTAAGATAAGTACAGAAATTCAGTATGCATTTAGGAATTTTAATAGCAATTTGACAGAGAATCTTATGTCTGCTGAGCTTAATGAAAAATCATTTTTTAAATTATTAAATTTCAGAATTATATTTTATAAAAATTATAAAAAATTACTAAATTTAAGGAAAACTTTTAAATACATCTTTCCTTTACTGTATTACTGTTCTTTCTTTCTTCCTCCCTCACTTTCTCTCCTTCTCTCTATCTCTCCCCTTCACCCCAAGCTTTTGAAAAGCTGCACTTAAAGTGGTCTTGAATTTCTTACTTTTCATTTACTCCTCTGCTTCTTCTGGTCTGACTTCAGGAATCACTACTCTTTTGGTACTTTTCTTATTAAGGGCACCAGTACCTCGTGCCAAATCCACTCTGGCTTGTCTTACTTGACCTCTGTTACATCTGACCTACTGTCATGAAACTCTCTTCTGATTTCTGGGAGAACATCCTCTCTGTAGTTGCTCCTTCTCTGTGTGCTTCCCCATCATTATCTGGTTTCCAGTCGCCTCCTCATGTTGCATACTCCCCTATGGGCACACTCCTCTAATACCTGACTTTGGTTGTCCCTATATGTTCATCATTTTCATATATTTGTTTCCAACCTAGACCTTTTTCTTAGTCTCCAAACCCACATATCCAATTGTCTTCATTCAGATATTCCACAACCACCTCAGTAAACCCAGAACCAAAGTGATCTGTCCTACGTACCTGCTCTTACTCTTCTTTAGTCTATTTGGATACATCAAATCTCATTCACAGCCTAGCTCAGAAACCCAGGAACCATTCTAGATTTCTGGTTTCCTGATTCTCTATGGCCAATTAATCTTCAAAATTCATAGATTATACCCCCTGAATATATTTTTTTGAAGTTTTCATATTTTTATTATGTATGTATACATCTTTAAGCCATGAAAAGCCAGGAATAGTGTGTATTCTTACATGTTTCACCTTTGTATAAGGAGAAGACTGTAGTGTGCTTCTGACACTTTTGCTACTGAACATATGGCTGTGTAATTCATCCATAATGTTACCTGTGATGGTGGTTCACTCATTTCACACAGTAGTGTATTCTGTTGTGTGAATGCAGTGTGAGTGACTGACTGCTTTTTCTGCTGAAGAAAATTTGAGTAGTTTATTTTTATTCTTTTGCTCATGACCAACAGTGATGCTGTGAATACTCAGGTGCAGGAGTTCTGGTGCAAACGTGCAGGATTTTTTGTAGGGCAAAGCTTTCATGATGTTTTCTGAGTTAAGGCATTGGCAGAAAATAATATTATTGCAGGATGTTCAGAGCTGCAGCAACTGGCAAAACCCTCAGGGCTTAGCTGCCCCCAAAGCTGCGTGGATTGATCTCGCAGCCTCTCCTGGAACCAATTTACCCCAGCGGACTGATTGGCAAGCTCTACTTAAGAAATGCCTTGGAAAGGAATGGCTCAGGTCTAGAGGGTGCATATTTTTAAATATTAGATAATGGCAAACTGTTCTCCAATGTAGCTGTGGCATTTCTGCATCCCAACCAGTAGTATATGAGGGCTCTCATAACCCTATCCTTGTCACTGCTTGGAAATGTTGGACTTTTCACATTTTTGTCCACCTGTACCTCTCTTGCTTTAATAGCTTGCCCTTATATCTTTCGCCAAATACCTATTCTGCTGGTTACTTTTTTGCTGAGCTATATCATGTATTTATATATTCTCTATATTAACCCTTTGTCAGCTTTAAGTGTTGCAGATATCTTCTACAAGGCTGTAAGTTGTTTTCACACTTGTTTTGATAGTATAATGATGCTTTCTTTAATCGTTTTTTCCTTTATGCTTTCCATTCCTCATCTTGTAAGAAATCCTTTCCTACTCATTAAAGCCCATAAAAATACTCTTCTATATTTACTTCTAAAAGTTGTGTTTTTTTTTACAATTTATTTTGGTATCATTAACCTACAATTACATGTGCAATATTATGGTGATTAAACTACCCCCTTCATCAGGTCCCCCCCACCAACCCCATTACAGTCACTGTCCATCAGCATAGTGAGATGCTACAGAGTCACTACTTCTCTTCTCTGAGTTGTACAGCCCTCCCCGTGCCCCCCGTACCTTATGTCTGCTGATCGTAATATCCCTTTTAGCCTCTTATCCCTCCCTCCCCACCCATCGTCCCCAGTCCCTTTCCCTTTGGTAACTATTAGTCCGTTCTTGGGTTCTGTGAGTCTGGTGCTGTTTTGTTCCTTCAGTTTTTTTCTTTGTTCTTATGCTCCACATATGAGTGAAATCATTGGATACTTGTCTTTTTCGGCTTGGCTTATTTCACTGAGCATAATACCCTCTAGCTCCATCCATGTTGTTGCAAATGGTAGGATTTGTTTTCTTCTTATGGCTGAATAATATTCCATTGTGTATATGTACCACATCTTCTTAATCCATTCATCTACTGATGGACACATAGGTTGCTTCCATTTCTTGGCTATTGTAAACAGTGCTGCAATAAACATAGGGGTGCATCTGTCTTTTTGAAACTGGGCTGCTGCATTCTTAGGGTAAATTCCTAGGAGTGGGATTCCTGGGTCGAATGGTATTTCTATTTTGAGTTTTTTGAGGAACCTCCATACTGCTTTCCACAATGGTTGAACTAATTTGCATTCCCACCAGCAGTGTAGGAGGGTTTCCTTTTCTCCACATCCTCACCAACATTTTTTGTTGTTTGTGTTTTGGATGTTGGCCATCCTCACTGGTGTGAGGTGATATCTCATTGTGGTTTTAATCTGCATTTCTCTGATGAACAGCGATGTGGAGCATCTTTTCATGTGCCTGTTGGCCATCTGAATTTCTTCTTTAGAGAAGTGTCTATTCATGTCCTGTGCCCATTTCTTAATTGGATTATTTGCTTTTTGTTTGTTAAGGTGCATGAGTTCTTTGTATATTTTGGATGTCAGCCCCTTATCAGATACATCATTTATGAATATATTTTCCCATATTGAAGGATGTCTTTTTGTTCTACTGATGGTGTCCTTTGCTGTACAGAACCTTTTCAGCTTGATATAGTCCCACTTGTTCATTTTTGCTTTTGTTTCCCTTGCCCAGGGAGATATGTTCATGAAGAAGTCACTCATGTTTATGTTCATGACTTACATTCAGGTCTTTGATCCACCTTGAGTTTATCTTTGTGTATGGGGCTAGACAGTAGTCCAGTTTCATTCACTTACATGTAGCTGTCCAGTTTTTCCAACACCAGCTGCTGAAGAGGCTGTCATCTCACCATTGTATATCCAAGGCTCCTTTCTCAAATATTAATTGACTGTAAATGTCTGGCTTTTCTATTCTGTTCCACTGGTCTGTGCCTCTGTTTTTGTGCCAATACCAAATTATCTTGATCACTGTGGCTTTGTAGTAGAGTTTGAAGTCAGGGAGCATAATTCCCCCTGTTTGATTCCTCCTTCTCAGAATTGCTTTGGCGATTTGGGGTCGTTTCTGGTTCCATATGAATTTTAGAGTTATTTGTTCCAGTTCATTGAAGAAAGCTGTTGGTTGTTTGATAGGGATTGCGTTGAATCTGTAGATTGCTTTAGGTAGTATAGCCATTTTTACAATGTTTATTCTTCCTAGCCAAGAGCATGGCATGCATTTACATTTGTTAGTGTCCTCTTTAATTTCTCCTAGGAGTGTCTTGTAGTTTTCAGAGTACAGGTCTTTCACTTCCTTCATTAGGTTTATTCCTAGGTATTTTATTCTTTTTGATGCAATTGTGAATGGAATTGTTTTTATAATTTCTCTTTCTGTTAGTTCATCATTAGTGCATAGGAAAGCAATGGATTTCTGTATGTTAATTTTGTATCCTGAAACTTTGCTGAATTCAGATATTAGTTCTAGTAGTTTTGGAGTGGAGTCTTTAGGGTTTTTTATGTACAGTATCATATCATCTGCAAATAGTGACAATTTGACTTCTTCTTTACCAATCTGGATGCCTTGTATGTCTTTGTTTTGTCTGATTGCCGTGGCTAGGACCTCCAGTACTACGTTGAATAACAGTGGCAAGAGTGGGCATCCCTTTATGATGTTGAGGTACTTGCCATCTATACCCATTCTGTTGAGAGTTTTAATCATGAATGGATGCTGAATTTTGTCAAATGCTTTTTCAGCATCTATGGAGATGATCATGTGGTTTTTGTTCTTCTTTTTGTTGATGTGGTGGATGATGTTCATGGATTTTCGAATATTGTACCATCCTTGCATCCCTAGGATAAATCCCACCTGATCATGGTGTATGATCCTCTTGATGTATTTTTGAATTCGGTTTGCTAATATTTTGTTGAGTATTTTTGCATCTATGTTCATCAGGGATATAGGTCTGTAATTTTCTTTTTTGGTGAGGTCTTTGCCTGGTTTTGGTATTAGAGTGATGCTGGCTTCATAGAAAGAGTTTGGAAGTATTCCCTCCTCTTCTATTTTTTGGAAAACTTTAAGGAGAATGGGTGTTATTTCTTCTCTATATGTCCGGTAGAATTCAGAGGTGAATCCATCAGGTCCGGGGGTTTTGTTCTTGGGTAGTTTTTTGATTACCGATTCAATTTCATTGCTGGTTATTGGTCTGTTTAGTTTTGCTGTTTCTTGCTTGGTCAGTCTTGGAAGGTTGTATTTTTCTAAGAAGTTGTCCATTTCATCTATGTTTTGCAGCTTGTTATCATACAGATGCTCATAATATTCTCTTATAATTCTTTGTATTTCTGTGGGGTCCATCATTATTTTTCCTTTCACATTTCTGATTCTGTTTATGTGTGTAGATTCTCTTTTTCTCTTAATGAGTCTGGATAGGGGTTTATCTATTTTGTTTATTTTTTCAAAGAACCAGCTCTTGGTTTCACTGATTTTTTTCCATTGTTTTATTCTTCTCAATTTTATTTATTTTTTCTCTGATCTTTATTATGTCCCTCCTTCTGGTGACTTTGGGCCTCCTTTGTTCTTCTTTTTCCAATTTCAATAATTGTGTCTTTAGACTGTTCATTTGGGAATGCTCTTCCTTCTTTAAATAGGCCTGGATTGCAATGTACTTTCCTCTTAGAACTGCCTTTGCTTCGTCCCACAGAAGTTGTGGCTTTGTGTTGTTGTTGTCATTAGTCTCCATATATTCTTTGATTTCTGTTTTGATTTGGTCGTTAACTCATTGATTCATTAGGAGAATGTTGTTAAGTCTCCATGTATTTGTGAGCCTTTTTGATTTCTTTCTAAAACTTATTTCCAGTTTTATATCTTTGTCATCTGAGAAGTTGGTTGATAGGATTTCAGTATTTTTTAAATTACTGAGGTTCTTTTTGTGACCTAGTATGTGGTCTATTCTGGAAAATGTTCCATGTGCACTTGAAAAGAATGTGTATCCTGTTGCTTTTGGGTGTACAGTTCTGTAGATGTCTGTTAAGTCCATCTGTTCTAGTGTGTTGTTCAGTGCCTCTGTGTCTTTACTTATTCTCTGTTTGGTTGATCTATCCTTTGGAGTGAGTGGTGTGTTGAAGTTCCTAAAATGAATGCATTTTTGTCTATTTCCTCCTTCAAATCTGTTAGTATATATGCTGGCGCTCCTGTGTTGGGTGCATATATGTTTATAATGGTTATATCCTCTTGTTGGACTGACCCCGTTATCATTACGTAATGTCCTTCTTTATCTCGTGCTACTTTCTTCATTTTGAAGTCTATTTAGTCTGATACAAGTACTGCAACACCTGCTTTTTTCTCTTTGTTGTTTGCATGAAATATCTTTTTCCATCCCTTCACTTTTAGTCTGTGTATATCTTTGGGTTTGAGGTGAGTCTCTTGTAAGCATCATATAGATGGGTCTTGCTTTTTTATCCACTCTGTTACTCTGTGTCTTTTGATTGGTGCATTCAGTCCATTTACATTTAGGCTGATTATTCATAGATATGTACTTATTGCCATTGCTGGCTTTAGATTCGTGGTTACCAAAGGTTCAAGGGTTGCTTCTTTACTATCTGAGAATCTAACTTAACTTTCTTGTTAAGTTATTGTGAACGCTGTCTGATGTTTCTTTATTTCTCCCTTCCTATTCTTCCTCCTCCATTCTTTATATATTGGGTGTTTTATTCTTTGCCTTTAGTTAGTATTTGGATGATCTGCTTTATTTGCTATGATTTTATTTTCTCTGGTGACATCTTTTTATCCTTAGGGGTGCTTCCCTCTAGAGCAGTCCGTTTAAGATATCCTGTAGTGGTGGTTTATGAGAGGCAAACTCTGTCAACTTTCATTTGTCTGGAAATTGTTTAATCCCTCCGTCATATTTAAATGATAATCGTGCTGGATACAATTTTCTTGGTTCGAGGCCCTTCTGTTTCATTACGTTAAATATATCATGCCATTCTCTTCTGGCCTGTAAGGTTTCTGTTGAGAAGTCTGACGACAGTCTGATGGGTTTTCCTTTGTAGGTGATCTTTTTTCTCTCTCTAGCTGCCTTTAATACTCTGTCTTTATCTTTGAACTTTGCCATCTTAATAATTATGTGTCTTGGTGTTGTCTTCATTGGGTCCCTTGTGTTGGGAGTTCTGTGGGCTTCCATGGACTGCAAGACTATTTCCTTCCCCAGCGTGGGAAAGTTTTCAGCAATTATTTCTTCAAAGACACTTTCTATCCCTTTTTCTCTCTCTTCTTCCTCTGATACTCCTATAATGCGAATATTGCTCCATTTGGATTGGTCACACAGTTCTCTTAATATTCTTTCGTTCTTAGAGATCCTTTTATCTCTCTCTGCCTCAGCTTCTTTGTATTCTTGTTCTCTGTTTTGTATTTCATTGACAGTGTCTTGTACCTCATCCAGTCTGCTGTTAAGCCCATCAATGGCTTGTCTCATTTCTGCATATTCTTTCCTCACTTCCTTCGCTTCCTCCCTCAGCTCTTGCACATTTTTCTGTAGATCCGTCAGCATGGCTATGACTTTTATTCTGAATTCTTTCTCAGGAAGACTGTGCATGTCCATCCCTTCAGGTTTCCTCTCTTGGGTTGTCTGGGTCTGAATCTTTGTCTGTACCATATTCCTGTCTTTTCATGGCTATAGAATTGGTTGCTGGGAGTTGCCACGTATGTCACCTGGGCTCTTTATGACTTTAAAAAGGAAAAAAAGAAAAGAAAAGAAAAGAAAAAATAATAATAATAAAAAAAGGGGAAAGAAAAACAGAAAAGAAAGGGAAGGAAAAAACAACACCAACTAAAACGAAAAACAAAATCAAAAAAACACGCCCACCGGGAGTAGGTTCTGTGTGAATGCTGTAGGTGATGCTGTTCCTCCACTATTCCAGAGCTGTGGCCACGCCACTCCGCAAGGCCCTTTATAGCTCTGGCTGGGGTGGGAACGAATGGGAGGCTGTTGATCTCTGTGGGAGTTTTAAGTGCGGCCACCCTTTCCCAGTCACCAGCTAAGGGGTTCAAAGCTCCCCACAACTCCCAGCCTGCTGGGCTCAGTGTGCCAGGGTGATCCGGCCCCTCTGCTTGGCTCCTGTGTCTTTAAGACCGCTGAGAAAAAGCGTGCACTTTTCTTCCCTTTTTTCCTTTCTTTTTCCCTCCCGGAGCCTGCCGCAGGCAACTGGCGCATTCCCTGCTGAGATCCTGCGCCCTCTGTCTCTCCAATCTCCGCTACACCATGCGCTGTGTGTCGGCGTTCCCGGCGCAGACTTCCACTCCCTCCTGGCTCTGAATCCTCTCCTCCCGCCAGTGCGCTGCAGTGGGGGAGCGCTCGGGTCCCACTGGGTCGTGGCTCCGTATCTTACCCGCCTCGCTGAGTGCTGAGTCCTCTCAGGTGTAGCTGCCCACCGGAGTGCTGGGGTGGAAGAGCGCTCAGGTCCCACCGGGTTGCTGCTCCGTATCTTACCCACCTTGCCGGGTGCCGAGTCCTCTCTCAGGTGTAGCTGCATGCTGTGCACTTTCCTGTGTATTCTGGTCTCTCTTTTAGGAATAGTTGTATTTGCTGTGTTTTCGTGAATAAATATAATGTTGGGAGGAATTTTTCTGCTGGTCTGTTCACGTTGCCATCTTCCCAGAAGTTCTAAAAGTTTTTAAATTATTGCTTATTTGCTTTTATGATATGAGTTAAGAATCTAATTTTATGTTTTCTGATCAGATACTGAGTAGTTTCAGGGCCTCTTCTGAAATGGTCCTCTTTCCCACACAGTTTTTCAAGGACAGCTCTGTCAAAATATTAATATCAAGTGCCTGTTCTGATTCTATTTTTAAGTTTGATAAGTTTTGATTTTGAAAATAGAACTATAATTACCCATTTTTAAATTAAAATCACTGGATTGGAAGTAGGAAGATGGATTCTGAACTGGATGGAGTGAGAGTCCCACATTAGTCAATAGTACGTATGGTGTATATGATCTGGGCCAGAAGTGTTAGGCTTTTGGCTTTGAGCACAAGCTGAGGTTCCTCACTCTGGGAGGCCATGGTAGAGCATCTGATGAGCCTGCCTCTCTAAATGGCCATCTCATACAACTAGAAGGTCACTTGTGGGAGCAACATGGTCAAACCTCATTCCTGGTTGGTAGCACAACACTTGACTCAAAGCCTGGACACAGAAGGCACCCCTGGGGATGCTTCCCTCACCAGGGGCCTGGGGACATGGTGACTCCACTCAGTGAAGTGAGTCCTTAAGCTCTTCGACCTGGGTTTCCCAATCTATTAAACAAGGAACATGGAGTAGGTGATTTCTCATGTTTGTGTTTTGAGAGTATGTGGTACTTAATTGTGCACAGGTGTAAATTAGTCCTGTAGAATCAAAGATGGCCTCCTCTCTACTCTTTTAGAGCTTGGCACTGAATGTCATGTTCAAAATGAGTGTCAGCTTAATTTTGGAGAAGTACAATTTTTTGAGTGATTTACTGGTTCATTCCATAATGTTGATTATCCTATAAACAAAAGCACTAGTACAACTCTCTATGGTAGATGTGTGTTCAACATTATTGATGCATTTTCAGTGATACACAGAACATTTTCAGAGCCCCTTTGTGAAGAAATTTCTATAGGCTGTGAGTTTGGAAATCATTCATTGATCTCTAGCATTGTGGCCAAAATATCTTTTAGGCTGCTTGCAAAGAAATATAGTATTATGGTTAAGATAAGAGAACCATGTCTAGGTCAGATCAGAGTTTCTGCCCAGTTACACCTGGGCAGAGGCTACACAACAGGGTGGGAGGGCCCTGTGACTGTAGGAAAAGAACATAATTGTTACACAGTTTATGCAGCCCCAGCCCTAGAAGGACTCGGTCAAAGTTAGTTAATATCTCTAAGCATTTGGGTTTTTTTTTTCTATGAAAGGGCAATAATATTCATTCACACGGCAGTGAATTTTTAATGAGATACTGTATGTAAAATGCTGACAGGGAGCACAGTAACTAATTCGTACATGCTGCCAATTTATATCATTATTGAAGTATTTCTATAATACTTGATATGTTTTATTAAAAATCACACTACAGATCCAACTCATGCTGAATTCTTTACCACTGACTACAAACTTTTCCCAATTTATCTCTCAATACTTTACATTTCTGTATAAAAAGTTAATATTCTTTGCTTGTAGCACTTAACTTGACCCGGACCAGGTTTTATCTTTAAAAGTGATTCTTTTTATCATGTACATGTGATAAGAAACTGTAGAGATGGACAAGCTAATAAAAATCTTTTTCTAATATTCATCTACTTTTATACATAACATAATCCAAAAATGTATTTGGAAGTTAAATAGCCAAAGACAAATTTTAACTCTTGTATTATAAAGAAAGTTTCATGTCTTACAGACAGAAAATGTCATAAAATTCTTTACTACTCATTTCACAGTCCTGACGCCTCTGTCCAAGGGAACAGGGTAGACAGGTAAGAATCTTCACACACACCTGGGCAGAGGCTCCTGTACAGGGCAGGAGGGTCCCTCTCACGCCGCCATCTCGGATCTGGAGTCAGACCCCTGAATATTTTATATTGCTCTCATCATTTGCTTTTCCTTTCCCACTGCTGTAAATCAGAATATATAATTTCCTATCTCTACCACTTCAGTAGCCATCTTGCTGGTGGTCATGCCTGATGCCCAGTCCAGATCCAGGCTGGGTGAGTGAACGTTCTAAAAGGTTAATCTGATAACATCACTCTCCTGCTGAAACTGTTTTCACTAATACCCGCTCAAGATAAAAACTGAACTCCTTATTAGTATGGTACTTAATATTGATCCCAGCTATGTAGCCATTTTTCTCCTACATACTCGACCTTCGTGCTGTAAGAATATTTAACTCCTATGTAGTTTCTGGCACAAATCATACTTGTAAATGTCTGTGCCATTCTGTCCTCCTGGAATGCCTTAGCAAGCTAATCTGCCTGGCAACTTCCTCATGCTCCTCCTGTGCTAAGGGCCAGCATTTCCTTCCCCCAGAGACTTCTGTGCTGCCCCATGATGCTTCAAGAGCTCCATTACCATTACGACATTTTAACAACTGAAGTTCCTTGAGGACAGTGACTACTTTTGACCTTAGATTCCCGATGGCTAGCAAAATACATGTTATAAAGCAGAATTTCAACAAATGTTTGTTGAATGTTTTGGAATTAACATTTTTGAAACTAGACAAATCTGGCTCACATTTGAGTTCAGCTAATTAATGCTGTTCTGCCTTGGCCACACTTGTATAAGCACTGTGAGCTCCATTGACTCTAGAATGGCTGAGTGAGTAGTTCAAAGAATGTATTCTGCAGCCTTGCTTGCTGGGTTTGAACCCACCTCTGCCAGTTACTGGTTGTGCGACTGTAAGTAAGCTCGTTAACTTCCTCTGCAGAATTGGAAGAGAGCTAGCTATTACTTCAGAAGGCTGTTGGAATGAAATGATACGCAGAAAGTACTTGCTGCATAAGCAAATTTTCAGAAAATGTTAGTGCCTGTATTAATTCTTTCTTGCTGCTGTACAAACTACCATAAATTTAGCTGCTTCAGACAACACAAATTTACTTTCTCATAGTTTTGTAGATCAGAAACCTAGGTTTACTTTCTCATAGTTTTGTAGATCAGAAACCTAGGTAGGCTTGACTGGTTTCTCTGCTTTAAGTTCTGTTTGGTGTGATTGAAGGACTAAAATCTCCATTTCCGTGTTTGCTTTCCACTGGGGGGTTGCCCTGAGCTTAGAGTCTTCTCTCCAGGCCTTGCACTTGGGCCCCTATGTCTCAGAGCCACCAATGGTACCTCAAATCCTTCTTACCCTTGGAACCTCTCTGACTTCCCCTTCTGCCAGCTCTCCTTCTGCTCCCTCTTGGGCCACATCTCTGATTCCAGCTGGAGAGTTTTCTGCTTTTAAGGATTCATGTGATAGATTGTTCCCCCATACACACACTTATTCAGGATAATCTTCCTATTTAAAGGTCCGTAACTTTAATTATATATGCTTACTCTTTGCTATGAATTTTAACATATTCACAGGTTCCAGGGATTAGATTATGGACATCTTTGTGGGCCATTCTGCCTACCACAAGGCTGTTTTAAGTATTAAATGAAGATAGATAAGATGGATATAGATATATCTGTAGTACTTACAGTAGGCCCTCAGTAAATGTTGTTCTCCTTAGATCTGGGGAAACGTTTTTCACCCCAGCCCTTCCAGTCACATGTACCTGCCTTGTAAAGGGTTCCTCCTTGTGAAAAGAACCACCATTGATGTTGTAGGAAAGCTACGCATCCCCTAAAGGCTCCTGTCTCTACGTGTAGAGCACACAACTTGCTCTACAGGGCCTTGGACTCAAGTCCCATTGTTTACATGTCCTTTTTATACACTTTCATTAACATTTAGTATAGCTGTAATTTGTTTTGCAGCTGTAATTTAGAGATGTCACAGAAAAGTATAAATAATAATCGAGCAAATACTCATGTCCCCACAACTCAGAATTTCACACTTGAAATTCACTGTAATTAGTTTGTGTAATTACCCAATCTCTGGAAGTTTTCACTTAGCATGATATTTTCAGGGTTCATCCACATTGTAGCATACACCAGTACTTCGTTACTTATTATGCATGATAAATTTATATTTAAATAAAACTGTGAACATTCGTGTACAAGTTTTTGAAAGAAAATACGTTTTTTAAAAATACTTTTTAAAAGAGCACTTTTAGGTTTATAACAAAATTGAGAGGGAAGTACAGAGATTTCCCATCTATTCCTTGCCCCCATACATGCATAGCCCCCTCCATTATCATCATTCACCAGAATGGGACATTTTTTGCCAAGATGAACCTACATTGACTATCATAATCATAATCACCCAAAGTCTATAGTTTACCCTAGTGTTCACTCTTGGAGTTGTACATTCCATGGGCTTGGACAAAAGTGTAATAACATATATCTATCATTATAATACATAGTGTTTTTATTGCTCCCGTCAACCCTGACAACCACTGATATTTTTATCTTTTTTATTTTGCCTTTTCAAGAATGTCATTTTGTTGGGATTATACAGCATGTAGCCTTTTCAGATTGTCCTCCTTCACTTAATAACATGCATTTAAGTATCCTCCATCTTTTCATGGTGTGATAGCTCCTTTCTCTTTAGCCCCAAATCATATTCCATTGTCTGGAGGTACCACAGTTTATCCATTTACCTACTGAAGGACATCTGTTACTTCATATTTTGGCAATTTGGTTCCAATTTTTTCACATCCTTGACAAAACCTGTTATTTTACATTTTGTTTTTTAAATTATAGGCATCCTAGTGGGTATGAAGTGGTTATCTTATTGTGGTTTTCATTTGCATTTCTTTAATGAGTAATGATGTTGAGTTATCTTTTCATGTGGGCATTGGCCATTTGCATATCTTCTCTGGGGAAATATCTTTTCAAATCCTTAGCCTAATTTTAGTTTGGGCTATTTGACTTTTTATTTTTCATATGGAACAGTTCTTTAAATATTCTAGATATGAAACCCTTACCAGATAAATGATTTGCAAACATTTTCTCCCATTGTATAGATGATCTTTTTAGTTTTTCGATACTGTCCTTTGATATACAAAAGGTTTTTGTGAATCCTAATTTATCTTTTTTTACCCCTTTGGTTGCTTGTGGTTTAGATGTATCTATGAAACCATTGTCTACTCCAAGGTCAGAAAGGTTTATACCTATGTTTTCTCTGCAAAGATTTATGAGTTCTAGCTCTTACATTTAAGTATTTGATCTGTTTTGAGCTAACTTTTATGTATGGTGTGAGATAGGGGTCCAAATTCATCACTTTGCATGTGGACATTCAGTTGTCCCAGCACCATTTGCTGAAAACACATTATTTTTCTAAGTAATTCTATTTCTTTTTGTTTTTCCCATATTTATTCTCTGTGTTCCTCACTGAGATTTTCTATTTCGTGTTTCTTCAAGTTTTTTGTCCTTATATTTGTGATATTTGTAATATCAATTCCTGGATACTCACCTTTTACCTTACTCTGTTGTTTTGCCATCTTTTCCCTGAGTTCTTGCATTTTTTGCCTTGAGGTCTTCCATCACAGAGGCAATTCAATTACATTTTCTTTCATTCATGACAAAATATTTAGTTTTAATTGTTATCTGATCCATTGCAATCATTTTCTAGTGAGTGCTCTTCATAAATTAATTTTTTTTACTTTTCCTTGGTAGTTCATTTTGTAGCTCTGGATCAACATAATACTAGTTTTTTTTTCCTTGCATATCATTGTCTGAGTTGGGTTTTTATGGACTGAGTCTGGACTGGGGGTCCTGGGAGTGTTAAAGGGGTCAGGGTAGAGTTCCAGGCTAGCTGGTTTTCACAACAGTAAAGCTCATTTCTTGTCTTTAGTCTCATGTATAGATTTTTATAAGGGATTGAGCAGCTGCTTCCTGTGCTTCTACTTCCCAGATTCTTGCAGGTGTTTTTACAAGTAGGAGGTATACATTCTCACCTGATGGTCCTTCACCTTTAGGAAATTTAATTTTGCTTGTGGTTTTTTTTTTTATCTGCCTCTTTTTGTCCGTCTACCTGCTCAAATTTCTCTCCATTTCTTATTTATAATTCTTACATCACTGCCCCGATTTCAGCTGCTTTTCTCAGCCCTGACATCTAATTTGTTATCTACAGGTTATAGTTATCTCCTGTTTTTGCTGAATGTTGACTTTTCAAAGACCTTTCCATTCTACTTACTGCTTTTAGATAATTTTCAGGAACAAAAGGCCATATTAATAATGGTTAGTTTAAAATTTCTGTGTTTTTACACTTAGATTGGTCTCTTATTAATGGCATGCAACTATACTTTTATTCATTAAAAAAATTAATCTGAGAATTTTATCTTCTAATGAGTTTAGTCTATAATTATTACAATATTGACATATTTCGAGTGGTTTCTATAATCTTATTTTTATTTATTGTTTCTCTTTTTTCCTTCTACATTTCATTTTATATTTCTTATATTGGATTGATTTGTATATCCTTTACTTCCTATCCCCATTCCCCAGTGACTTAAATCATACCTTCTATTCGTTTATTTTTGGTGATTTCCTTAGCATTTTTAATGTACACACATAATAGGATGTTAAATGGGACTTTCAGTGTTCTGGGAGTTTCATTTGAGAACCACAGATGTCAGATAACCTATGCAGAGCATGCTGAGACAGTGTGAAGGAGATTTTTGTGACCCTTAGTTCATTATCCTCTCAGGTATAGACTTAAAATGATAATTTCTTTAGAAAGAATTGTTGGTATGCCCTCTGGTGTTTCTCCTTCCCTCGTGCTTCTCCTTGTCAGGCCAAGTGAGGTCTGTGTCAGAGAATCCTTAGAGAACTTAATGGGTATTCCCTGGAACTGGTGGTATGGAGGTTTCTGATCATGCCTGGAAAATGTTTAAAGGTGTGCACACTTTCAAGAAGCTGGCTGTGAGCCAGCTCTATGGAACCGTCTCTCTTCAAAATCATGGAAGGGCCTCAATTCCACCTCCATATCTCTTATGGGCTCTAGTCCTACTTTCTCTCTCTGCCGGGGCAGCGCTACCCGACCCCTGAGCCATTATGGTCAGTTTGGGGCTCTGATAACTGTACCTCCTCAAGACCATCACAGAAGCAGTTTGCACTTACTGCTGGGTTCCACTCCCCATCCTCTACCTCCTGCCTCCATCTTTTCATTTCTGGCTCCTGGAATTCAGCTACTTGTTATATTTTCCAGAATTTCTACGTTTGTAATGAGAAAATTTTAGGTTATTTTAGCCTGGCATCTTGCCAGAAGTAGATGTCTAACTGGTTCAGTGTCTGCCTTCCACATTAGATAGTAAATTCCACGCAGACAGATAATCATTCTGTTCACTGATCGATCTCCAGCTCTAAGCACTGAGCCTGATGTACAATAAACAACGGGTTCATTTTTGTTGAACAAGTGAGTGACACATACACGAAGGCTTCAGTAGTGAAGGAGGGCAGATAGAATTATGTCGACAAATGAACATCCCAATGAGTAGAGTTACGGGAGGGCTGGAAGGACAGGCATCTGTCATGTTATATCAGCTATGCTACAACTGACTCACCTAAGCTCACCTAAAAGCTTTCTTTTGCCACATATTTTCCTGTTTCTAGACTTCATAAAACACCCACTTCACTCCTATCCTCTTAAAAATCAAATGTATTAGCATAATTTACATATAATAAAATGTACCTATTTTAAGTATGTATTTCAGTTGAGTTTAGACAGATTCATATACCACATAACCACTACCACAGTCAACAAGTAAAACATTCCCATCGCTACAAGAAGTTCTCCTTTACCCCTTCCCGGGAAATCCCCCAAATTATTAGCCCCAGGTAGCCACTGATCTGCTCTGTCCCTGTAGGTTACTCTTTTCCAGAATATCAAATAAACAGAAGCATATAGCACATGCGCATTGGGGTCTGGCTTCTATCTCCTATAATGTTTTTGAGATTCATCCTTGTTGTTGCAAGTGTCAGTAGTTCATTCTCACACCTATCTTTTTGAAATAAGAGAGTTCCTCCTGTTTCTAAAGAATAATTTTGCTTCTTCCCTTCTCTAATATTTGCTGTTGCTCTTTCCTTTCAGTTCCTTTAATTGCAGTCTAACATCAGATGTTGCGATTAAGTCACTTTTACCTTCCACAGGTTCTGTAATCCAAGATGTCTGTAAAAAGCTGGAATGTCACAAAGATGTCATCTTCACCCAGACTTATTCCTGAGTGGAAGGACTTGAAATTACTCATAAATAATATCCTGAAGGATATGAAGGTGATATGTATGAGAGATGCAAATGGTGGGCTTGGCCTATTTATCTATCCCTGGCAAGGCAGCCTGTGGCATGGGCAACATGTGAGCAGCTCTGGAAGGGCCCTCCCATACCCCTACACAACTGTCCCTTCTAAATTAAGATGACTATATCAGTTATAATTAGAATGAAAAAACAAAAATGGACTTAACAACTTAAACAAGCAGAAGGCATCTTTGTATTACATATCAAGGACCCTGTTCTTTTTCTTTCTTTTCCACCATCCTTAGTTATTATATTGCTTTCAGGCTAAAAGACAGTTGTTACACTTCCAGGTATGTTTTAAATTGCAAGTAGATAGAAGAGAATCAGAGAGCACAGAGCTGTGCCAGCCTTGGCGTACCATAGTGCTACTCTATATGGCAAGAATTCGTGTCCATGATCATCCTAAACAAGATCCTAGTTTTATTGGGATGGAAGGAATGAGGAGAAGGAAAGGGGATCGATACTGAGTAGGCAGCAGCGCAGATACATTGCTTGGGTTTAAGTGTTAGTCTTCTAGAGTCCTCTGTAGAAAAGCATTGATAACTATGGAATAATTGGATGGTTTGAAATCTGGAAAGGAGAAAAGGAATGGTGATTAACAGAATAAGGGGTATGTAAACGTGCTCTGATTCGGCAAAGAGAGACGGGGGACTGGGAGCTCAGGCACCAGGGTCCTTTCTCTCAACTCTGCTGCTCTCACTAAACCAGAAACACTGGCTGCTAGAAACTCTCCAGCTCTCTGTGTTCTTTATTGTTTCAGGATACACAAAGATCTGGAAATAAGAAATACAGGGAAAAGAAAGATTCTAAGTTGCAGATAATGGCCTCAATATAGTCTCAAACCCTTTGTGGATGCAGGAAGTAGGCATGATGGACATTTTGAATAGAAAAGTATTAATACTTCAGTTTTATTCAGTATTTTATTTTCCATCTTAGGTGCTCACAGCACAAATTCTGATGCAGAGAAACTTAGAGAGTTAGATTTATGGAGCATTGTTCAAGAGACAAGTATAGCACAAGTATCTGCTGAGAAGAGGGACCTCAAAAGTAAACTTCATGAGCCTCAGTTTTGGCTGGTCAGTATGGGGATTTCATGTCCCTACATCCTAGATAAATGCTGCACCATTGGAGGGTAGTATGTGTCGTACATGTTCTGCTGTATATCACATTATAGGCATATATCTCCCTTGATAGACACACACACACACACACACACACACACACACACACTGCTCAGAATACAGAATGTTAGAGCTGAAGCACATCTAACTCCAGAAAACATGAATAGTACGTTGCCCTGCAATGCTCCTAAGTACAGGAGGTTCATGCCACAGGGTTCAGCTCTCACACACGGTGGGCATTCTATGTCTGTGGAATATGAGTTTCCTGTAGGCAGTATATCATGGGTGTGATTGTGAGGGAGTGGTCCCTTGCTGTAGGCAGGAACTCTGAAGTGTTGTTCCAATCATGGCAGGTAGAGATATTTGCCATGGTTGGGATCCTCTGTCATACTCATATAGGACTGTACTTTTTCTTTTGAAGTGCTTGTTTTGTATGATCACTTGTTAGTTGTTTGTTTAATTGTTTCGCTACTGGTCTCTCATCTTTTGAAAGCTAAGACCATGTCTCTTGCTCAACATTGTATCCCCAGTGTCTGTCAGAGAACATACCAGCCTTTCTCAGATGTGGTTCCTCATCTGATCACAGAAAATGATTTGAAGGGCTATTTTCTCATTTCTCTTAAGGATGGTAAATAGGAGCATTCTAGATGCATAGGGCAGAAATCAATTCATCATATAAAATGGATACTTTCAGATATTAGAGCTCACTTCTCTTATGGAAACTTTGTTGGAAAAGGCTGGAAGATACTTTGATGCATTCAGATATACTCTGAGCATGAGGGAGGAATGACTCCCCAAATAGTGCTTTTTAGTGGTAGGGTGAATAAATGTTTGCTAGCTAGAAAACAACAAACGTCCACCCACTAATTCTTAGCTCAGGCTACTCTTCTCTCTCAGATTGATGGAAAACCAAAGAATAATGTGACTGAACTGAGTGACTGGCCTGAGACTCTATACCAGGAGCTCACCATCCCCAGAACAAGACTTTCATCTGCTTCCATTCCATCAGTGTCAACTATTTTGTCTCCTTCAACTGGATGGAACTGTATTCAAAACAAATACAGGTAAAGCTACCTCATTTTTTTCCCCTCCTTCCTTACTCCACTTTACAGGTGACATACCTAAACTGCCCTTCTCACAGAACAATGAGGGTGGTTCTGGGTCAGCTCATGTTAACACCCATTTCCTTGTCCCAATTTGACCTGCATGCAGTGATCCTTCTTCATCTGCAGTCATGAAGTCCACAGAATTCGCAGTCCCCATAAAGTAGACTGAAGGCCGAGGAAAGAGCCTTGTGCATGGTGTTTCTATCACATACCAGACTCTTAGTACCAGAAAACTCCAAAAGTCTACTTAATACAGCCTTTCTTAGTCTCACAAGAGGTAACAGTAATCTGAACCTTCAACCTTTCCCTAC
Organism: Phataginus tricuspis; assembly: GCA_029783875.1. Lineage (NCBI taxonomy): Eukaryota > Metazoa > Chordata > Mammalia > Pholidota > Manidae > Phataginus > Phataginus tricuspis. The sequence goes on from JAQQAC010019400.1 coordinate 10,370,794, forward strand.
CCATTGCCCTTGGAACATAATCTGCCTCCATGCTCACGCTTTCATCTCTCATTTTCCTCTAGGCAATACGGTGGATACAGAAAAAAGATAGAGAAATGGTAGAGAAGATGGAATTTTGTATGATGGATCAAGTGCCACCCATCCGAACAATGGTTCACACAGGTTCCTACCACATGTTAACTGCTTACTGTGGTGACATGTGTCTGTGGCTCTTTGGAGATCAACATTGAGCATCTTCAAAGCTGCACTCTGAAGCTGCCTGTCACCTCCTGGAAGATACAACGTATTCCATTCCACAGATCCATGAAATGTGCAGACTAAGGCCTTATACCTCATGATGAATCACAGTCATCCAAACTAAGACCATACTGGTAGGCCTGTTGAAGAAACAAGAAACTTTCTGTGAAATGCAGCAAGTCGGGTTGTGGTCTTGTCCCTTCTGTTCCTTCTAGCTCCTAACCTCCACAGTCCGATTGCTTCTCCTTTTCCACACTCCTTTTCTGTTATTCTCCCTTGTTCTTTGTTTCTATTTGCTTTTTTCTCCAGTGCCTACCCCTTTCCTTGACCATTCACTAGCCTGCTCTTCCATAATTTTCTCACTTAGGATTCCTCAAGATTCAAGTCCACAAACCTCCCAACCAAAGCAGCATCTTGTGTCTCCAACTACTCTACTTACTGCTGTCTTTGGTTCTTATCCATCCTTTACTTCAGATTACTCTGTCCTAGACGGCTACTTTACCCCTGCCCCCTCCATTGTAGTTTCCCCTCCTCCTCCCTTGTCTTCCTCTTCCTCAAGGTTTTATTGCTGGCTTAATAACTTTTTACTTGACTTCCATAGGCAGGAATTTATTGGAGAAGCCTCTCTTGAACAGCTGCTGGGGATTCAAGCTAAAGATATCCATTGATATCATGTGGAGCAGTGACTAAATGAAAACCTGACCTTGTCATGTACAGACCAATTTCCTTTTTCTGTAGATGTGTCAAGGGCTAATGAACTTGAGGCCCTGACCAAAAGAACATTTATACCTTTGTCAGAACCTGAAAAGATCACCAAACTGAAGAAGGACACATGTTCTATCAAAGAGCAGAAATGTTAGTATGTATGGGGTAATATATGGGACATGTTTTGGGCCCAACTAAGGGCACCAAAATGCAGGGTCAATAAGGCCAAGGTATATGAAAAATATACCAGTGGGTGGACAGTTAAATAAAGAGAATCTTTTTTACAGAAAATAACTTTCCTGGGAAAGATATACATATAGCACAACAAATACCATGGCTTTATTTCTTTAGGATATGGAAGCTGGAGTAAAATAGTAAGCATTTCTATCCCAGAAAGCTTTAGTCCCTTTTCCTGTGTACCTTTTATGGCAGCTCATTGAACTAGATATTACACAGGATCTCACTCAAGACCTCTGTGTTTTTATAAATAATTTTTCTCCCAATATCTCTGCAGTTAAAAAGGACATGAGAGTTTCCAGGAAACAGAGACAGACAGAATTTATAAAGTTTAGCTCTGTGTAGCCTTCAGAGGATGAAGGTGAACAAAGAGAGGCCAGGAAATTAGGGCAAATTGCCATCCAGGATGTTGCCTTAGAGCCAGAGTTGCCACTAAGTACTTAGAGCCCAGACAAATTCCAAAGGTATACTGCATCAAAGGAGGTGATGTTAGAAGTCACAGAAGCTGTGGAAGCCACAGAAGCTATGGAAGCCACAAAAACTGTGGAGGTCACAGAGGCAGTGGAGGCCAGAGAGGTTATAAAAGCCATACATAAACATGACATGAAAGATTATGGAGAGTTGATCCCTAAGCTGGAAAGACATGAACACGTGAAAAGTCTTTGGAAAAGGGCAATGAAGAAAAGCTGTGAAATAGGAGATGCACAGATGAAAGAGAAAAAATATTTGAAGGATATGTCAGAGACAACTACAGAAGAGCCAAAGGAGGAAGTAATACAGGTTACTGAACTGGAAAAAGATACAAGGAATAAACTTGAAGAGAGTGGCTGAGGTTTGGCTGGGACCCCCGGACACATGAGTAGATCATCCAGGTCTTGGCGAGATGATACATGCTATCTCATTACCTCAAGGATAGCAAGTTCCCATCCAGGAACGTTAAGGGATCTGGGTCAAGAATTGGTGGACTTGGCCCCGACAGCCCAGCTAGGAACGCTTCCAAGAAATCTGCCCCGTTTTAAAGGACTCTTCTGAATTGGATAACAAAGTGGTAGAAGAACCATCCATTATAACAGAAGATGTAGTTGAAGACGTTGTCAAGGAAGATGGGACAGAAGGATTAAGAGAACAAGGGGATAAACAAATATTAAAGAAGGGCAAGGCTTTTTCTCAAGAAGTCAAGAAAAAGAAAGTTGCTTTCTTAAAAGATCAACTAGTCTAAGAGAAAAGGAAGTTTAAAAAAGTTAAGAAAACTGTCCAGGCAAGAAGGGAGAATAGCTTAGGAAGAAAGAAAACTGAGTAATCCAGAGAAGAAATTAATGCGGGGAAAGGAAAACCTGACCATGGGTAAGAAGAAACTTACCTGTCCAACAAGAGGATATAACTAATACAAATACGTATGCACCCAATACAGGATCACCTACATATGTGAAACAAATGCTAACAGAATTAAAGGGGGAAATAGAATGCAAAGCGTTCATTTTAGGAGACTTCAACACACCACTAACTCCAAAGGAAGATCAACCAGACAGAAAATAAAGAGACAGAGGCACTAAACAACATATTAGAACAGATGGATATAATGGACATCTACAGAACACTACATCCAAAAGCAAAACGATACACATTATTCTCAGGTGCACATGGAACATTTTCAAGAATAGATCATATACTAGGGCACAAAAAGAACCTCATTAAATTTAAAAAGTCTGAAATTGTGCCAACCAGCTTCTCAGATCACAAAGGTATGAAACTAGAAATGAATTACCCAAAGAAAATGAAAAAGTCCACAAACACATGGAGGCTTAACAACATGCTCCTAAATAATCAATGGATCAATGAACAAATAAAAACAAAGATCAAGCAATATATGGAGACAAATGACAACAATAATTCAACACCGCAAAATCTGTGGGACGCAGCGAAGGCTGTGCTAAGAGGGAAATATACTGCAATACAGGCCTACTTCAGGAAAGAACAATCCCAAGTGAAAAGTCTAAACTCACAGTTAATGAAACTAGAAAAGGAAGAACAAATGAGGCCCAAAGTCAGTAGAAGGAGGGACCTCATAAAGATTAAAGCAGAAATAAATAAAATTGATAAGAATAAAACAATAGAATCAATGAAAGCAGGAGCTGGTTCTTCAAGAAAATAAAATAGATAAACTCTTAGCTAGACTTATCAAGAAAAAAAGAGAGTCTACACACATAAACAGAATCAGAAATGAGAAAGGAAAAATCACTACAGACACCACAAAAATACAAAGAATTATGAGAGGATACTATGAAAAATTATATGGTAAACTGGATAACCTAGAAAAACTGGACAACTTTCTAGAAAAATGCAACCTTCCAAGGCTAACCCAGGAAGAAACAGAAAATCTGAATAGACCAATTACCAGCAAAGAAATTGAATTGGTAATCAAAAAACTACCTAAGAACAAAACTCCTGAACCAGATGGTTTCACTGCTGAATTTTATCAAAGATTTAGTGAAGACCTAAAACCCATCCTCCTTGAAGTTTTCGAAAAAGTATAAGAGGAGGGAATACTCCCAAACTCATTCTACGAGGCCAGCATCACTCTAATATCAAAACCAGGCAAAGACATCACAAGAAAATTCCAAATCAATATCCCTGATATACATAGATGCAAAAATACTCAACAAAATATTAGCAAACCGAATTCAAAAATTCATCAAAAAGATCATCCATCATGATCCAGTGGGATTCACCCCAAGGATGCAAGGATGGTACAACATTCGAAAATCCATCAACATCATCCACTACATCAACAAAAAGGACAAAAACCACATGACCATCTCCATAGATGCTGAAAAAGCATTTGACAAAATTCAATATTCATTCATAATAAAAACTCTCAACAAAATGGGTATAGAGGGCAAGTACCTCAACATCATAAAGGCCATATATGACAAACCCACAGCCAATATTAGACTTAACACTGAGAAGCTGAAAGCTTTTCCTTTAAGATCAGGAACAAGACAAGGATGCCCACTCTCCCCCACTTCTATTCAACATAGTTCTGGAGGTGCTAGCCACGGCAAGCAGACAACACAAAGAAATCAAAGGCATCCAGATTGGTAAGGAAGAAGTCAAACTGTCCCCATTTGCAGATGACATGATAGTGTACATAAAAAACCCTAAAGAATCCACTCCAAAACTACTAGATCTAATATCTGAATTCAGCAAAGTTGCAGGATACAAAATTAATACACAGAAATCTGTGGCATTCCTATACACTAACAGTGAACTAGCAGAAAGAGAAATCAGGAAAACAATTCCATTCACAATCACAACAAAAAGAATAAAATACCTAGGAATAAACCTAACCAAGGAAGTGTAAGACCTGTATCCTGAAAAGTATAAGACACGCTTAAGAGAAATTAAAGAGGACACTAATAAATGGAAATTCATTCCATTTTCTCAGCTAGGAAGAATTAATATTGTCAAAATGGCCATCCTGCCTAAAGCAATCTACAGATTCAATGTAATCCCTAACAAAATACCAACAGCATTCTTCAATGAACTAGACCAAATAGTTCTAAAATTCACATGGAATGGCAAAAGACCCCGAATAGCCAAAGCAGTCCTGAGAAGGAAGAATAAAGCAGGGGGAATTACGCTCCCTGACTTCAAGCTCTACTACAAAGCCACAGTAATCAAGACAATTTGGTACTGGCACAAGAACAGACACATAGACCAATGGAACAGAATAGAGAGCCCAGATATAAACCCAAGCATATATGTTCAATTAATATACGATAAAGGAGCCATGGATATACAATGGGGAAATGACAGCCTCTTCAACAGTTGGTGTTGGCAAAACTGGACAGCTACATGTAAGAGAATGAAACTGGATTACCGTGTAACCCCATACACAAACGTAAACTCGAAATGGATCAAAGACCTGAATTTAACTCATGAAATGATAAAACTCTCAGAGAAAAATATAGGCAAAAATCTCTTGGACATAAACATAAGCAACTTCATGAACATATCTCCCTAGGCAAGTGAAACAAAAGCAAAAATGAACAAGTGGGACTATATCAAACTAAAAAGCTTCTTTAGACCAAGAGACACCATCGGTAGAAGAAAAAGGCATGCTACAGTATGGGAGAATATATTCATAAATGACATATCCGATAAGGGGTTGACATCCAAAATATATAAAGAGCTCACACACCTCAACAAACAAAAAGGAAATAATCCAATTACAAAATGGGCTGAGGAGCTGAACAGACACTTCTCCAAAGAAGAAATTCAGATGGCCAAGAGGCACATGAAAAGATGCTCCACATCACTAATGATGTGAGAAATGAAAATTAAAACTACAATGAGATATCACCTCACACCAGTTAGGATGGCCAACATCCAAAACACAAACAACAACAAATGTTGGCGAGGATGTGGAGAAAGGGGAACCCTCCTACACTGCTGGTGGGAATGCAAATTAGTTCAACCATTGTGGAAAGCAGTATGGAGGTTCCTCAAAAAACTAAAAATAGAAATACCATTTGACCCAGGAATCCCACTCCTAGGAATTTACCCTAAGAATGCACCAGTGCAGTTTGAAAAAGACAGATGCACCCCTGTGTTTATCGCAGCTCTATTAACAATAGACAAGAAATGGAAGCAACTTAAGTGTCCATCAGTAGATGAATGAAGAAGTGTACATATACACAATGGAATATTATTCAGCCATAAGAAGAAAACAAATCCTACCATTTGGAACAACATGGATGGAGCTAGAGGGTATTATGCTCAGTGAAATAAGCCAGGCAGAGAAAGACAAGTATCAAATGATTTCACTCATCTGGAGTATAAGAACAAAAAAAAAAAAACTGAAGGATCAAAACAGCAGCAGACTCACAGAACCCAAGAATGGACTAACAGTTACCAAAGGAAAGGGGCTAGGAAGGATCGGTGGGAAGGGAGGGTCTAGTAATTGGGGGTCTAGTAACCATAATGTTGTTCAAGTGATTGTACATTAACGATACCAAAATTTTAAAAATTAAAAAATGAACTCTTAGATTGATTCTCTAAGAATGTGAATATCCTATGATGTTTCTATTAAAGTTTTTGAAAGAGAGAAAAAAAAAAGCAACTGACGCATCAGAAAGAAAGAATAGCTTGGGAAGAAGAAATACTGGCTTCTCCACCAAAGAAAGTCTCCAAGGAAGAGCAGCAATTAGTCCTAGGAGAAAAGAAACAGACTGGAAAAGAGAGGAAACTACTAGGGAAAATAGAGTTGACCTAGAAAGAGGGGAAGGCAATCCTGCCAGGGAGGAAGTGGGACTGGGATATTATGCCGGCCCACGGAAAAGGCATGTGCACCTAGGAAGAGGGATTCCCTTTCTCGGGAGAGAGAAAGTCATCCCAGGAGGAGGAGAAGCTGGGTGAGGAAGAGGAGGACATGGTCTGGGATGAGGAGGAACTAATCACGGTCAAAAAGAAACAAGTTGAAGAAAGGAAGAAAAAGTCCCACAAAAAGAAGAAACACATTCAGCGTATTCAGAAACATGCTGAAGAAGAGACCTGGAGAAGGGGGAAATTGTCCCAGAAAGAGGAATATTTGTCAAGAGAAGAGGAAGGACTGTCTTGGGAAGAGGTAAAACAGGCATTAGAAGGGGGCAGCTTGGCAGGGCAAAAGATTAAATTGGCCCCCCAAAAGAAGAAATGGCTAGTAAAGGAGAAAAAAGCCCATAAAAAGAAACAAATTCAAGAGAAGAAAAAGAGGAAATGCCTATTAAAAAAGGAAACAGAAGAAAGTTTAGACAGAAGCAGGCTCAGAACGAAGGGAAAGAGGCCAAGGACAAACACCATCCTGGGAAAGAAAGAAACTGGTTCTAGAAGAAGAGAAGTTTGGGGAAATGGAGAAGTTGTCACACAAAGATAAACGGAATCATATAAAGGCAAGAAAAGCTTGAGAAAAGGAGATTAGGGACCAGAAAGAGAAAACAATAGAAAAGAGACACAAACCCTGGGGGGAAAAGAAAGTGGACCTAGGAAAGGAGGAGCAGGCTGGGGAAATGGAAAAATGGTCACAGAAAGAAAAGAAAGAGTCCCAGGAAGAAACGCAATGGAACTTGAGAGAGGAGAAATTGGCTCAAAAAGTGGGGAGAGAGACTGAGGGAAAGAAGCAACAGGCCAGAGGAGAAATGATACCCGTCCCTGAAGAGGAAAGACAGAGGAAAGTGAGAAAGTGTGCCCCAAAGAAGAGAAACAGGCTATGAAAAAGGAACAAGCTAAGAAAGAGGAGAAATGGGTTGGAAAAGATAAAGCCATTCAGGAAAAAAAAAAAACAATGGACCCACACAAAGAAAAACCAACGAGCCCTGCAAGAGGACAAACAGGCTGAGAAAGAGAAAATATTGAGTCAGAAAGAAGAGAAAGTGAGGGGGAAAAAAGGGGGGGCCTTGGGAAAAGAGAAATTGTCCATGAAAGAGGAGAAACATATTCATGAAAAGGAGAGAAAGTCCAAGGAAAGAGAGGAAAGGGCCCTGGAGAAAATACTGACCCAGAAAGAGAGTAAACTCCACAGAAGAGAGGCATATTGCTAAGAAAGACGAGGCAACAGCCAGGAAGGGAATTGGTACAACCAAGAGAAAGTAAAAACATAACCCCCAACAGAAAGAAATTATGAGAGAAGAGGGTAAACTGTCCCAGGAAGACAGGAAATTGGCTCATGATATTAGGACCAAGGATATGAGTGTTGCCACAGAATAAAAGGAAAGAACCAAAGAGGAGAGGAGACATGTAATGAGGAAACTGGATATGGAAAAGGGGATTTGTTTTGAAGAAGAGGAGGTTAGTTCCAGGAAAAGAGATATAAGGAAGAAAGAGTCACCTGTTGAAGATCTTGGCTGAAATGACTAGAGAAATGAGCATAGTGCCGTTGGAAGAAAAAAAAAACACCTGAGGAAGAGAGATCATCCATTTTGAGAAGGAATGAAACTCATGCCCAGAGGTGGGAACTTTATAAGGAAGAGGAGGGAATAACTAAAGAAAATAAGGAGCTGACTCAGAAAGAGAGAAAACTGGAAGACGATGGACTGGCCACCAACGAGAGAACACTGACTGATGAAGAAAGCTTGGTAGAGGACCGAAGGTTAGTAGAGAAAGTCCAGGAAAAGATACTATTGGATAAAATCCAGGTAAAGAGTATATTAACCCCGAATAGCCAAAACAATCCTGAGGAGGAATCAAACAGGGGGAATTACACTCCCTGACTTCATGCTCTACTACAAAGCCACAGTAATCAAGACAGTTTGGTACTGGCACATAAACAGACCCACAGACCAGTGGAACAGAATAGAAAATCCAAACATTAACCCAAACACCTACAGTCAATTAATATTTGATAAAGGAGCCCTGGATATACAATGGGGAGATGACAGCCTCTTCAGCAGCTGGTGTTGGAAAAACTGGACAGCTACATGTAAGAGAATGAAACTGGACTACTGTCTAACCCCATACACAAAGGTAAACTCAAGGTGGATCAAAGACCTGAATGTAAATCATGAAACCATAAAACTCTTAGAAAAAAACATAGGCAAAAATCTCTTGGACATAAACATGAGTGACTTCTTCATGAACATATCCCCCCGGGCAAGGGAAACAAAAGCAAAAATGAACAAATGGGACTATATCAAGTTGAAAAGCTTCTGTACAGCAAAGGACACCATTAGTAGAACAAAAAGACATCCTACAATATGGGAAAATATATTCATAAATGATGTATCTGATAAGGGGTTGACATCCAAAATATACAAAGAACTCACGCACCTTAACAAACAAAAAGCAAATAACCCAGTTAAGAAACGGGCACAGGACATGAATAGACACTTCTCTAAAGAAGAAATTCAGATGGCCAACAGGCACATGAAAAAACGCTCCACATCGCTAATCATCAGAGAAATGCAGATTAAAACCACAATGAGATATCACCTCACACCAGTGAGGATGGCCAACATCCAAAACACAAACAACAACAAATGTTGCCGAGCATGTGGAGAAAAGGTGAGAACCCTCCTATACTACTGGTGGGAACGCAAATTAGTTCAACTATTGTGGAAAGCAGTATGGAGGTTCCTCAAAAAACTCAAAATAGAAATACAATATGACCCAGGAATCCCACTCCTAGGAATTTACCCTAACAATGCAGCAGCCCAGTTTGAGAAAGACAGATGCACCCCTATGTTTATTGCAGCACTATTTACAATAGCCAAGAAATGGAAGCAACCTAAGTGTCCATCAGTAGATGAATGGATTAAGAAGATGTGGACTTCCGGGAATATGGCGTCATGAACGGATAAGCAGAAAAATTCCTCCCAACATTATATTTATCCACGAAAATACAGCAAATACAACTATCCCTAAAAGAGAGACCAGAATACACAGGAAAGTGCACAGCGTACAGCTACACCTGTGAGAACTTGGCAGCCGGTGAGGCGGACGGGACACGGGGCGGCTACCCGGGGGGACTGAGCGCTCCCCCCCCAGAGCTCCGGCGGCCAGACACTCCGGACAGAGGACTCGGCACCCGGCGAGGTGGGACAGAAACACGATCCAACGAGACCAGAGCGCCCCTGCACCCCAGCACTCCGGCGGGAGTCCCGGCAAGGCGGGTAAGGTACGGAGCCGCGAGCGGACCGAGCGCTCCTCTCCCCCAGCGCTCCGGCGGGAGGAGACGTTCCAGAGCCGGGAGGCAGTGGAAGTCTACGCCGGGAGCGCCCCTCCACCCCAGCACTCCGGCGGGAGTCCCAGCAAGGCGGGTAAGGTACGGAGCCCCGAGCGGACCAAGCGCCCCTCCCCCCCAGCGCTCCAGCGGGAGGAGAGGATTCAGAGCCGGGAGGGAGTGGAAGTCTGCGCCCAGAGCGCCGACACACGGCTTGCGGTGTAGCGGAGATAGGACAGACAGAGGGCACAGGGTCCCAGCCCGGAACGTGCAAGTTGCCCGCGGCAGCCTCCGGGAAGGAAAAAGAAAGGAGAAAAAAGGGAAGAAAAGCGCGTGCTCTACCTCAGCGGTATTAAAGAGACAGGAGCTCAGTAGAGGGGCCGGATAGCCCCGCAAACTGAGCCCAGCACGCTGGGAGTCCTGGGGAGATTTGGACCCCGTGGCTGGCGACTGGGAAGACTGCCCGCCATTGAGACCCCCACGGAGATCAACAGCTTACCAGTCCTTCCCAACCCAGCCAGAAATATACAGGGGCGCTGGAATAGTGGAGCAACAGCGCCACCTACAGCACTCGTGCGGAACCCACCCACGGTGGCTTTTTTTTTTCTCTCCCCTTTCTTTTCCTTTTTTTCTTTCCCTCTCTTTCAACAGCCTCCCATTGATTCTCACCCGGCCACAGCTTTAAAGGGCCATGTGGAGCGACGTGGCCGCGGCTCTGGAATAGTGGAGCAATAGCGCCACCTACAGCATTCACACAGAAACCACCCCCGGTGGGCGTTTTGGTGTTTTTTTTTTTTTTCTTTTTTTTTCTTTTTTTTTTGTTGTTGTTGTTGTTGAAACCAGAGATAAGATGTTACAGCCCTTTCTTTTTCTTTCTTTTCTTTTCCTTTCTCTCTCTCTCCTTTTACTTTTTTATTATTAGTAGAAATCTCTTTTTTTTCTTGTCTCTCCTTTCTTATCTCTCCTTGCTACCAACAACTAATTCTATAGTCATGAGAAGACAGAAGAATATGATACAGACAAAGCTTCAGACAAACACCACCCCAGAGAAAGAATCTGCAGAAATGGACATTCACAGTCTTCCAGAAAAAGAATTCAGAATAAAAGTCATAGCCATGCTGACGGATCTACAGAA
>JAQQAC010019400.1:10382302-10409798 GCA_029783875.1 Phataginus tricuspis
TTTTGAATTTATTGAGGTTCTTTTTGTGGCCTCGTATGTGGTCTATTCTGGAAAATGTTCCATGTGCACTTGAGAAGAATGTGTATCCTGCTGCTTTTGGGTGCAGAGTTCTGTAGATATCTGTTAGGTCCATCTGTTCTAGTGTGTTGTTCAGTGCCTCTGTGTCTTTACTTATCCTCTGCCTGGTTGATCTATCCTTTGGAGTGAGTGGCGTGTTAAAGTCTCCTAGAATAATTGCATTGCTGTCTATTTCCTCCTTCACTTCTGTTAGTATTTGTTTCACATATGCTGATGCTCCTGTGTTGGGTGCATATATATTTATAATGGTTATATCTTCTTGTTGGACTGACCCCTTTATCATTATGTAATGTCCGTCTTTATCTCTTGCTACTTTCTTCGTTTTGAAGTCTATTTTATCTGATACAAGTACTGCAACACCTGCTTTTTTCTCTTTGTTGTTTGCTTGAAATATTTTTTTCCATCCCTTCACTTTTAGTCTGTGTATATCTTTGGGTTTGAGGTGAGTCTCTTGTAAGCAGCATATAGATGGGTCTTGCTTTTTTATCCACTCTGTTACTCTGTGTCTTTTGATTGGTGCATTCAGTCCATTTACATTTAGGGTGATTATTGATAGATATGTACTTATTGCCACTGCTGGTTTTAGATTCGTGGTTACCAAAGGTTCAAGGGTTGCTTCTTTACTATCTGAGAATCTAACTTAACTTTCTTGTTAAGTTATTGTGAACACCGTCTGATCTTTCTTTATCTCTCCCTTCCCATTCTTCCTCCTCCTTTCTTTATATATTAGGTGTTTTATTCTTTGCCTTTAGTTGGTATTTGGATAGTCTGCTTTCTTTGCTATGATTTTATTTTCTCTGGTGACATCTTTTTATCCTTAGGGGTATTTCCCTCTAGAGCAGTCTGTTTAAGATATCCTGTAGTGGTGGTTTATGAGAGGCAAACTCTCTCAACTTTCTTTTGTCTTGAAATTGTTTAATCCCTCCGTCATATTTAAATGACAATCGTGCTGGATACAATTTCTTGGTTCAAGGCCCTTCTGTTTCATTACGTTAAATATATCATGCCATTCTCTTCTGGCCTGTAAGGTTTCTGTTGAGAAGTCTGATGACAGTCTGATGTGTTTTCCTTTGTAGGTGATCTTTTTTCTCTCTCTAGCTGCCTTTAATACTCTGTCCTTATCTTTGATCTTTGCCGTCTTGATTATTATGTGTCTTGGTGTTGTCTTCCTTGGGTCCCTTGTGTTGGGAGATCTGTGGGCTTCCGAGGACTGTGAGACTATTTCCTTCCCCAGCGTGGGGAAGTTTTCAGCAATTATTTCTTCAAAGACACTTTCTATCCCTTTTTCTCTCTCTTCTTCCTGTGGTACTCCTATTATGAGAATATTGTTCCGTTTGAATTGGTCACATAGTTTTCTTAATATTCTTTCATTCTTAGAGATCCTTTTATCTCTCTCTGCCTCAGCTTCTTTGTATTCCTGGTCCCTATCTTGCAATTCCTTGATCGTGTCTTGAACCTGATTCAATCTGCTGTTGAGCCCGTCAATGGCTTGTCTCATTTCTGCATTGTCTTTACTCACTTCCCTCTCTTCCTCCCTCAGCTCTTGCACATTTTTCTGTAGATCCGTCAGCATTGCTATGACTTTCATCCTGAATTCTTTTTCTGGAAGACTATGCATGTCGATTCCTTCAGATTCTTTCTCTGGTGTGGTGTTTGTCTGGAGGTTTGTCTGTATCATATTCTTATGTCTTCTCATGACTATAGAATTAGCTGTTGGTAGTTGTCACGTATATCCGCTGGGCTCTTTATGACTTTAAAAAGGAAAGAGAAGAGAGGAGAGAAAAGAAAAAAAAGAAAACAAAGAGAAGAAAAAAAATACTTCTACTAATAAAAAAAGTAAAAAGAGAGAAAAAGGAAAAGAAAAGAAAGAAAAATAAAAAGCAGCAACACATAAAAGAAACAACAACAACAACAACAACAACAAAAACAAAAACAAAAACAAAAAACCCCCACTGGGTGTGGTTTCTGTGTGAATGCTGTTGGTGGCGCTATTGCTCCACTATTCAAGAGCCGTGGCCACGTCGCTCCACATGGCCCTTTAAAGCTGTGGCCAGGGTGAGAGTGAATTGGAGGCTGTTGAACTAGAGGGAAAGGAAAAAAAAGGAAAAGAAAGGGGAGAAAAAACAATAACGAAAAAGAAAAAAAAAAGCCCCTGTGAGTCGGTTCTGTGTGAATGCTGTAGGTGGCTCTGTTGCTGCACTATTCCAGAGCCATGGCCGTGCTGCTCCGCAAGGCCCTTTGTAGCTCTGGCTGGGTTGGGAATGAATGGGAAGCTGTTGATCTCTGTGGGGGTCTTAATAGCAGTCACCCTTTGCCAGTCGCCAGCTGAGGGGTCCAAAGCTCCCCAGGACTCCCAGCGTGCTGGGCTCAGGTTGCGGGACTATCCGGCCCCTCTACTGAGTTCCTGTCTCTTTACGACTGCTGAGAAAGAGCGCGCGCTTTTCTTCCCCCCCTTTTTTTCCCTTCTCTCTCCTTCCCGGAGCTTGCCGTGGGCAACTTGCACGTTCAGGGCTGGGACCCTGTGCCCTCTGTCTCTCCAATCTCCACTACACCGCCAGCTGTGTGTCGGCGCTCCTGGCATAGACTTCCACTCCCTCCTGGCTCTGAATCCTCTCCTCCCGCTGGAGCGCTGGGGGAGAGGAACGCTTGGTTCCTCCGGGGTCACGACTTCGTACCTTACCCACTTTGCTGGGACTCCCGCCGGAGTGCTGGGGTGGAGGAGTGCTCTGGTCTTGCTGGGTCGCGGCTCTGTCCCGCCTCGCTGGGTGCCAAGTCCTCTCTCCGGAGTGTCTGACTGCCAGAGCTCTGGGGGGGAGGAGCGCTCGGTCCGCCCGGGTCGTGGTCGTGGCTCCATACCTTACCCGCCTTGCCGGGACTCCCGCCGGAGTGCTGGGGTGGAGAAGCGCTCTGGTCTCGCTGGGTGCCGAGTCCTCTCTCCGGAGTAGCTGACCGCTGGAGCTCCGTACGCTGTGCACTTTCCCGTGTATTCTCATCTCTCTTTTAGGGATAGTTGTATTTGCTGTTTTTTCGTGAATAAATATAATGTTGGGAGGAGTTTTTCTGCCTGTCCGCTTATGTCGCCATCTTCCCGGAAGTCTCTTTAATCTTCTTGTCTAGTTTGTCCTTCCAGAATAGAGAATCCAACTCCAGATGTTGCTGCTTAACCTAGTGACATGATTTGTTCTGTCTCACCTAAAAGCTATGAAGCTAAAAATAGTGATATCCATAGCACCCAAGATAAAAACTCCCATCTTCTGAAAGCCTCCAGACCGACCATTAATTGATAGAGACCTAGCTCCACCCCTTACTGCGCCCCCTTTCAGCATGAAGCAGCCGGAGCAGTCGTCGCCCCCTTTCCCTAGCAGCAACTAAAGTCTCTATCTGTAAAGAAAAGAATGAGACAGAGACTGTGAGTGTAGTCAGAGTGGGAAGAGAGCCTCCATAAAGGGCAGGGCGGAATGTTTGCAGTCAGAGCAATGTAACTACATGCAAAAAAACTCCCTACTAAAATTCTGTGTTAAACATTAAGTTCTAGGGTCTTTCTTCAGTGAAATGAGTTAAAGCTTAAAGAGCCAAAAGCAGCTTAGCCTAGAATGTTTTGAGTGTTCCACGGCAAATAAAATAAATGTCTCGGCAGGACCCATAACTTCGCTGTAAGCAACCCTAGCAGGCAGACAGCAGCCCAGCCCACCTTAGAAGCAGAGCAAGTAGTACAAGTTCACACCCTAAGCCTTCTCTTCACATTATCAAGGTATATGTAGCATGAGATGCATCTTTCCTGCTCTAATAAATTATCCTAGAAATAGTCATGAAAAACTTCTCCAAGCTCTGCCGTCTAATTGTGACAACCTGAACTGCTTAACATATGAGATGTGAACAGTTTCCAAGAATGTGTTGTTTTAATTTGTCTGATTTTCCTGCTTTTGCTATGTATTTGTATTCCTATTCTCCTAGCATGTGTATAGAGTGCAGTTGCTAATTTTAAGCCAATACATACTTGTGCTACTTTTCAAAAGTTAACTTCAAGAAATAAGTGAATCATATGCTGATTCCCCACCTGCATTTGCTGCAAGAATATAATCATGTATATTATAATTTTATCCTGAATTATAGCTGTTAGCTGTCCTCTCTTTTATATTTTATCTCCCTATTTAGTCCCAAGAGATGGCTAGTTAGCCAAAGACAAGTAAAAATAGCAAAGAAAGTACCAACCTAAAACAGGACACAGACCATTGCTGTCTGTGTACCAATGACGAGTAAGGGCCTTCCTGTGCTATATCAACCTAAGACAGGCACAGTCGCAAGAGACCTCAGGTGAGCAACGTGAAAGCCAACTAAAGTGAGGCATAGAACCTCACCCCCCCTCAGATAAAAGAGACATTCTCTGTGACAAACTGTGTCACAGGTCGAGCGCAGCTAAAATCTCTGTCATTTAAAAACTTTGGGCCCATGATTGGACCCAATGTACAAGAGAAAAGGAGAATGTGAGACCCTAGAATTAGCAGAAGAGAAGCCATTTTAACAAATCTAACTGTGTGAACCTAAGTGAAAGACAGAACAAGGCTGACTCTGTTCTTTGTGCCTAATCTCTCAGTGAGGCCTAAACTAGGCGGGAAGAAATCTTGAAAAGTCCCCTGAGCACAAGAAGGCAAGAAAGTCTTATCTCAAGGCCGGCCATCTGTGCCCAGTGCTCCAGGCGTACGATGTACATGCCTTAAGAACACAGACAAATGGCCACCGGGGCCTGTAGACCCCCACCCTTAATGGTTCCCCTAGCAATGCTTCTGCTCCTTGAAGATAACATACCTCTACCAGTTAAAATTGAATAAGTTTGCATCCTTCATTTACATGAACGGACCCCAGTGAGAACTAACAACCACCCACTGGACCATAGATAACATACTTTGCAAGTTACATCATTACAGTCAAGCCAGCCGAACTTAGCCAATAACAATTGTTAACTTCCGAAATCCCCAATCAGCTTATGCTAAGTTAGAATCCCCTCTTCCAGAACTTGTAATGTATAAAACCCCTGCCTAACCTGAGCTCGGGGCTCACATTCCTGACCCGCTGCGTCGGTGAAGAGTGTGAGTCCAAGCTCGAGCTTGAAATAAATGACCCTTTTGTGTTTACATCGGAATCGGCTCCTTAGTAGTCTCTCGGGGACTCGCGACTTGAGCACTATCATGTTAATCTTTCATGATTTCCTATATCTGAAGTTAAACTCTGTAATGGATATCATGATTAAAACGAACTAGACCCAATTAACTGCCTATATAATGCCCTACGTAACTCAAATTTTACATAAAAGATTATTGGTTTTTTAAAATCTGCAATGACTTAAAATAAGCTTCTCAAGCACAATCTAAAGTTCCATGTAGCAAAAAATCCACTACCATAAATATACAATTATATAATTAACAAAAATACCCAGAACTTGCCAACTCATGTTCTTAAAACTAGATTTAAAGAATTAATTCTATAGAAAATGATCAAAACTAAGAGATACTCAACCCCATATACACTTTCCTAATGTCCCCACGGGATACTGAGAACACAAGTACAGAATGAAGACAAATGAAAAGAGAGATACAGGTTGACATCTGACTAAAAGCTTGCTGTGCACACTGGGAAAGAAGAAGCTATATAAGCCATGGGGATTCAACTCTTAATTTCTTCTCTCTGGTCATAAAAGAGGCACCCTCAACATAGGCTAAGTGTCTATGTGAAAAAAAGCATAAAGAAATCTATTGGGTTGGGAGGGACTGCAGAGAATCTATCAACATTTGTTTGAAAAGACCTTCCAGGCTCTCAGAACTTACACTTAAATAATGTGACCCTTCTGGACAGGACAATAATGAGACAGATTAGACCCTTCAAGGGGTGATTCATCCTTGGATGCAGGGACAGCAGGTCTCCAATATAAAGCTTAGATCCAGCGAGTTTGCTTAAGTGTCTGGGCAGCTTTCTGTGGCTCAGTAACTAACTAGCGGGTGTGGGGCACCTACAGTCCTGGGACAGGTTACTAAAGGAGGATCCAGACTGAGCAACCAAATGCACCACTCTTCCGACCGGTCCTCAGACAGCACCTGCTTTTCTCCTCTTGTCTAAGCAGAGGACAAGTCCCCATACAAGATCCCCCAGGTGCTTACACACCCCTTTACAATACCTGTCATCTAGCTTCGATTTTGAAGAAAACTCTTAAAAGCAGTGTAATGAAACAATTCAAAGTAGATTTTAAAAGAAAAGCAGCTCAGCTCAACAACTCTAGAGGGAACACAGTGTGAAAGTGAGAAAAGAGAATGCATGCACTCGGCGCAGAAGACTCTTCTCAGTGAGACCGGGACCGTGGGCTTAGACAGAGTAGGGTGAGGGCCTCTGGAAAAACAAGATAACCATTGTGAGGTTTGCACAGGAGCCCAACTTATTTTTCTAACTTTACCCAAGTGCTGCCTTCCTTCCTCCAGCCCTAAACAAATGATTTGCTGCAACTTGGGCAATGTAGCAAACAAGCCCAAAACAACAGAAGGCAGGAAGGATTTCATCTTGAAATCCAATTAGTTAAAAGTTTAAGTAAAAATGACTCAGCCCACCTTTGGAGTAAATCAGGAAGCCTTGAGTGATATGCTCCCAGACCAGGAAGCTGCTATCCTGGGAGGGAATTAGATCAGTAAAGTTCTTGTAAATAACCAGGAAGACTAAGAAGAAACTTAGTATTTCTTCAAAAGCATTTGGAACCACTTAACAGGTATACATCCCTAGCCCTTTGTCTCTCAACTGCCTATAAAAACCCCTAGACAACATACCACCTGGGGACCCTCTTGTCCCCTCCTGGCGTGAGCCAGGAGCTCTGTCCTTTCACTCTATCTCTGAATAAAAGCCTGTACCTTGCCTGTTTGCAAAGTTCATTCTTCGGCTTCGTGAACAAGAACCCCGGCATCACCAGCACGTGTAACCCTCTCCAGTTTCTCACTGGTCCTTAAACGTGACCACCCATGCATTTCCCATGCACTCGAGGTCTGTAATATAAAACGAGAGGGTCCTTCAAGGCCCAGAGAGTTACTGTATCAATTATAAAATCTTTGGGGGGGCCAATATTTTAACAACCACCTTTCTTAATATCCCAGAAGCCTTCGATTAAAACACACCCAGAAAGGGGGGATACCTCCTGCAAATGCTTTCTTCTATTCTTCCAAACCCACCACTTTCCTGCATTTCACGGGATGGGGAAAATGTTACGAGCAGGTGACCTGCCCACACTCTTAATAGAGCAGGGGACAGGAGGACATCTTCGCCCCTCCGCTCACCGTGAACCTCTGGACGGGCTCCGCTGAAGGAGGAAGAACCTCCTGCAAGCCGAGCCGAGTGTGCTGTGCTTCTCCCTCCTTCCTGCAGGTGGAGGCAGGCAGGAAAAGAGCCTGTTCCAAAGCCAAGAGCCCCTGTGCTTAGATGGGAAAATGAAGCCAGAGAAAGCCCTGTGCTTCTGGAAAATGAGAAAGGAGGCAAGCAGACAGGTGCTACGATTTTCAAAATATTGTAAAATTCTAGCCTGATGACAAATAGGTTTCCAGTAACTTTATTCATTGACGAATTGGAAGTTAAAATTCCTTTCTCTCTTCCAGAATCAAGTCTGCAATCCCAACAGCTAGAAAGCAGTGTGGTAAAACGCCCTCTCCTGAATTAATTGATATGCAAGTTGCTTTCTCTCTGTAGCTCCTCGCTGTTGCCTGGAAACAGGAAACCCTTCCCACCTACATGCTTCCTGACTATTCCCCCCGTCTCCCTCTTACACTGCAGTGAATGCACCTGGCCATACTTCTGGAAACTGTTTATCTTAAAGAAGAGCAGATTCTTTTAAACAGAGCAATGGCAGAAATTTTGCCACTCTACTGTCTAGGGAGTACATTTGCTAGCCAAACAAGTAAATCCCCCAAACTTGAGTTACCTAGGCAGGAGAACACACCCTCACCCCCCCTCCCAAATTGCACTTTACTAAAAACATTAAAAAATGGTAAATGTTAAAAACAGATTTATTAAAACAAGCATGTCAAATAAAAACAAAGTTATCCTGAGTTCTTTAACCTACTGCCTTGCCTCACTGATGTTTTCTTAAAAACGCTACTTTCTTGGGGTAAGGGAGAACACCATATCTTCAATGGCCCCCTATTCTCCAACCACCACAGTCACCTTGATGCCTCCTTAACTTCAACACCCACATCACACCAATTGCTAAGCCCTTATGAAGTTTATATTTACTCTTCTCTCATTTGATCTTTCCTGGCCACTCCTTTGCTACCACTGAAGGTTGAGTATGAATTAATTTCCTTTTAAAGATTATTGCAGCAACAAGAGCTACTTTTATTATCAATTCCTTAAAGAATACCAAATGCCAAGAAGTACAGAAGCTCCTTATATGTTTCTTCTCTCAGTTCCTTTCAGTAGTCAATGGGGCAGATACTATTATTACCCACTCTAAAAGTAAGGAAACTGAGATTTAAAGAGTTAAGTAACTTGCCCCAAGTCACATGCACTTAAAGTAAGCCTCAAGTTCCTTCTAGGAAGACACAAGAACATTTTTGTTCGAACCCTTCCTTCTATTTCTACTGATTTTTCTCCTCAGAAATATTGTTTTGATAAACGTAAAACCAAAAATGTGCAGTTGCTTCCTTACAAGGTGAATCACATTGTGCTTGGCAGTCACACCAACAGTACCACGCACAGGCCCATCCCCTCCCTTCAGAGAGGAACAGGTGTGTGAGAGATCCCTTTTAGTATTTTAATTAATGGGATTTATGGCAACAAATTTTATGTCTTTCAGAAATGCAGTAAAAAATAAACCTCTTCCTGTGGTTTAATGTTTATACAGAGCTTTGGGAGAAAAAAACTGTGAAGAGTAAGTTTTGGTCAGTCTCTCACAGCCAAAGACACAAGCATTAGGGAATGCAACAAAATTCACAAGGTAAAATAGCTAGCCAGAAAGATAAATGTAGATCAGTCCTTAGAATGCTGACTTGTACATAAAGAATACTTAATATCAGAAAGTAAATTTGTATCAAAAATTTATTCAGCTTATAATTTTGTCCTGTTAACCTACCCTTGGTTAACAGTTCTATAAATCCTCTTAAATTTTGGCCTTTGGTTTTGGCATGAAATACACAAACAAGCTGAACTACTACATCTTAGATGAAACAAAAAAAAACCTCTAAAGCAGAAATTGAAAATTAGAAACTGCCCCAAAGTTAGTGAATTAAAGAGGTCATTAAGTTGAAATTATAAACCGTTATTGAGAATTTCCAGATAACATATTCTCTGGTTTTAAAAAAAGTCAGCTATCCATTCAAAAAAATATAGTGTTTTGTTTCTTAAATATACTGAAGAAATCACTAAGTTTGTGCCAATAAAATCATGAAATATCCATTTAATTCTAAGCAAACACCATAGGTAGGCCTGGTTTCCAGTTGCAGCATAATGATTTACCAGTCACCTCAACTTTAGCATATTCTTTGTATTGCCTTAGCCTCAGTTTCCCCACATCTGCAAAGATAACAATGGCAACTTTGACTCTATCAGTAAGTTGTTCTGAAAATCAAATGAGAATGCGGATAGGATCTAAAAATACAAATTTAGTTTTTCATCACATTTTGATTCTCATCACATTTTAAATTGTCAAACATCTAAGAAATACTTGACATCAGCAATCCTATAATTTCTGGCATACATGCTTCATTTATCTACATTTAGAAAGCTTACTTTTTCATCTTCACTAAAACTTTGGAAACACTATGTTACTCTAGGCCTACAGGCCTATTAAAATTATTTAAATTAGACATTATTACCCAGTGAAATTAGCACAATGACCAGTATACTACGTCAAAAATTATTAAGATATGATTTTTACTTATGAAATGTTCAGCCATGGAAAATTTTATCCAAAGCCAAAACTAAAAAACCTAAAGGAAATAGGTGGATGTGGTATCAATAAAAACCAGTACTATAACTAGCACAGTCCTGTATGTTACTATGTTAGACTACAGATACCCATTCTCAATAGTTGGCCACTGTTGGCAATTTTGCCAGAAAATAATATGTTGTTGAGCTGGTAGGTTTTTGGGTATTTTTTCCTAAGTGAAAATCTATGTCACTCACTGCAAAATACAATCCAGAAACATCTTATTCACAGAAAACTGATATAATCAAGCAAACCCAGGATAATCAAACTGTCCATGAAAATTGGCAATAGAATGAGAGGTCAAACCTGAATTGATATTTTTATTTTCTAAATTTAAGATGACTTATAATCTGACACAAAACTAAATAGTCTACTTTATAAAGTGGTGAGGGACGGACAGGAAAGGAAAAGGGAAAGACAACTGAGAGTTTCACTGTTTTTAATTGAAGTTATATAATAAGACAACTATAGAAAAGAGCAAATTCTTGACAGGAACCTTTATCAAGTTCATTGAGACAAATGTGTTTTTAGGCCTAGATTATCCAGATAATGGTCTTGGTTTTGCCATTAAAGCTTTTAAGAATAGAAACATTGGTTAAGTGCCAGCTTTATTTTGGATTTATGTAATATTTTGGTTCTGATACACCTTTCATTTATCCTTCTTATATTTAAGTCTGAGAACGATTCTAACAGTGATCATATACTTAAGGTATTAAAAACTAACTGGACATTTGGACTACAGCAACTATTATAAAACTTCAGTAACCCAGAGAGTACACTTGAGTTGGCTTATACTGCCCTCTACAGCCTTGAGTCATCCCTTCCGAAAAACACATCTATAGTTTTGGAATGTGGAAACACAGAACAAGGGGCAGAGAAATATTCTTTGGCATTCAGTTTCATCTCTAAATCACATTAATAAAATGGTAACTTGAAAGCTGGGTTTTTAAATACTGTAACATACCTTTTAACTCATTTTTATTCACTAAGTTCCCAATGAGGAATTTCCCTTACTTCATTTCAACAAATAATTATTGTTTATTATTATTCATGACACTCTGCTAGGTGTTAGGAGTACCAAAATATGTTATCCTTTATCCGTCATTATTTCCAAAGAGCAGCCTAACTTTTAAAAGATAATAAAATATATGTATCTATATATAAAATAATTTAAAATTAATTTATTTGAAATTACATTTCTTGAAAGATCAATCTAAAGCTGCTATATTGCAAAGAATAGTAAAACGACCTGTACCCAAATATAATTTAATAATAGAATGTTATCTTGAAGTAAGGGAATGCTGAGTGTGAACCTGGAGTCTTCTATCTGCTGTGTGATCATGGATAAGTAACTTAACCTTTCTTGATCTCTATTTTCTCATTTATAAAATGGGGATGTTTATACTTCTTGCCATCAGTTTTGGGGAAAAATAAGTGATACAGTCTTTAAAACCAGATTGCCTTCTTATAATGAGTGTTCAATAAATTATAGCTATTAAATTATCTATTGCCCATATTTTCCAAAGAAAAATGGAGACACATGGTCTGAAAAAATGTTAGTGTACATATGAAGACAATGAGAAAGGAAATTTTTAATTAGGACTATCCCAGAAAATCAAAACTGTATATTTCCTCTAAAATCTACTGAAAATAATTAACAAGGCTATAACAATATTTAATCTATAACTCCACTTTTATCAGACTGACGTGCTACCTACTGTGCTAAAGAGGCACCTTATAGCTCCACCTTTAAAGCCTAAATAATATTTCCACAAACATTTATGATTTGTACCTTAAGAAATTCTGAGTTTATACAGAGAGATATCAGATAATTTTGCCCTACTTTAAGAATATTTCAATCTCCACTAAAAATAAACAACTTGGTTCTTTTTGTTGTTTAGATTTAATTAACCTATGTGTACATTAAAGGATCATAATAGTGAAATGTTAAAAAACACCTGCATTAAAGTTAAGTTAATCATTGTGAATGTGATCATATTTCAGTAATAAGGGTGGGTGAAGATTAAATATGATCTTTTTTTGTTTTTACTGGGTTAATCTATTTATTACTAAATTGAGATAACATTAAAAATTAGTATTCAAGTTGCAAATTTACTTAAAAATTTTAAATAATCCAGAAAACACATGTGTTGACACACTAGCTGTAAATTAAAGGCACTAACTTCTTTTGATGACAAAATTAACAGAGTGGCTCATTTAACATTACTCATTGGAATTTTTTTGTTTTATATTTAAGATAAATCAGTCCTTCCAGAAACAGATTAGCTTTCCCAGTCATATTTCAATAGAAATAATCTTTTATTGGAATGGTTGATTATTTAAATGTACTTTTAAAAATCAGCTTGTTTATACTTTGTATATTAAACAGTAAAATGATTATACTGTATTGATGGTAATTTTAATCCTTTTTAAAACAATTTACAAACATACTAATGATCAGAAGGTTAGGAAGAAAGGAGGTAAGAATTTAGCTGTAAATATAAAACATTTACATATAAAGATAGACTAACATGCATTTACTTTTAACATGACAACCTCCTATCCATTTCAAGCATTTTTGGCTTCTCTGAAGAACAACAAACCTGGTAAAATGTCCTTTGCAGAAGGCCATTTGTCTCAAGACAATGTATTAAATGAGTTAATTTTTTGCTCTTCCTTTAAAAAATGAATGATTGTCACAAATTCTTTCACCAGGATTTTGTAAAGTAAAGAAAGAAATACCTAAATATTGCAAACTCTATAAAGTTCAAGAGACGTAAGAGTTCAGAAGTGGTCATCAGCACACAGGGGTTCTGGTCAGAAATAACTGTATCATCCTAAGTGCCTTAAAGAAGGTAGTGTACTTTCTCGGTAATATTTTCAGTCTCTTAGTCTAACATGACATAATTTCCCATAACCTTTATTTACCCTTTCATATTACTTTGATGAATGATTTATCACAAAATAAGTACATTATCCTTTCAGAAAGAGTAAATGCCCTGCTCAGTTGGTGGCAAGCAGTGGAGAACCTGCACCAATATTATCTAGCTCTACTGATGAATCCCTACAAGTGGATTAAATGATGCACACACAGGGACCAAACACTGAGCAGGAAAGCAAGGCTAAGGAAGAAATTAAATAAGAAACACAGTCAAACGTAGACCAAACACTTCTCTTTTATAAACACTGTATACTTAGTAAGTTTAAGAAGCCAGAAGAAGAACCAGTGGTCCAAAATTTCCTTCTATATAATGAATTTCAACAACTGAGAGCAACAAGATAGATGCTTTCAGGGGAATTAGATGTCAAGAAACTATCAAAGGTATTTTCTTAACGTTATTGTAAAGTAATTGCTGAATTAAATGAGATAACAACTGTGAGTAAAAGGACCTAGTACAGTACCTGGCATATAGTGTCTAATAAGTTAGTTAATATAATTGTGGTTACAGAATTTCCTCTCTACAACCACATAGCTGAGTGGCATTTTTTATCACAATTTTGCTAGAAAACTGAAGCCTAAACAGAGGCATCAAGTAACCAACCATAACAGTTAAGTGGTAGTGAAATAAGAGCTGAACACAGGCCAGTGTAATTATTGCTTATACCAGACATGTATTTTGCATGAACTTCAAAATCATCTGGATGTATTATATAAAAAGGACCTTGACTCCAGGAAATGAAAGTTTGGAAAACTTGGAAATGAAAAATGTATTTACTGAAGTAAAGACTTAATAGTAGGACAGATACCACTTAAAAGAATACCACTGAAGAATGAGCTTGTGAGCTGGAACCTGCAGCAAAGATTTCTCCAGAATGCCAACAAAAAAGGGATAAAGGAATAAAACATAAAAAAAGAAAAGCTGAGACACAAAAACACAGAGGACAGATCTCTTTTCTATTAGCAATTCCAAGAGGTAAAGAAAGGAGAGGAGAGGAGAGGCAATATTTGAAAATAGTGTATTTGAGAATTTGACATAACTGAAGAACAGGATTCCAAAGGCATAAAGCCTCACATTGAAGGAAGCTGCTAAGTGCCAATAGGGATAAATCCAAAACAAAACACTTGATATCAAAGAGAAATTTCAAGTAATAAGGACAAATAAAAAATCTTCAAAATTATCAGATTAAAAGAGAAAAGATTATACACAAGAGAGAGCAAACTTCTACTTTTAACAATAATCCAGGGAGAATTTTCTGTCTTTATCAATCTAAGAGGCATGAGACACAAAATGGAGGAAAATAAAAGCATGTTCAAGTTTTCTCTTGTTTAGACAGAAGCTACATATGTTATTAGAATTTATGTTTAAATACATATATTAAAAATGTACTGGAGAGTGAGGGGACTAGATAAAGGTGGTCAAAAGGTACAAACTTCTAGCTAGAAGATAAATATTAGTAGTGACGTAGGGTGTAAAATGATGACTGTAGTTTACACTGCTGTATTAATAGCATAATTGAAACCTGGTAATAATCAAGTAAAACATTGAAGTTCTCATCACAAGGAAGAAACATTTTTTTTGTATCTTTTTGAGATGGATGTTAACTAAACTTACTGTGTTAATCATTTCACAATATAGGTAAGTCAAGTCATTTTACTGTACACCTTAAACTTACACATTCTTGTTATCCATTATATCTCAATAAAACTGAAAGAAGAAATATAAAAATAACTGAAAATCATTACAAAAAAAGTCTGGAAAGTGAAAATCAAGAGAGGGTAATATAAAATAATTAGATTTAAGTAATAATAAATATAAATACACCTATTCAGAGAGATGTTCAGGCTAAATTAAAAAAAAAAGTAAAATCTGCTTATGTTCATATCCATGAAAGACACACCCAAAACAAAATGACACACAAAGTTTTAAAATTCTGGAATGTGAAACCATAGAGCAGGTAAATGGAAAATAG
The DNA here is from genome assembly GCA_029783875.1 of Phataginus tricuspis. Lineage (NCBI taxonomy): Eukaryota > Metazoa > Chordata > Mammalia > Pholidota > Manidae > Phataginus > Phataginus tricuspis. The sequence goes on from JAQQAC010019400.1 coordinate 10,397,241, forward strand.
TACATACAACAGCAACAACAGGCAAAAAGGATATCAATGAGAAAATCTTTAAAAGAGGTAAAGAAATATTTACATTGCCAAAAAAATAATCTTCCAATACAGAACAATGGTCACTGATTCTCACACATTTAACAACATAGCTTGGAAATATATACAGCAAAACAATTCAAATAACAGAAATGGACAAATCACAATCACACTGGGAGACTTTAAAATATCTCTCTCAGGAAGTAACAGAAAAATTAAAAGCAAAACAAGTAATGCTATGAAGGACAGGAATAATACATTCAAATTAACCTAGCAGATACAAGATTAACCTAACAGATATAAATAGGTAGCACTCCGGACTCCACATAAAAATAAATCACATTCTTTTCAAAGACATTAAACGTTCAGAGATTGGTTACATAGCAGACAACAAAGGATATACTGAAAAAAATCCTAAATGCTACTATCCTGCAGGCCACATTTGCTGACCTAAATACAGTAATGTAAGAAATCAATAATGAAGTAATAGCCGAAAACCTTAACTGGGAATTTAAAACTATATTTCTAAGTAACATTGGTGAAAGAGTAAACCAAACTACAATTTTTAAGTATTTCAAATTGACAATGGCAACACTATTTAAGAAAATATGTGAGATGTCACCAAAATGGTACTCATCAGAAACAGTGCAACAAATGACATTAGAGAATAAAAGTTTGATGATAGCTGAATTTCAAAACAAGCAGTAGAAAAAAGAAAAAAAATATTGATTAAGATAAAATAATTCAATGAACACAGGCGGTGAACCAGAGAGAAAAAATTAAGCATTAGAACACTAAAATAAGAGAACTTTATACCAAAAACTTTAAAGCCTACATGAAATGGATAATTTCCTAACAAAATATAAATTATCAAAACCTAATAAAAAACAAACAGAAAACTCAATACACTAACCAAAACCAAAACAAAATAAATAAAGTTAAAGCAGTTGCCAAATATCTACATCCTCAAAAAAAGGCATTAGGCTAAGGCAGTTTTACAGGAGTTCTAATAAACATTCAGAATAAATAATTTTCACCTGTAAAGTGTTAAGTAAACAGTTACATAGCAAAGAGAGGTGTAAGAAACTATATAAGCTGAGCCTTACTTCATTCCATGCTAGAAACAGGTAAAAATATAGCAAAGCAAGGAAAAATTATTTTCCAATCACACTTCAATGCAGATACAAAAATTTTAAGTAAAATTTAAATATAATAAAACTCTGAAAAGAGTAAAATCAAGTGGAGTTTATCTCAGAAATGTAAGGATGATTGCCATCAGAAAACATTAATACATTAACAGGGTTTAGTGTTTTATGTGATTGTTGAGTCACTATATTATACATCTAAAATGAATATAATATTGTGTATCAACTATATTTAAATTTAAAAAGAAACTAAACATGACAGCATTAAAAATAATTTAAAAAGGAAAAAATACATTAAGAGGGTAAAGAAAGAAATTTAAAAGGAAATTTAAATTAAAAAAAATTAATAAAAAAAATTTCTTTTTAAAAGAAAGAAATTTAAAAAGGAAAAAATACATTAAGAGGGTAAAGAAAGAAAATGACAAGTCAACAAATTATTTTACACGTTCGTGGTAAAATTTCTTAGCTAAGAATAGGAGAGAATTTCCCTAATATGATGGAGGATCTAGGAGAAGTACACAGAAAACATCATTCATAGTAATGAAATAAATACTAGATGCATTAAAATATGCAAAAATATACACAAGAAAGGATGCACACTATCACTAGGATTAATCAACATTTATACCAGGGTACGAGCCAATGCATATCAAAAGCAGAGACAGTAAGAAGAAAACTAGAAAAAGTAAAAGATTGGACAAAATGACACAATTACGGTTATTTACATATGATTTTATTTTCTTTAAGAAAATTCCCAAGAGAAACAACTGACAAACTATTAAAACTAGTAAGAGGTATTATAAAGCTATATAATTCAATCTATTATCTCCAGAGAAACAGAAATATACATCAATAGAACAAAATATGTAAGTTCAACAACCAACCCAAAAACACAGGTACATGATAAAAGCATTTCAAATTAGTTAAAGAAAATCCACAATAGTCCAAAGATGGAGCTTTGTTTAGAGAGGTGTGAGGATGGGAGGGGTAAAAGGATTCACCTCTACATAACAATATTAATAGTGAATTTCAGATAGTGTTTTTTTAAAGGCTTAAACATGGGAATCAAACAGATATATGCACAGGCATCTCGGAGATATTGGGGATCTGATTCCAGACCACTACAATGAAGCAAATACTGCAATAAAGCAAGTCAAGTGAATCTTTTGGTTTCCCAGTGCGTACAAAAGTGCTTATGCTACACTGTAGTCAATTAAGTGTACAGTAGAATTATGGCTTTTAAAAAAGTACATACCTTAATTAAATATTTTGCTAAAAAATGCTAAACATCATTTGAACCTTCAGCAAATCATAATCACAAATATAATAATAATGAAAAAAGTTTGAAATGCTGTGAGAATCACCAAAAAGTAACACCAAGACATAAAGTAACATATGCTGCTGGAAAAAGGGCGCCCACGGACTTGCTCAACACAAGGTTGCCACAAACCTTCAATTTGTAAAAAGCATAATATTTGCAAAGTGCAATGAAGCAAACACACTAAAACGCGGTATGCCTGTATAAGAACACACAAGGGAATATACCAATGGTATTGGGGTAGGAGAGGCCTTCTTTTGTACTTTCTTAAAGTACAAAACAAAAAGGCAAAAAGGAAAAGATTGATGAAGTTCACTATATAAACACTGTCAATGTTCCCATGAAAATGGCACTATAAACAAAGCTAAAAGAAAAATAAAATGTGAGAAATATTTGCCATCTATATTAATATATGTTCGACAAAGGAATATATACACTACATATGTAAAGCTTATTCAAAAATAATACTGAAGGAAGAAAAGAAAGCCCATAGCAACATGAACATAGGATATATATATATATGCAGATGATTTTAGGAAAATAAATTGGCTAATAACAGATAGAAAATATGCTAAAATTTCATGGAAAATTATCATGAAAAAAATTAAAACTAGGCATTATTTTCACATAGCAGACTGAAAAATTTTTATGTTTGATAAAAAAGGTGTAGAGGTATAGGAAAACAGTGACCCTGCTTTGCTTTTTTCTATAAAAACATATATATGAAAGTAAGTGCACTGAAAAAATTCTAAAGAATACATACATAATTGATAAAGTAGCTAGCTTGTGGAGTTGGTAGGACAGATGGTAAAATATTAAGATTGGGAATGAAAGTCAAAAGGAAGTATCATTTATTCATTCAACATTCATTCACAAACATTTATTGAGTGTTTATATGTGCCAGACCACCCTGTTATAAGCACTAGATATACAGAGCAAACACAGCAAAGGGCCCTGTTTTCCTGAAGCTTCCCTTCTAGAGGGAGAGGCAGACTCTAAATATGTAAGCCAGAAAGCAATTAAAAACACTTTTATTTTAAATTAAAATAACTTCATAAATTAGCTAGGAAAAATAAAACAGGATTATGTATATTCTGGAAATGTATTGGCCTTTGACAAAGAAAAATAAATTCTATGTATTACCTATGAAATAGAAACATTAATTTTTGAAACATTTTATGAGTTTGTTTTCTGTGTAATGGTTTACACTTAGGGAATTTATGTACATAACAATATTTAACTTGCTGAAATGCCTGGATAAAAATTCAAAGAAAATGAAATCCAGCAATAGACAGGCTGGCAACAAACAGACCAGAAAACAAGGATTTAATAAAATAAATGCAAACTATGTGGCAAAGTACCTGTACATCCATTGTGGCATCAAGTAGAGGGTAGCACCTTGCGTCTGCTTCAAAGAGACTGAGTCAAAAGCCACACTGAGCTTCAGAGAGGTGGTGAACAAGCACATGGGTCTTGAGAAAAAGGCAGAGAAGGGCCCCTGAGGCCACATATCTCTCCATTAACAACCTGCTACTCCTCCCCGCCCACTCACCAACCCTCCCAACACACACACACCAGCCTTGCCCTGAGCTCCTTCCAAACGAGTAGGGAGGAGAAACTGCAGCGCCCAAGGCTGTGGAGTGACAAGACTTCTAAGCCAAAGAACTTTACATGGAATGAAGTAACTTTCTGGCTTCCAGGTCAAAAACAGACGTTGGTTTGCCTACTTCCTAAATATTTACATAATACCACACAAAAATTCCCCCCATATTTTCTGGAGGGAAAACAATTCCTCTGGCTGCTATAGTCTTGTGGTTCAGATAACCTCAAATATTGGTACTTTGTAAGTTACACTATTTGATTAAAATATTGTGTAGCAAGCTAAAGCATGTTAACTCCTTTCTTTTCAGGTTACCCTACAGTCATTTCAGCAGAACTATAAGTGTGAATAGTACTCTTCTTGTTTGGAACTTCTCTCTATTTTCACTCTAAAATTTGACATTAAAAACACAGATTTACAAATCTGGTTAAAAAGGAAGTAGTTTCCAAAACTGAAAAAAGTCCTTCACTTTTTAATTTATCAGTATTTCTTAAAAATATACTCATGAATATGTTTTAAATATTATGACGTACTAAAAATTATGTTCTACTCAGTTAACCTGTCAAGAAAAAATGAATTACATAAAGTGTAATATTAAAAGATTATTTTTTGGTACCTACTGAATAGGACAAATACCAAAATACTAAATAATTACCCATATATAAATCCTGCATTTGTCTACAGCAATGACAGACTCTAAAGAACTATTATTCATTTAAGACACTTATGTCAACATCTGCCTACAATAAAACACATGTTCAAGGCATGAACATTTGAGTAAAGCAAAACTTCCCTGAAAACAAGTATGTTTATTTGAACACACCATTTCAGAACTAAATCAACAAGTGTTTTACGGGTTCACGCTCATAAGGGATCACATGTGTGTTTATTTGAATTTAATCTCATTGAAATAAACACAGCTACGTTTATTTCAACGTGTGAGAATCCATATCTACACATGTTTGTGCAAGAATGAATCATGAAGCCATTACTTGGTGCATGGAAATGTGACTAGGAATTAGTACACAGCACAATCACTTTCTTCAACCATGACATTGAAAATTAAATCTATAGTTAAAAGCTATTTCAGAAAAAAGTGCAATTCAACATATCCCAATGTTTCATTCAAGAGTATCAAGTATTAAAGTCTTTCCTTTATATTTCATTTGAAAAAAAATTAAGTGCAAAGAATATTAAATGACAAGTATGCATGAACCTTTCACCAAAATCTATCATTTTCAAATCTATCAAAATCAATCACCAAAATCTAAGCATATACTTCAGACCTTAAAAAAAAATAGTGTAAATAAAATTGACATCCTCCATTTTTTTTCTTCCTGGTCCCATTTATCTTCATCTCCAATCCTCTTCAGAAGTGGTGACTGACATGATTTAAGCTAAACAATAAAGAACACTGTTTTGCATGTTTTCTAAAACACATATGGAGGATATAAAGTAAAAAGTACTCTACGATTTGCTTTTTGTCGGTCAACATTGTTTTTGAGATTGACCCATTCTATTTGCTTCATTCATTTTAATTGGTTCCTATTTATTCCATCATGTGAATATGCCACAATGTTATGTTTCCCCACTGGTGGTGAATAATGATGTTTTCAGTTTTCCCTACTACAAAACAGTTCTGCCATGAATGTCCTTGTACATGTGCCTTTTGCAGATGTTTGAGAGTTTCTCTAAGTATAACTATATGTAGAACTGCTGCAGCATTTCTCAGCTTTTGCTAAATATTGACAAATTGTTCCCCTGAGTGGTTGTATCAAATTGTATTTTGATTTGGAATGTGTTCTACATGACCAGTATAATCTGTCCCAAGCTTAGTGTTCAAAGAATTGGTTTCCAAAACAAAATTTCACTTATTCTATACCTTAAAACACCTAAGATACAGACTAAGAAAACTTTCATGTTCTTGCTTGATCCACTTAGAATAGTTAGCACAGTGGTTCTCCACAAGAGGTGATTCTGTCCCTACAAGACATTTTGATTGTCATGACAGGGAATGGTACCTGCCACTAGTAGTTACAGGCCAGGGATGTCTCCCTAGTAGTTTCAAAATTATCTTTTGAAGAACAGAATGTCCACATGGTTTGTTCTCGCATAAATTCACTTTCACTCCTTGGCTAAGTATAAATTCAAGAAACTTTTGGCCTATAAAATAATTCTTTAGATATATAGGTAAGTGACCACAAGTGGAAATGTTTTCTGACATCACAAACATTGCTGGACTCAGAATAAAGAGAATAAGCCACAGCACATAATACCATTCTATAGCCCAACTAACCAGAGTATTTACAACATCTCCTTTTGAAGTAATTGACTATACATATCTAAATTGAAACAACTGGAAATACAACTAAATCCAAGTTTCATTGTTTATCAGAAATAAATCCTGGTCTCACTTTCTAGTTGACTTTCTTAGTACCTTGGCTGATGTTTTTGCCATTTACTTAAAAATCTAAATCATAGCAAGAGAAAGAAAGATTTTTAAGCTACACAACTTTATTTCTTTTGGAGAAAAAGAAGTAGGGGATAAAAGATCAAGATACTACTTAGGAAGAGGTGAAAAGACATGTTTGCTTCCACGTGACAGAGAGGATATTTTTTCTTTTATTTTTATCCATTAAATTCAACCCAAATTATATAAACCAGTAAAGGGTTTATCGTTCTCTCAATTTAATATGCAAAATGTAACTTCACTATGAAAATATAGTAAAGATTGCAGTAGAAGGCTGTCCCCTTTCTATGCACTCAAAATCACGTGTGGTACGAAATTTCCCTAGCAATAGCATTAGGGGAAGCTGCAGAAGAAGATTCTTTGTAATATCAGCAGGGTAAGCAACCTACAATTGGATTGTTTAGTTGAGTAAAATAAAAGTCCTATTGCTGGATGTGCTATTTAAGTAATGATGCAACAATCACCAATGTGATATGGAAAATATAGTATAAATTGCAGTAGAAGGCTGTCCTCTCTGTATGCACACTAAATCTGTTGTGGTACGAAATTTCCTTAGTAATAGCTTTAGGGGAAGCTACAGAAGAAGATTCTTTCTAATATCAGCAGAGTAAGGAACCTACATTTGGATTCAGTTTAGTTTTTAGTAAAGAAAGGACTTGCTGGATCTGCTCTTTAAGTAATCATGCAACCATCTCCAATGTGATATGCAAAACATAGTAAAGATTGCAGTAGAAGGCTGTCCTCTCTGTGTGCACAATAATCCCTTGTGGTATAACATTTCCTTAGCAATAGCATTAGGGGAACCTGCAGAAGAAGATTTTTTCTAATAACAGCAGTTTAAGCAACCTACATTTGGATTCATTTTAGTTAAATAAAATAACTTGCTATATGTGCTATTTAAGTAATATGCAACCATCTCCAATGTGATATGGAAAACAGTAAAAATTGCAGTAGAAACTGTCCTCCCTGTATGCACTCTAAATTCCGTGTGGGTCGTAATTTCCTTAGCAATATCATTAGGGTAAATAGCAGAAGGCGATTCTTTCTAATATCAGCAGTGTAAGGAACCTTCATTTGGATTCAGTTTAGTTGAGTAAAATAAGGAGTTGCTGGATGTGATATTTAAGTAATCATGGACCCATCTCCAATGTGATATGGGTAAACATAGTAAAGATTGCAGTATAAGGCTGTCCACACTGTATGCACTCTAAATCCGTGCGGGTCAAAATTTCTTTAGCAATATCAAAAGGGGAAGAAGCAGAAGGAGGATCGTTCTAATATCAGCAGTGTAACCAACCTACGTTTGCATTCAGTTTAGTTGGGTAAAATAAGGACTTGCTGGATGTATTATTTAAGTAATCATGCAACCTTCTCCAGTGTGATATGGAAAACATTGTAAAGATTGAAGTAGATGGCTGTCCTCTCTCTATGCAGTATAATCCCGTGTGGTACAACATTTCCTTAGCAATCGCATTAGGGGAAGCTGCAGAAGATTTTTCTTGTATCAGCAGTTTAAGCAACCTAAATTTGGATTCATTTAAGTTGAAGAAAATAAGGACTAGATGGATGTGCTATTTAAGTAATCATGCAACCATCTCCAATGTGATATGGAAAACAAAGTAAAGATTGCAGTAGAAAGCTGTACTCTCTGTATGCAGTCTGAATTTCGTGGGTTTGAAATTTCCGTAGCAATACAAGTAAGGGAAGTTGCAGAAGAAGAGTCTTTGTAATATCAGTAGAGTAAGCAACCTACATTTGGATTCAGTTCAGTTGAGTAAAATAAGGACTTGCTGGATGTATTATTTAAGTAATCATGCAACCTTCTCCAGTGTGATATGGAAAACATTTAAAGATGGAAGTAGAATGCTGTCCTCTCTGTATGCACTCAAAATCTCGTGTGGGTCGAAAATACCTTAGCAATATCATTAGGGGAAGTAGCAGGAGAAGATTCTTTCTAATATCAGCAGTGTAAGCAACCTACTTTTGTATTCAGTTTAGATGAGTAAAATAAAGACTTGCTGGATGTGCCATTTAAGTAATCATGCAACCATCTCCAATGTGATATGGAAAACATAGTAAAGATTGCAGTAGAAGGCTGTCCTCGGTATGCAGTATAAATCCCGTTTGGTACGAAATTTCCTTAGTAATAGCATTAGGGGAAACTGCATAAAAGATCCTTTCTAATATCAGCAGTGTAAGTCGCCTGCATTTGGACTCAGTTTAGTTGAGTAAAAAAGGACTTTAGAGATGCTCCTTTCAAGTAATTATGCATTCATCTGCAATGTAATATTGAAAACATAGTAAACATTGCAATAGAAAGGTGTTCCTTCTGTTTGCACTAACTCCGGAAATAAGTGGGCTGCAAATAGGTCTTTGCACTACCATTGGGGGAAGCTGCAGAAGAAGATCCTTCCTAATAAGAGCAGTGTAAGCAACCTATATTTGGATTCAGTTTAGTTGAGTAAAATGAGGAGTTGTGCAACCATCAGTAATGTGATATGGGAAACATAGTATTGATTGTAGTAGAAGGCTGTCCTCTCTGTTTGCACTCTAAACGCGGTGTATTACGAAATTTCCTTAGCAGTATTATTAGAGGAAATTGCAGAAGAATATTCTTTCGAACATCAGCAGTGTAAGTAACGTACATTTGGATTCAGTTTGGTTGAGTAAAATAAGGACGTGCTGGATGTGCTATTTAAGTAATCATGCAACCATCTCCAATGTGATATGGAAAACAGAGTAAAGATTGCAGTAGAAAGCTGTACTCTCTGTATGCAGTCTGAATTTCGAGGTTTTGAAATTTCTGTAGCAATAGAACTAGGGGAAGTAGCAGAAGAAGATTCATTCTAATATCAGCAGTGTAAGTAACCTACATTGGGATTCAGTTTCGTTGAGTAAAAGAAGGACTTGCTGGATTTACTATTTAGGGAATCACACAACCTTCTCCAATGTGATATGGAGAACATAGTACAAATTGCAGTAGAAACTGTCCTCTCTGTACAAACTCTAAATTTCGTATGGGTCGTAATTTACTTAGCAATATCATTAGCGGAAGCAGCAGAAGGCGATTCTTTCTAATACCAGCAGTGTAAGGAACGTACATTTGGATTCAGTTTAGTTGAGGAAAGTAAGGACTTGCTGGCTGTGCTACTTAAGTAATCATGAAACCATCTCCTATGTGATATGGAAAACATAGTAAAGATTGCAGTAGAAGGATGTCCTCTCTGCACTCTAAACACGGTGTATTGCGAAATTTCCTTAGCAGTAGTGTTAGAGGAAGCTGTAGAAGATTCTTTCTAATATCAGCAGTGGAAGTAACCTACATTTGGATTCAGTTTAGTTGAGTAAAATAAGGACTGGCTGGATGTGATATTAAGTAATCATGCAACCATCTAAAATGTGATATGGAAAACATAGTAAAGATTGCAGTAAAGGCTTTCCCCTCTGTACGCACTATAAAACCCCTGTGGTACAACATTTCCTTAGGAATAGCACAAGGGAAACTGCAGAAAAGATCCTTTCTAATAACGGTAGTGTAAGCAACCTGCATTTGGACTCAGTTTAGTTGAGTAAAAAAGGCCTTACGAGATGCCAAACTGAAGTAATCATGCACTCATCTGCAATGTAATATTGAAAACATAGTATACATTGCTATAGAAAGCTGTCCTTTCTGTGTGCACTCTAACTCCTGAGATAAGTGGGCTGCAAATAGGTCTTCGCACTAGCATTGGGGGAAGCTGCAGAATATCCTTTCTAATAAGAGCAGTGTAAGCAACCTATATTTGGATTCAGTTTAGTTGAGTAAAATGAGGAGTTGCTAGATGTGCTATTTAAGTAATCACGAACCATCACTAATGTGATATGGGAAACATAATAAAGATTGCAGTAGAAGGCTGTCCTCACTGTATGTACTATAAATCCCGTGTAGTACAACATTTCCTTAGCAATAGGATTAGGGGAAGCTGCAGAAGATTTTTTCTTGTATCAGCAGTTTAAGTAACCTACATTTGGATTCAGTTTACTTGAGTAAAATAAGGACTTGCTGGATGTGCTACTTAAGTAATCAATGCACCATCTCCAATGTGATATGGAAAATATAGTATATATTGCAGTGGAAACCTGTCTTCTCTGTTCGCACTCTAAATTAGGTGTATTTATGGAATTTCCTTAGCAGTAATATTGGAGGAAGCTGCAGTAGAAGATTCTTTCTAATAGCAGTGTAAGTAACCTACATTTGGATTCAGTTTACTTGAGTAAAATAAGGACTTGCTGCATGTTATATATAAGTAATCAATGCAAACATCTAAAATGTGTTATGGAATACATAGTAAACATTGCAGTAGAAGGCTTTCCTCCCTGTAAGCACTATAAATCCCGTGTGGTATGAAATTTTCTTAGGAATAGCATAAGGCGAAGCTGCAGAAAAGATCCTTTCTAATATCAGCCGTGTAATCAACCTCCATTTGCACTGAGTTTAGTTGAGTAAAAAAGGCCTTGCGAGATACCCCATTAAAAGTAATCACGCATTCATCTGCAATGTAATATTGTAAACATAGTAAACATTGCAATAGAAAGCTGTCCTTTCTATATGCACTGTAACTCCCAGAGACAAGTGAGCTGCGAATAGGTCTTAGCACTAGCATTGGGGGAAGCTGCAGAAGAAGATCCTTTTTCAAAGAAGCAGTGTAAGCAACCTATATTTGTATTCAGTTTAGTTGAGTAAAACGAGGACTTGCTGGATGTGCTATTTAAGTAATCATGCAACCATAACTAATGTGATATGGGAAACATAGTATATATTGCAGTAGAAGGCTGTCCTCTCTGTTTGCACTCTAAACACTGTGTATTACGAAATTTCCTTAGAAGTAGTATTAGAGGAAGTTGCAGAAGAAGATTCTTTCGAATATCAGCAGTGTAAGTAACCTACATTTGGACTCAGTTTGTTTGAATAAAATAAGGCCTTGCTGGATGTGATATTTAAGTACTCATGCAACCATCCCCAACGTGTTATGGAAAACATAGTAAAGATTGCAGTAGAAGGCTGTCCTCTCTGTATGCTGTATAAATCCCTTGTGGTAGGAAATTTCCTTAGGAATAGCATTAGGGGAAACTGCAGAAAAGATCCTTTCTAATATCAGCAGTGTAAGCAAAATAAAGTTGGATTCAGTTTAGTTTCAGTAAAATAATTTCTTGCGGGGTGCCCCATTCAAGTAATCCTGCAACCATCTCTAGTGTGTTATGGAAAACATAGTAAATATTGCAGGAGAAAGCTGTCCTTTCGGTGTGCACTTTAACTCCGAGAGATAAGTGTGCTTCCAATCGGTCTTTAGCACAAGCATTGAACTAGGGAAACTGCAGAAGAAGATCCTATCTAATATCACGAGTGTAAGCAACAGAGAGTTGAATTAATGTTGTTTCAGTAAAATAAGGCTTTGCGGGATGCCCCATTCAAGTAATCCTGCAACCATGTCCAGTGTGATATGGAAAACAGTAAACATTGCAGTAGAAAGCTGTCCTTTCTCTATGCACTCTAACTCCCGGAGATAAGTGTGCTGCCAATAGGTCTTAGCACCAGCATTAGAGGTTGCTGTAGAAGTTCCTGTCTAATATCAGCAGTGTAAGCATCCTAGAGTTGGATTCAGTTTAGTTTCAGTAAAATAAGGCATGGCGTGATGCCCCATTCAAGTAATTCTGCAAACATCTCCAGTGTCATACAGAAAAAATAGTAAACATTGCAGTAGATAGCTGTCTTTTCTATATACACTCTAACTCCCAGAGATAAGTGTGCTGCCAATAGATCTTAGCACCAGCATTAACCTAGGGGAAGCTGCAGAAGACGATCCTTTCTAATCTCAGCAGTGTAAGAAACCTAGAGTTGGATTCAATTTAGTTTCAGTAAAATAAGGCCTTGTAAGTTGCTTCATTAAGTAATCTTGCAACCATCTCCAGTGTTATATGGAAAACAAAATAAATATTGCAGTCGAAAGCTGTCCTTTCT
>JAQQAC010019400.1:10413157-10426736 GCA_029783875.1 Phataginus tricuspis
TCCCTCCCTTCCCACCCATCTCCCCAGTCCCTTTCCCTTTGGTAACTGTTAGTCCATTCTTGGGTTCTGTGAGTCTGCTGCTGTTTTGTTCCTTCATTTTTTTTTCCCTTTGTTCTTATACTCCACATATGAGTGAGATCATTTGGTACTTGTCTTTTTCGGCCTGGCTTATTTCACTCAGCATAATACCTTCCAGCTCCATCCATGTTGTTGCAAATGGTAGGATTTGTTTTTTTCTTATGGCTGCATAATACTCCATTGTGTATATGTACCACATCTTCTTAATGCATTCATCTACTGATGGGCACTTAGGTTGCTTCCATTTCTTGGCTATTGTAAATAGTGCTGCAATAAACATAGGGGTGCATCTGTCTTTCTCAAACTGGGCTGCTGCATTCTTGGGGTAAATTCCTAGGAGTGGGATTCCTGGGTCATATGGTATTTCTATTTTGAGTTTTTTGAGGAACCTCCATACTGCTTTCCATAATGGTTGAATTAATTTGCATTCCCACCAGCAATGTAGGAGGGTTCCCCTCTCTCCACATCCTCGCCAACATTTGCTCTTGTTTGTGTTTTGGATGTTGGCCATCCTCACTGGTGTGAGGTGATATCTCATTGTGGTTTTAATCTGCATTTCTCTGATGATTAGCGATGTGGAGCATCTTTTCATGTGCCTGTTGGCCATCTGAATTTCTTCTTTAGAGAAGTGTCTATTCATGTCCTCTGCCCATTTCTTAATTGGGTTATTTGCTTTTGTTTGTTAAGGTGCGTGAGTTCTTTGTATATTTTTGATGTCAACCCCTTATCGGATACATCATTTATGAATATATTTTCCCATATTGTAGTATGTCTTTTTGTTCTACTAATAGTGTCCTTTGCTGTACATAAGCTTTTTAACTTGATATAGTCCCATTTGTTCATTTTTGCTTTTGTTTCTCTTGCTCGGGGGGTATGTTCATGAAGAAGTTACTCATGTTTATGTCCAGGAGATTTTTGTCTATGTTTTTTTCTAAGAGTTTTATGGTTTCATGATTTACATTCAGGTCTTTGATCCACCTTGAGTTTACCTTTGTGTATGGGGTTAGACAGTAGTCCAGTTTCATTCTCTTACATGTAGCTGTCCAGTTTTTCCAACACCAGCTGCTGAAGAGGCTGTCCTCTCTCCATTGTATATCCAGGGCTCCTTTATCAAATATTAATTGACTGTATATGTTTGGGTTAATGTTTGGATTTTCTATTCTGTTCCACTGTCTATGGGTCTGTTTTTGTGCCAGTACCAAACTGTCTTGATTACTGTGGCTTTGTAGTAGAGCTTGAAGTCAGGGAGCGTAATTCCCCCTGTTTGATTCCTCCTTCTCAGGATTTGGCTATTCGGGGTCTTTACTGGTTCCATATGAATTTTAGAATTATTTTTTCCAGTTCATTGAAGAAAGCTGTTGGTAGTTTGATAGGGATTGCGTTGAATCTGTAGATTGCTTTAGGTAGTATAGCCATTTTGACAATATTTATTCTTCCTAGCCAAGAGCATGGGATGCATTTCCATTTGTTAGTGTCTTCCTTAATTTCTCCTAGGAGTGTCTTGTAGTTTTCAGAGTACAGGTCTTTCACTTCTTTCGTTAGGTTTACTCCTAGGTATTTTATTCTTTTAGGTGCAATTGTGAATGGAATTGTTTTTCTGATTTCTCTTTCTGTTAGCTCATCATTAGTGTATAGGAAAGCAACAAATTTCTGTGTGTTAATTTTATATCCTGCAACTTTGTTCAGCAATTATTTCTTCAAAGAGACTTTCTATCCCTTTTTGTCTCTTTTTCCTCTGGTACTCCTATAATGCGAATATTGCTCCGTTTGGATTGGTCACACAGTTCTCTTAATATTCTTTCATTCTTAGAGATCCTTTTATCTCTCTGTGCCTCAGCTTCTTTGTATTCCTGTTCCCTGTATTGTATTTCCTTGATAGTGTCTTGAACCTCATTCAGTCTGCTGTTAATCCCGTCTATGGCTTGTCTCATTTCTGCATTGTCTTTCCTCACTTCCCTCACTTCCTCCCTCAGCTCTTGCACATTTTTCTGTAGATCCATCAGCATGGCTATGACTTTTATTCTGAATTATTTTTCCGGAAGACTATGCATATCCATTCCTTCAGATTCTCTCTGTGGTGGTGTTTGTCTGAACTTTGTCTGTATCATATTCTTCTTCTCATGACTATAGAATTGGTTGTTGGTAGTTGTCACGTATGTCAGCTAGTCTCTTTATGACTTTAAAAAGGAAAGAGAAGAAAGGAGAGAAAAGAAAACAAAACGAAAAAAAAATTAAAAGAAATTCTACTACTAATAAAAAAAGTAAAAAGAGAAAGAGAAGAAGGAAAAGAATGGAAAGAAAAAGAAAAAGCAGCAACATGTAAAAGAAAAAAAAAAACCACACTCACCGGGAGTGGTTCTGTGTGAATGCTGTAGGTGGCGCTGTTGCCCCACTATTCCAGAGCTGTGGTTGTGCCGCTCCGCACGGCCCTTTAAAGCTGTGGCTGGGGCGAGAATGAATGGCAGGCTGTTGAGCTCTGTGGGAGTCCTAGTTATGGCTACCCTTTCCCAGTTGCCCACTATGGGGTCCGACGCTCCTCAGGACTCCCAGCCTGCTGGGCTGAGTGGGCCGCTGTGATGAGGTTCTCTGCTGCACTCCCGTCTCTGTAAGACCGCTGCAGAACAAAGCACGCACTTTTCTCCTTTTTTTTTCTTCTCTTTTCTCCTTCCCTGAGCCAGCCGCGAGACGACAGGTGCGTTCTTGTTGAGACCCTGCGCCCTCCGTCTCTCCAATCTCCGCCACACTGTGCTTTGTGCGCCCGCGTTCCTGGGGCTGGTACGAGGCTGGTTATCTCCTGGGCCTGCACTTCCACTCCCTCCCGGCTCTGAATCCTCTCCTCCCGCTGGTGTGCTGGGGTGGGGGAGTGCTCGGATTCTGCTGGGTCGCGGTTCGCGGTTCCGTTTCTTACCCGCCTCGCCCGCTGCCGAGTCCTCTCAGGTGTGTCTGTAGTGTGTGCGCTTTACTGTGTGTTCTGGTCTCTCTTTTAGGAACAGTTGTATTTGCTGTGTTTTCGTGGATAAATATAATGTTGGGAGGAAAATTCTATCGCTCTGTTCATGCTGCCATCTTCCCGGAACTCCATTATTTTTTATATATTTGTGAATTTGGTTTGCTGATATTTTGTTATTTTTACATCTATGTTCATCAGGAATATTGGTCTGTAGTTTTCTTTTTTTGTGGTGTCTTTGCCTGGTTTTGGTATTAGAGTGATGATGGCTTCATAGAATGAGTTTGGAAGTATTCCCTCCTCTTCTATTTTTTGTAGAACTTTAAGGAGAGTGGGTATTGTTTTCTCTAAATGTCTGATAAAATTCAGCAGTGAATACATGTGGTTCGGGAGTTTTGTTCTTGGGTAGTTTTTTGATTACCAAATCAATTTCATTGCTGGTAATTGTTGTGTTTAGATTTTGTGTTTCCTCCTGGGTCAGTCTTGGAAGGTTGTATTTTTCTAGAAAGTTGTCCCTTTCTTGTAGGTTATCCAGTTTGTTAGTGTATAACTTTTCATAGTGGTCTCTAATAATTCTTTGTATTTCTGTTGTGTCTGTCATGATTTTTCCTTTTCATTTCTGATTCTGTTTATGTGTGTAGATTCTCTTTTTCTCTTAATGAGTCTGGCTAGGGGTTTTACTATTTTGTTTATTATCTCAAAGAAATGGCTCTTGGTTGCATTGATTTTTTTCTATTGTTTTATTCTCCTCAATTTTATTTATTTATTCTCTAATCTTTATTATGTCCCTCCTTCTGGTAACTTTGGGCCTCATTCGTTCTTCTTTTTCCAGTTTCAATAATTGTGAATTCAGACTATTCATTTGGCATTGTTCTTCCTTCTTTAAATAGACCTGGATTGCTATACACTTTCCTCCTATCCCTTTGCTGCCTCCCACAGAAGTTGGGGCATTGTGCTGTTGTTTTCATTTGTCTCCATATATTGTTTGATCTCTGTTTTAATTTGGTCATTGTTCCATTGATTGATTGGGAGCGTGTTGTTAAGCCTCCATGTGTTTGTGAGCCTTTGGTTTTCTTTGTACAATTTAATTCTAGTTTTATACGTTTATGATCTGAGAAGTTGGTGGGTAGAATTTCAATCTCTTTGAATTTGCTGAGGCTCTTTTTGTGGCCTACTATGGGGTCTATTCTGGAAAATGTTCCATGTGCACTTGAGAAGAATGTCTATCCTGCTGCTTTTGGGTGTAGAGTTGTGTAGATGCCTGTTAGGGCCATCTGTTCTAGTGTGTTGTTCAGTGCTTCTGTGTCCTTTCTTATTTTCTGTCTGGTTGATCTATCCTTTGGAGTGAGTGGTGTGTTCAAGTCTCTTAAAATGACTGCATTTCACTCTATTTCCCCCTTTAATTCTGTTACTATTTGTTTCACATACATAGGTGCTCCTGTGTTGGGTGCATAGATATGTATAATGGTTATATCCTCTTGTTGGATGACCCGTTTACATTATGTAATGTCCTTCTTTGTCTCTTGTGACTTTCTTTGTTTTGAAGTCTATTTTGTCTGATACAAGTACTGCAGCTCCTGCTTTTTTCTCTCTGTTAGTTGCATGAAATATCTTTTTACATCCCTTCACTTTTAGTCTGTGTGTGTTTCGGTTTGAAGTGAGTCTCTTGTAGGCAGCATATAGATGGGTCTTCTTTTTCTTTATCCATTCAGTGACTCTGTGTCTTTTGATTACTGCATTCAGACCATTTACATTTAGGGTCATTATCGATAAGTATGTGCTTATTGCCATTTTAGGTTTTAGGTTAGTGGTTACCAAGGGTTCATGGTTAACTTCTTTATTACCCAACCGTCTAATTTAACTTACTTAGTATATTATTCCAAGCACAATCTAAATGTTCTTTTTTCCCCCTCCTTTATCTTCCTCCTCTATTCTTTATATATGAGGTATCATATTCTGTACTCTTTGTCTATCCCTTGCCTGACTTTGGGGATAGTTTGATTTTGCATCTGCTTAGTAATTAATTGGTCTACTTTCATTACGGTGGCTTTGTTTCCTCTGGTGACAGCTATTTAGCCTAGCAGCACTGCCATCTATAGGAGTCCCTCCAAATTCACTGTTCAGATGGTTTGTGAGACAAAAATTCTCTTGGCTTTGGCTTATCTGGAAATTGTTTAATCCCTCCTTCAAGTTTAAATGACAGATAATTGTGTTGGCCTGAGTATTCCTGGTTTGAGGCCCTTCTGCTTCATTGTATTAAATATATCAGGTCACTCCCTTCTGGCCTGTAAGCTTTCTGTTGAGAAATCTGATGATAGTCTGATGGGTTTTCCTTTGTAGGTGGTCTATTTCTCTCTCTGGCTGGTTTGATATTCTGTCCTTGTCCTTGATCTTTTCTATTTTAATTATTATATATCTTGGTGTTGTCTTTCTTGGGTCCCCTATGTTGGGAGATATGTGCACCTTCAGGCCTGAGAGTCTTATCTCCTTCCCCAGATTGGGGCAGTTTTCAGCAATTACCTCCTCAAAGACTCTTTCTATCCCTTTTTCTCTCTCTTCTTCTCCTGGTACCCCTGTAATGCAAATATTGTTCCGTTTGGATGGGTCACACAGTTTTCCCTCTATTCATTCATGCCCAGAGGATCTTCTTTTGTCTCTGTGCCTCAGCTTTTTTGTATTCTTCTTCTCTAATTTCTATCGCATTTACTTTCTGCTCTACGATATCTAAGCTGTTTTTAAATCCCTCCATTGTATTTTCCATTTCAGATATTGCGTTCCTCAATGATTGAGTCTCCATCCGGAATTCTTCCCTGAGTTCCGTAATATTATTCTGTACCTCCATGAACATGTTTATGATTTGTATTTTGAAATCTCTTTCAGGAAGATTGATGAGTTCAGTTTCACTTGGCCCTTTTTTCTGCTGTTTGTGGGATTTTGGTTTGAACCAGGTTCCTTTGACGTTTCCTATTTGTATGTGGCGCCCTGTCGTGCCCAGAAGCTCTACTCTCTGGAGCCGCTCAGCCCCTGATGCAATGTTTAGGGTCGCAGGGGAACGGCACTGGTGCCCTGTTCCATGCGGTCTGTTCTTTTCTCAAGGCTTATGCAGTCTGGCGCAGCCTTCTTTCCTGTTCCTCTTTCAGGATTCGTTGTATTAATTATATTTTTGTATTGTATATGGTTTTGGGAGGAGGCCTCTGTCTCACGTCTCACGCCACGCTCTTTACTCCCGAAAAACCTAGTGTTTCAAAATTTAATTTCTCTCTCTATATTTTAAATGATGGAGTAGGTAATATTGTGGCATACTTGGAGAAATCTTAGACTTGATTCTAGTCTTTGTTCTGTTTGCCTGCTGTGTAGCTTGGACCTACATTTTTCCAACTCTTGCTTTTTCATCATAACATAGGAAGAGCGGCGTTCACTTGGATACGTCACGGTGTACAGGGGTCTCTGGCAGGCCGGGAGCCGCCAGTGAGAAGAGGAGTGGGAGCACCTAGGGTCTGAAGGGAGCACTGCAGGAGCTGTCTTTTTAATGCTCAGCATCAAAAGTGAGGGCATTCCATTTGTGTCACTCAAACCAAATTTCATTCTTCTTCTAGCCTGTTTTTTTCCCCCCAATCCCTTTTCCTGTACTTAAATCAATTACTGATGGCCAATCCCTATTAAGACAGATGGGTTTGTCTCAGTGTGGTTTAGCTGTTTGGAGCTAACCAGGCCTTCTCCCATCTATATGCTTGCATCTAACTGGGGGCTCTGCACAATTTTGCAGGGACAGTGAATTTTGATTTTGTGTTAGATAATTCTTTATAGTATGTTTGTAAAAAATCACACTCCTTCTCAAAGTTACTCCTTTTCAGGGTAGCGGTAGTATTGTGTGACTAAGAAATGTTACTCCTCAGAAAAGTGCATCACTTGTTTGTAGTGTAACAATTTGACTTTATATAACTCTATTCCCTGTTTTACAAACCAGCTTATTGGTGTCCACTGTACCCATGGTGTAAACTGCACCCGCTACCTCATCTGCAGGGGAGTTGTCAACACTGAGAGGCAGACCCTATCGAGTTGTTTGGTTTACAATAGTAATGTAAGATAGTTGCAAAATCCAGTGTAGAAGTTTATGAGGGAGAAAGCAGTCTTAAGCCTACCCAGAGATGCCATCAGGGATCCTTTAACCTATTTTTTCAGACGTTAAAAATGCAGACATAAGGATACATATGTACTTTAATGGTGTAATATTTGCTTATTTATTTCGAGAAGATATTTTATTTTTATTTATTAAAAAAGTTTTCCTTGAAGGCCCAGCCTTGCAACAGAACACACCCGTCATGGCTGCCACCCCTGCACAGTGCTCTACGCTAGCCTGAGGACAGCCCTGCCAAAGGAGCCCAGGGGATTATCCCAGAGACTTCCTTCTGGTGTGCGGGTAACCGGCACAGGCTGTGGAGAAGGGCAAGGTGAACAACAAGCAGGAAGGGACTTTGTTATCCCAGCTGACAGACATGCCACCTTCCTGCGACCACCTCTATCACCAGGAAAAGACAGAAGAATCTGGTTCAGTCAAAAATCACTCAGACAACTCCAGAGAAAGGGGCTGGTGGGATAGATTTAAACACAGTTCCTGAAAAAAAATCAAAATAAAAGTCATAACCATGCTGATGGACCTACAGAGAAATATGCAAGAGCTGGGAGATGAAGTCAGGAGGGAGATTATAGAAATGAAACAATCAATTGACGGGCTTAAGAGCAGACTCGACGAGGTGCAAGAGACTGTTAATGGAATAGAAACAGAGAACAGGAGTACAGAGAAGCTGAGGTAGAAAGAGATAAAAGGATCTCAAGGAATGAAATAATATTAAGAGGACTGTGTGACCAATCCAAACAGAACAATATTCGCATTATAGGGGTACCAGAAGAAGAAGAGAGAGAAAATGGGCTAGAAAGTGTCTTTGAAGAAATAATTGCCAAAAACTTCCCCAAGCTGGGGAAGGAAATAGTTTCTCAGACCATGGAAGCCCACAGATGTCCCAACACAAGGGACCCAAGGAGGACAACACCAAGACATATGATAATTAAAATGGCAAAGATCAAAGACAAGGACAGACTACTAAAGGCAGCCAGAGAGAGAAAAAAGATCACCAACAAAGGAAAACCCATCAGGCTATCATCAGGCTTCTCAACAGAAAACTTACAGGCCAGAAGAGAATGGCATGATATATTTAACGCAATGAAACAGAAGGGCCTTGAACCAAGAATACTGTATCCAGCACGATTATCATTTAAATTGGAGGGAGGGATTAAACTATTCCCAGACAAGGAAAAGATGAGGGAATTTGCCTCCTACAAACCACCTCTACAGGATTTTTTTGAAGGGACTGCTCTAGATGGAAGCACTCCTAAGGCTAAATAGATGTCACCAGAGAAAATAAAATCACAGCGCAGAAAGCAGACTATCCAAATACTAACTAACTAAAGGTAAGAAAATGAAATCAATCATCCACAAAAACAGTCAAAGGACCGCAAAAGATTACAGAATACAACACCTAGCATATAAAGAATGGAGGAGGAAGAATAAGAATGGAGAGAAATAAAGACTCATCAGACTGTATATATAATAGCTTAACAAGAGAGTTAAGTTAGACTGTTATATAGTAAAGAACCTCCCCATGAACCTTTGCTAACCACGACTCTAAAAGCCGGCAATGACAATAAGTACATATCTATCGATAATCACCCTAAATGTAAACGGACTGAATGCACCAATCAAAAGACACAGAGTAACAGAGTGAATAAAAAAGCAAGACCCATCTATATGCTGCTTACAAGAGACTCACCTCAAACGCAAAGATATACACAGACTAAAAGTGAAGGGATGGAAAAAGATATTTCATGCAAACAACAGGGAGAAAAAAGCAGGTGTTGCAGTACTTGAATCAGACAAAATAGACTTCAAAACAAAGAAAGAAGCAAGAGATAAAGAAGGACATTACATAATGATAAAGGGGTCAGTCCAACAAGAGGATTTAACCATTATGAATATATATGTACCCAACACAGGATTGCCAACATATGTAAAACAATTAGTGACAGAACAAAGGAGGAAATAGAAAGCAATGCATTCATTTAAGGAGACTTCAACACACCACTCACTCCAAAGGACAGATCAACCAGGCAGAAAATAAGTAAAGACAGAGAGGCACTGAATAACACACTAAAACAGATGGACCTAATGGACATCTACAGAACTCTACACTGAAAAGCAGCAGGATACACATTCTTCTCAAGTGCACATGGAACATTTTCTGGAATAGACCACATACTAGGTCACAAAAAGAACCTCAGTAAATTAAAAAATATTTAACTTCTGCCAAAAAACTTCTCAGTTCACAAAGGTATAAAAGTGGAAATAAATTGTACAAAGAAAACAATAAGGCTCACAAATACATGGAGGCTTAACAACATGCTCCTAAATAATCAATGGATCAATGACGAAAGGAAAAACAGAGATCAAACAATATATGGAGACAAATGAAAACAACAGCACAAAGCCCCAACTTCTCTGGGACGTGGCAAAGGCTGTTCTAAGAGGAAAGTATGTTGCAATCCAGGCCTATCTAAAGAAGGAAGAACAATCCCAAATGAATAGTCTAAAGTCACAATTATTGAAATTGGAAGAAGAAAACAAATGAGGCCCAAAGTCACCAGAAGGAGGAACATAATAAAGATCAGAGATGAAATAAATAAAATTGAGAAGAATAAAACAATAGAAAAAAATCAATGAAATCAAGAGCTGGTTCTTTGAAAAAATAAACAAAATAGACAAAGCCCTAGACAGACTTATTAAGGGAGAAAGAGAATCTACACACATTAATAGAATCAGAAACGAGAAAGAAAAAATCACTATGGACCCCAAAGAAATACGAAGACTTACTGAGAATACTATGAAAAATTATATGCTAAGAATGTGGAAAACCTAGAAGAAATGGAGAACTTCTTAGAAAAATATAACCTTCCAAGACGGATTGAAGAAGAAAGAGAAAATCTAAACAGACCAAGTAGCAGCAACGAAATTGATTTGGTACTCAAAAAATTACCCAAGAACAAAATCCGGGTCCAGATGGATTCACTGCTGAATTTTATCACACATATAGAGAAGACAATACTCATTCTCCTTAAAGTTTTCCAAAAAATAGAAGAGGAGGGAATACTTCCAAACTCATTCTATGAAGCCAACATCACTCTAATACCAAAACCAGGCAAAGACCACACCTAAAAAGAAAACTACAGACCAATATCCGTGATGAACATAGATGCAAAAATACTCAACAAAATATTAGCAAACCCAGTTCAAAAATAGATCAAGAGGCTCATACACCATGATCAAGTGGGATTTATCTCAGGGATGCAAGGACGGTAGAACATTAGAAAATCCATCAACATCATCCACCACATCAAGAAAAAGAAGGACAGAGACCACATGATCTTCTCCATAGATGCTGAAAAAATATTCATAAAATTCAACATTCATTCATGATAAAAACTCTAAACAAAATGGGTATAGAGAGCAAGTATGTCAACATAATAAAGGCCATATATGACAACACCATAGCCAACATCATACTTAACAGCGAGAAGCTGAAAGCTTTTCTTTAAGATCGGGAACAAGACAGGGATCCCCACTCTCCGCACTGTTACTCAACATACTACTGAAGGTCCTAGCCATGGCAATCAGATAAAACAAAGAAATACAAGGCATCCAGATTGGTAAAGAGGACGTCAAACTGTCACTATTTGCATATGACATGATACTGTATATAAAAAACCCTAAAGACCCCACGGCAAAACTACTAGAACTAATATCTGAATTCAGCAAAGTTGCAGGATAAAACATTAATGCACAGAAATCTGTTGCTTTCCTATACACTAATGATTTGCTAAGAGAAAGCAAAATCAGGAAAAGAATTCCATTCACATTTGCATCAAAAACAATAAAATACCTAGGAATAATCCTAACCAAGGAGGTGAAAGACTTATATGCTGAAAACAACAAGACACTCCTAAGAGAAATGAAACAGGACACTAACAAATGGGAACTCATCCCATGCTCTTGGTTAGGAAGAATACATATTGTCAAAATGGCTATACTACCTAAAGCAATCTACAGATTCAATGCAATCCCTTTCAAAATAACAACAGCATTCTTCAATGAAATGGAACAAATAGTTCTAAACTTCATGAGGAACCACAAAAGACCCCAAATAGCCCAAGCAATCCTGAGAAGGAAGAACAAAGTGGGGGGAATTATGCTCCCTGACTTCAAGCTGTACTACAAAGCCACAGTAATGAAGAAAACTGGCACAAGAACAGACCCACAGACCTGTGGAACAGCATAGAGAGTTCAGATATTAATCCAAACATATACAGTCAATTAATATACAACAAAGGAGCCATGGATATACAATGGGGAAATGACAGCCTCTTCAACAGCTGGTGTTGGCAAAATTGGACAGCTACATGGAAGAGAACGAAACTGGATCATTGTCTAACCCCATAAACAAAAGTAAATTAAAAAAGGATCAAAGACCTGAATGTAAGTCATGAAACCATAAAACTCTTAGAACGAAATATAGGCAAAAATCTCTTGGACATAAACACGAGCAACTTCTTCGTGAACATATCTCCCCAGGCAAGGGAAACAAAAGCAAAAATGAAGAAGTGGGACTATATCAAGCTGCAAATGTTCTGTATAGGAAAGGACACCATCAGTAGAAGTAAAAGATATCCTCCAGTAAGGGAGAATATATTCATAAATTACATATCCGATAGGAGGTTGATATCCAAAGTATATAAAGAGCTCATGCACCTCAAAAAACAAAAAGCAAATAATCCAAAGAAAAAATGGGCAGAGGATATCTGAACAGGCACTTCTCCAAAGAAGAAATTCAGATGGCCAACAGGCACAGGAAAAGATGCTCCACATCGCTAATCATCAGAGAAATGCAAATTAAAACCACAATGAGATATCACCATACACCAGTAAGGATGGCCATTATCTAAAACATAAACAACAACAAATGTTGGCGAGGATGTGGAGAAGGGGAACCTTTCTTCACTGCTGGTGGGAATGCAAATTAGTCGAACCATTTTTTAAAGCAGTATGGAGGTTCCTTAAAAATCTCAAGATAGCAATACCATTTGGGCCAGGAATTCCACTCCTACGAATTTACCCTAAGACTGCAGCAGCCCAGTTTGAAAAAGACATATGGACCCCTATGTTTATCACAGCACTATTTACAATAGCCAAGAAATGGAAGCAACCTAAGTGTCCATCAGTAGATGAATGGATAAAGAAGAGGTGGTACATATACACAATGGAATATTATTCAGCCATAAGAAGAAAACAAATCCTGCCATTTGCAACAACATGGATGGAGCTGGAGGGTATTGTGCTCAGTGAAACAAGCCAGCCTGAAAAAAAAAGTATCAAATGATTTCAGTCATATGTGGAGTATAAGAACAAAGAAAAAACTGAAAGAACAAACCAGCAGCATACCCACAGAACCCAAGAATGGACTAACAGTTAACAAAAGGAAAGGGTCTGGGGAGGATGCGTGGGAAGGGATGGATAAGGGGAAAAAAGGGGCATTACGATTAGGAGACATAATGTGCGGGGGCAAGGGAGGGCTGTACAACTCAGAGAAGGCAAGTAGTGATTCTGTAGCATCTCACTACGCTGAGACACTGACTAATGGTGTATGTGGTTGGGACTTAATGATGGGGAGTCAAGTAAACATAATGTTGCTCATGTAATTGTAGATTAATGATACCAAAGGAAAAAAAAAACTGAAAAGACTCCACTGCATGGGAGAAAATACTGCAAGTCACATATCGGAGGGGAATTTTATCTAGAATATATAAAACCTCTTACAATTCAATAATAAATAACAACCCAACCAAAAATGGAGAAAATATCTGAATAGACATCTTTTTAAAGAAAGTATTCAAATAGGCAACAAGCCCATGGAGAAATGCTCAATATCACTGAGAAAAAGCAAAATGCAAATCAAAACCACAATACGATACTTCTTCACACCCATTATGGTGATTATAAGAAAAAAAGACAGATAATAACACGTATTGGCAGGATGAAAAGCTATCAGAACCGTCATACACTTCTGATGGGAATCTAAAATGTTAGAGCCACTTTGGAAAATAATCTGGAAAGTCTCTCAAGGAATTAAAGATAGAATAAGTATTGACCAGGAAGTTTCACTCCTAGGTATATATCCAAGAGAAATGGAAACATATGTCCATGCAAAACTTGTACATGAATGTTCATTACAGCATTTCTCATCATAGCCAAGTAGAATCAAGCCAAGTGTACATCAACAGCTAACTGGATAAATAAAAGGTGGTTCATCCACACACTAGAATATTATTCAGCCATAAAAAGACACATGCTACAACATGGATAAACATTAAATTTCATTATGCTAAGGAAAAGAGGCGAGACAAAAAATGCCAAATACTGTATAATCCTACTCTTATGAAGTGCCCAAA
>JAQQAC010019400.1:10427236-10447659 GCA_029783875.1 Phataginus tricuspis
GGGGGGGACCTGATGAAGGGGGTAGTTTAATCATCACAATATTGCTCATGCAATTGTAGGTTAATGATACTAAAATAAAATAAATTGTAAAAAAAAAAAAAAAAAACAAGTCCTCACCACACCACGACAGACAGGGGCGCCTTTTCTCGACCGACGTGAGAGCAAGTTGCGTGTGCGCGCATGCGCGAGCCTCGAGCCTCCTCTGTTTCCCGCCTTTTCCCAGGCGCGCGTGGCTCCCAAAACCGCCGCTTCCTACAGCGCACCGCCCACCACTTGGGACTAGTGCGCAGGCGCCAAGCAATCTCCTTCCCCTTCCTTTCCTTTCTTGTGGGGAAGGAGAGGGCAGGGAAAAGAGACCCGAGAAAAAGGGCAATTGGAGAAATAGGAGACAGGGAAAGGGAGAGAAGGCGGGGCTTCCTCTTCTAACAGCCTGGCAGGCAGAGCCACGCCTCCAGTGGTGGCACCCCGCCCCGGCTTTGAAGTTGACCGAGGACCTCGCCCGCCCCCTACCCCTCAACCCCGCCGGGTCGGGATCACGTTCTAGGGGATCCCTACATGGGAAGGTGAGTGGGAAGGCGAAACCGAGACCAAAACAGAATGTCGAGGCTTCCCTGATGGCAGGACCCCCGCAAGACTCCCTTCTAGCCCGGCCTGAAGGACGCTTTTCGCCACCTCCAGGGCTGCATTTTTTTTGTTGGTCGCGGGCCCTTTAATGCGAGAGGGGGCGGGGTCATGCCTTAGGCATTAGCGATTGGGGGCGGGGTCCAGCCGTGGAGTAAGGTCTGGATTGCTCAAGGGGCGGGACTCAGGCAAGAGAGAACCCAGGATTGGGTGGTATGGGGGCCCGGCAGTGGCGTGCTGTAAGAAATGGCCCTCCGGGCGTGGCCTGGACGCTGAGATGGGCCTCAGCTCAGGGACCGCGGGTAATTGATGGAGTTGGCCAGGGGAGCTGGTTCCGCTGGGGCCTCTGGGGCCCCGGCCTCGAAGAGGACCAAAGATGAGTCCAAGAGCCGTAGCCGCCAGCGTTGGCGAAAAGCCAAGGCCAAAGGTGAGCGCTTGGGGACCGGCAGCAGCCCAGAGGAACCTTAGACATCCTGCGGCAAATTGGGGACTTTGCAGACTGACCCACTGCCACGAAAAGTGGGGGAGCCCGTGGGCTAGCCCATTGCCGCCCTGCGGGAGGTGGGTACGGGGATGATCCATTGTGAAAAAGGGGTGATTTGAAAACGGAATATCCCCCAAGAGAAACTAGGGGACACCCCTGTACCCTCTTGGAGGAGAGTCCAGAACGCGAGTCTCCTGGACCAACAGTTCCCTCTCAGGCCTGGTAGTCGCTCTGTGCCCGTGGGCAACCCGTGCCCTCAGTGTTTCCCATCTGGGAAATGGTTCAAGCGCCGATTTTCACGTTGTTGGCACTCTTGAGAAAATAATGGGGAAGAGGTTTGGAAACTGTTGCCCAAAGAGGAAATTTAGGGGTGAGTCAGGGAACGGTAGGAGGAAGGGTGGCCCTGTGCTAGGGAATGCCTTGGGGCCAGTACCACTCAAACCAGTCCTGTTCCCCCATCCTTCTTTCAGTCCTTTGAACTATTTGTTGTCAGTCCACCTGCTTCAGTCCTACTCCGCTGGGGCCTAACTTCCTGACCCCGTTCCTGTTAGGACTAGGGGGCCCTGGGTTAGCTTTGGACTGCCACACCCTTCCTGGGAAGAAGAGAAGGCTGTCTGTCACCTGGGTTCCCTAGGGTGTCACATTATTTACAGATCTCAGCAGGCAGGACAAAGATTGGCAGACCAAAGAGAGATGCTGTGAGCCTCAGGCAAGGGCACACATCAAATCCTTTCTAGATTATAGGTATTTGTCAATCCAGGTGAGGACCTATGGGAAGTTCCTGTGCAGGAAAGAAACTGACATAGGCCCAAGCCCCAGAGACCCCAGACTCATCTTTCTCTCTACCATAAGCTGCATCATTAGCAAAGGACAGAACTAGAGTTGACTCCAGGTGCATACACACAGACTTAACAGGCTCAGACTGGGACCTGAGGGCATTTGCACTGCAAAACAGCCTCACGAGCAGGACAGGGTGCCCACAGACAGAACAGACCATGTTAAGAGCATGGACATTAGAGACCTGGTTCTACAGGTTATGAGCTGAGGTACAGTGGGCTCCCTCCTTTCCTGCCTCAACTTTCTGAGCTATAAAATAGGCATAAAAGGTCTGTTTGAGGTCTGAATGAGTGTGGTTCATTTGGCACTGGCACACAGCAAGTCCTCAGGAGGGGCAGAGGCTATTATACTGTCATTCTCACTACACAGTGAGTTCCTGAAGAGTGAGGCTGTGTCTGCCTTGTTTAGCCCACATTTCCAGAGCCTGCTATGCCAGGCACACAGGTACTCAGATATTTATTGAGTAAATGAGTGGAGGAATGCAGGCACTATAACATGGGGTTAATTGTAATCATACTGCCCTTAGGGTTGTCATGAGGAGTCAGAATCCTCTTGCATAGGGCTCCCTGCACAGGGCCAAGCCATTCCTACTCACAAAGCCCTGGACCCACCCACTTCTAGAGGCTTATCCTGCAAGCAAGCTCTGTGATTCACCTGTCATTTCCTGAGGCCCTGCCCAGGTGCTGGGTCCCAGATGGGTGAATCAGACCCTAACCCTTGCCCTGAGGGCATCGGGCTGGCCAGAGCTGTCCTCCGGATCATCTCGATCTTGCTGGTAACCGTGACACCAGTGTCGTTATTATCACCCTGTTTCCCAGGCAAGGACACTGAGGCTCCAAGAGAGCAAGGTCCCCTGGGCTTCCTTACCTGGCCTGTGAGAGCGGAGAGATGGCTGTCCCCAGCCTCCTGAGGGCAGGGAGTATATGAGCCCAAAACTGCTATGTGCTCCAACCTTGATTCTGAACCCCAAAGACTCCAGTTGCACAGATTCGTTCAGCAAACATTCACTGAACACCTGTGCCAGGCCTGGGCTCTCGATGGTGAGGACTGACTCACATTTGACCTGAGATCATAGACACTATAATCCCACAAGTCAGATGTAAAACGTGATAAATACAAGAGGGAAATCCTGTCAAAATGTAAGAGGGAGGCTTCCCAACAAAGCGCCACTGGACCTAAGGATGCACAGGCGTTGACTCCTGAGCAAGGGGGTAGCTCAGGCAGGGACCTTGAGGCCCAAGGAGGTGGCACATTCCAGTGTGCAGAGGGCTGCAAGAGATGGGAGAGAGAGAGAGGCAGGGCGTGCAGGGGGCCCAGATGGTACCTGGTTTGGGAGGCTTCGTCCAGGATACGGGGCTTTATCCTTAAAGCAAGGGTGGGGTGTTGAAAGGTTGTGAGTGTATGACCAGGTTTAAGTTTTAGAAAGATCCTCTGGCTGCTATGTGGAAAAGCAATTGAAGGGGCAAAATCAGAGACACATAAAGAGTCGTTACTCATCCAGGTGAGGGGGCAGCAGAGGTGGGAGAAGAGCCAGGTCCCAGAGGCTCCTAGGGGCAAAGTGGACAGGACTTTGGGATGGATTGAATGAGAGTGGCAGGTGGCCAGGATGATGCCCTGCGTTCTGGCTTGAGCAAATGGGAAAAGATGCGTACCACACACACACACCAAGATATGCATTCATTCACATAAAACACATACCCACCCAATCTCATAGGCCAAGAGAAATATGCAGATATACTTACAGACTGAGAAACACAAATGGGCCGTGACACATGCATACAAACATGCCTTCAGACATACTAAGAAACATTAAAAACACACAGACCCTCCCACAAACACAGGCCAGGACAATCAGACATGACACATACCTACAAAGGTACATACATATGTGTGAACCTCAGACACACTCATAATTGCCACCTAGAAAGCACACAGCTGAGACATGATGGAGAGTAGCGACACACAGAAACACAGCACAGACAAGCAGTGCCATCCTTGCTGGCTCTGTGACCCAGGGAGGTCATGTCCCCTCTCCCTGCCTGTTTTCTTATCTGCAATGGCCCTGACCTCATGGGTTGTGAGGAGGACGAAATGAGTTAGTTCACATAAAGCACATGAGAACACAGCAGCCTTTAGAGCAGCTCTTTTATGCAGATACACTCAGGGAGTGGCCTACACTCCCCCTTCCCACACCCCAGCCTCCCCTTTTGAAGCCCTTGCCCCTCCCAGGCCCCAGACATGGCCTTCCTCCATCATGTCCTCACTTACTTCCCACTGCTCTTCTCACCCTTGCTCAGTCTCCAGGGGCCAAAATCCAGGCTGGCTGGGTCCAGCTGTTCTGTGGCTCTTTAGGGCAAAGGGCTGGTGCCCAGGAGGCAGGACTCCTCAGTCCTTGCCAATGGCCCTAGCTGGCCTGCCCTGCCCCAGTGCCCTCTGTCTGAGATTCTTGCAAGTTTCTGGCAACCTCAGCATCCCTTCCTCCCACCCCGACCCAGCCCAACTAATTCCAGGGAGCCTCCTGAAGTAGAGTGAAGGGCAGGGCCCTGGAATCTGGCCTCTTCCCTACTACTTTGCACATTTCACTTATCCTGTCCAGGTCTCCCCTGCCCTCATCTTCAAAGAGCCATGCCCCATAGATGGGAAGTAAATGACAGCAGCTTCAAAGAGTGAGATTTGCAGTCCATCATGCACCAAGTACTATGTGCTGGCCATGGCCCAGGCACCCTGCCATGGCTGGGGTATGGCAGTGAATGAAACGGTCCCTGCCTGCAGGGAGCCTGTACCATAGTGAAGGAGACAGAGGGCACACAACACAAATAGTAAATGATAATACCATGTTAGACAATGGTAAGCGCCACAGAGAAAAATGACCCAGTACACATCTCAGTGAGGCCAAGTGAGACCCACAAAGCCAACCGTGCATGGAAAACGCCACCCATGGGGTACTGCTTCCAGGTGCATTTCTGGCCTCAATGGGCAGGATGTCAAGTGCAGTTTCCAGGTGGGGAAACCAGGCTCATTCAGGATCACCTGGGAGGTGGCTTGGGCCAGTGTTCCATTGTCACAGCCACCAAAACTTAGAGCTGACTCCAAAACACACGCCTCAGAGGCCTGTGTCCAGCCATCTGTTTGTCCTGGGATGGGGTGGTCCCTCTCCCAGGCTCCCGCGCACTGGCTTCTCTTCCCATTCTGACTCTTCGCACTTTCTTGAAGCGTGGAGGAGGAGAGACAGGATTCTCCTACAGCCAAGTAAATGACACTGAGGCCCTAGGGCCTCTCATTGGCACGGAGCCCCTTCCAAGACCCTGTACCTAATTTTGTATTTATGATTTCATATTCCTTTTCCTAAAGAGCCCCACCTCCACACATACAAGCTCCAAAGTTGCCTGATGCCTGGTTCTGCCCCTGGGGGGAGATAAACAACAAACACAAGCAAACAAATGTTTAATTGCAAATGTGTAAAATTATAGGAAGAAGAATTTAAGTGTGTTGGCAGATAGTAACAATGGAGGCGTCATTACTTAGATGAGGAGTAGTTAAGGGATGCCTCTTCTGGGAAGTGACCAGCTGAGACCTGAAGGGTGAGAAAGAGCTGGCCAGGCCAGGAGCGTGTGGAATGACACAGGTGAAGCATCTCTCTGAGCCTTAGTTCCCCATATGTGAGGTGGGGGTGACAGTCCCAGTAGGACGGGCTGTGAAGGTAAGTGGCGGTATAGGGTACCCGCTATGGAATACCACACAGTCGGACCTGTGGCTCAGGCCCCTAGCTGAGCTTGGCACTGCCCTTAATTGACTTTTGTCCTCCCAGGAGGGACAGGAGGGGCTGGTTACCCTTTCACTCCCCCCAACAGCTGGGGCCGCCTGTGCCAGGGCCAGCCTGGGGGGCGGGAGCTGAGATCACTGGGCCTGAATCCACCCTGGGGAGAGGGAAGGCAGCCTGGCTGGGTAAGAGGGGACAGTTTGTTCAGGACTGGGGCTGAGACTCCTGGGTCCTAAGGGAGATGGGGCTAGGAGGCCCAGGTGCCTCAGTTTTTAATTGTTGAGGAAGCTGGGGATCCCTCCCTGGATCAGAGATGGGGGGGCTGGAGGCCCAGATTTCTGGGTTCTAAGGCAGAGGAGCCTGGGACAAGGACTCCAGTTGAGCTGGGGCTGGGAGCACACAGAGGGGGCAGGGAGCTGGGCTCTGTTCTCTGTTTACAGCACGTGGTGCCTACTGTCCTTTCTGGGCTGGAGGTGGAGCGGGTGGCCGTCCCCTGGGCAGGCTGGGCCCCTCCCCCGTTTTATCACCCGAGGCTGCTACTGGTGCTATAGCCACACTCCAGCAGTCCCAGCCCAGGAGCTCAGAAGAGGTCTGGGAGGGGTGAGTGCATGGCCAGCTGAGAGACAGGAATGGCTGCTGCCAAGCCCCAGGGCCTGCAAGGGAGAGGAGACACCGTCCAGGGGATCAGGGTGCCATCGGCCCAGGAGCCAGGCAGGGTGCTGGGTGGGCTTCAGGAGGGAAGGGTCACTGGCACAGAGGGCAGCATCCCCACCAAAGGGCGCAGGGCAGTTTGTCTTGGACCTGAGATCAGGACAGGGATCTAGAGGGAAGATCACTAGGGACCCTGAAGTGTGGGAAGTCAGGCCTAATCCAAGGCAAGTATTTGAGGGCCAGAGCCAGAGGCCCAGCCTCCAGAGCCCCAGAAGGAAGACCAGCATAAGTAACAGCCACTGCAGCCAGAGACAGGGGCCCGAATTCTGCTCTGCCACTTGCAGTGCAACCTTCAGCTCCTTACTTAATGCCTCTGAGCCTCAGTTTCCTCTCCTGTAAAATGGGGATGCTGCCAGTAATAATTGAAAGATGAACCAAGGCAGTCTGGGTCTCAACAGGGTTAGCAAGGACTAAATGAGCAAACACATAGAAAGCTCTTAGCACAGGGTCTGGTGCAGTGAGCTCAAGGTTAAAGGCAGTGATGAGTACTGCTGCTCCAGGCAGCGGAGCAGGCTGGCCTGTGCAGTCGGAGCCAAGAGGACAGGCGCAAAGGCCAAGGGACCCAGCAGTGGGACTGAGTTTTGGGGATCCCGTGGAGGACCAGGGAGAGAACTGGAGTTTGGAGGGGGCCCCACAGCTGCATGAGAAACCTGGAGGAGGCAGGAGTGACTCCTCAGTTTTAAGTAAGGCTAGAATTATAAGCTCCTGGGTTCAGGAAGAGAATTGGGCTTGGGACCAGAATGCTGGGACACCACCAGGTAGATGGGAATGGGCAGGCTGAGGGCTGAACTCTTCCAAATATTGGTGGAGTGGAAGAGCCTGTGGGCGATGCCTGGGGCCTGAGAAGGAGGGAGAATGGGGTCCTGAACTCCTGGGTCCTGGGATGGGGTCTAGCTTCTCAGAACCTAGAAGTCCTGGGCCCTAGAGAGTAAACAAAGGCAGATGCCTGGATTCCTGAAGGAAGAAAGCGGGGTAGGTAGGCTCCTGGGTTGCAGGAGAAATGCTGGAGATAGGAAGCCAGTAAGAGTCCCAAATAGGGGTGAGCAGGGGTTCCTGAGCCTGGAGAAGAGGGACCTGGGACTGAGGGAGAAGAGGCGGAGGGATCAAACCCCTGGCTCTTGACAAGTGAGAAAGGGTCTGAGGTACCTGGATTTGTGGGTCCTACTGAAGGCAGGTGATGGGGCCCTAGACCCCACCCTTGGGTCTGAAGCAGGAGGCTGGGGTCCAATGTGGGTCTGCGGGAGGAGGGGAGTAGAGCCTGGACTCCTGCACTCCCAGCTGAGCAAGGGGAGATCCAGCCCTGCCTAACAGGCCTCCCCACCTGCCCGCAGCCTTGTGGCTCACACACAGCATGGATCTGCGCACAATGACCCAGTCACTGGTGACTCTGGCAGAGGACAACATGGCCTTCTTCTCGAGCCAGGGCCCTGGGGAGACAACAAGGCGGCTGTCAGGCGTCTTTGAGGGTATTCGGGAACAGGCACTGGGGCTGGAGCCACTCCTGGGCCGCCTGCTAGGTGTGGCGCACCTCTTTGACCTGGATGCAGAGACTCCTGCCAATGGGTACCGCAGCCTGGTGCACACAGCCCGCTGCTGCCTGGCACACCTGCTGCACAAATCCCGCTATGTGGCTGCCAACCGCCGCAGCATCTTCTTCCGCACCAGCCACAACCTGGCTGAACTCGAGGCCTACCTGGCCGCCCTCACCCAGCTCCGTGCTCTGGCCTACTATGCCCAGCGTCTGCTGGCCACCAACCAGCCAGGGGGGCTCTTCTTCGACGGAGACGAGGGGCTCACTGCTGACTTCCTGCGTGAATACGTCACTCTGCACAAGGGCTGCTTCTATGGCCGCTGCCTGGGCTTCCAGGTAAGCCCCCTGCCCTGCCCCTCTGGGCCCACGGTCAAGGCGCCTGGGGACTCTGACCTGGCCTGATGGTATAGTAGAATAACCATAATTGTCAGCCTTACTAGATTCAGAAAACAGCAGACAGGGGAAGCTGAGGCTTAGGGAGAGCCATGCCAGGATCTCCAGTCTGCCACGTGGTAAGAAATCTTGGTAGCTTTTTGCACCAGGATCCCCACTGCTCTCCATCATCCCATGCTCAGGAGACCCATTCACTCTTTTATGTGACCTCTCTAGCCCCTGAAGTCATTTGAGTTAAGAGACCCCCCTGGAGGGTAGTCAGTATTGTTCTCAAAGGCCCATTTGTAAAAAGCATGCCCCATTTGGTCATCTGCACCAGAGTCCTGGGAGGGAGGGAGGGTGCTGACCCCATTGTACAGATTTTCAAGAGGAGGGGGCCCCACAGCTGCTCAACTGGACCCAGCTACAGGCCTTCTCTCACTCTCTGCCCACCCCAAACCACTGTCAGGAAGGCCCAGCTCATCTCAGCACTGAAAGGGAGGCAGCCCTGAGGCCTTGGACTCAAAGGGAAAGAGGTTGGAGACTCAGGAAACTGGGGGGTTCATTTGGCCACCAGGCTCAGAGCCGAGGCCCGACTTGCCCCCATCTAGGGCCAGTGGCAGGTCCCCCCATCCCCAGCTACATCAGGGAACCCCAGCAGGGTTATTGAGCTGTATGACTCTGTAGCCCTTCAGACCCTCTCTGGGCCTCACCCACCTCTGTGGTAACTAAGCTGAGCAGTCTCTCTGCCTCCATCCCACCCCAGCTTTTCACGCTTACCTGTGGGGCAGGCTGTCCTCAGCAACCCAGCCTGGGTGTTCCTGGGAACTTCCTCTCACCTAAGCTGAACCCACAAGTATTGATCAGCCCAGCTGGGCCAGCCGGCTCTTTCCTGTGTCCTGGCTGTGACCCTGGAGTCCCAGGAGAGAGACCCTAGGGCCACCCAGGCCAGCATCCCAGCCACAGTGGCCAGGCACCCCTGTGCTCTCTGGCCCACTGGGCTCCCAGCCAGGGGCCACGCCTGACAGCTACTCTCTGAAGGCCCAGTTGTGCTGTGTTGCACAACAGTCTTCCGCTGTAAAATGCCAGCCCCAGGAGGGCAGAGGTCTCTCCTGTCCGGGGCCCACTCAGCCCCTGCTCCAGCTCAATGCCTAGCATGCAGTAGGAGCTCGGCCAGTATTTGCTGAGTGAATGGAAGAACCTCGCTGGCCCCTTGCCCAACCTCCTGTGGCTTTTTTTCTCTGATCTTGTCTCCCCATTGTCTTCTCTTAGATGCCTGGCCTCTCTCTCAGACTTTGTGTCTCCCCACTTGGCTGTCTTTCTGCCTCAAGGTCCTTGGCCCTGTCTGTCTCTGACCATCTCCCATCTGTCTTCCTGCTGCCCCATAACCGGTCCCCACCGCC
Organism: Phataginus tricuspis; assembly: GCA_029783875.1. Classification (NCBI taxonomy): domain Eukaryota; kingdom Metazoa; phylum Chordata; class Mammalia; order Pholidota; family Manidae; genus Phataginus; species Phataginus tricuspis. The sequence goes on from JAQQAC010019400.1 coordinate 10,436,956, forward strand.
TGTCTGGCGTCAGAGCTCTGTTCTCGCTGACTTTCAGGAAATCCCTGTGTCACCTTACTCACTACTCACAACCCTCTGTGGCTCCACCCACATTTGGAAGAAATGCAAATTCCTCAGGCGCTACGTGAGCCCCCTTGGCATCTCTCACCCTCTGCCCCTCTCCCCTGGCTCACTCCCGCTCCAGCCATGCACTTATCCACGCCAAGCTCAGGCCACCTCAGAGCCTTTGTGTTTGCTGCGCCCTCTACAGAGAACAGCCTGCACTCGAGTCATGGATACATCCTCACGTCCCCTCCTAGAGACCCATTTAAGTAGCCAGACCCCTAGTCACCACTCGTGTCCCCTTCACCTACTGTCTTATACAGCATTTGTCTTTATGTGCATACTGTGTCTTCCGTTTGACAACATCAGCTCCACAAAGGTGCCCAGAACAGTGCCTGACACCCAGGAGGAGCCCACTGTCTGCTGAATGACCGTGTCCCCCTCATGTCTCTGACCCTTGTTCCCGCCTGCTCCGGGTGCCTCTCCTGGTGGCCGGTGACCCAGCAGCCTCTCTCCACAGTTCACACCTGCCATCCGGCCATTCCTGCAGACCATTTCCGTCGGGCTAGTGTCCTTCGGGGAACACTACAAACGCAACGAGACGGGCCTCGGTGAGTCCTGGCTGGGCCAGCCGGTGGCCTCACTTTCCCTCCTGTCTCTCCTTCCTGCCCCTGTCCTGGCAACTTGAGCTGACACCACTCCCAACACCCAGGTGTGACCGCCAGCTCCCTGTTCACCAGTGGCCGCTTCGCCATCGATCCAGAGCTGCGTGGGGCTGAGTTTGAACGGATCATACAGAACCTAGACGTGCACTTCTGGAAGGCCTTCTGGAACATCACCGAGATTGAGGTGTTATCGGTGAGCGTGGGGCCCCATGAAGGCCCCAGCCTGTCACAAGGTGGGGACACAGGCCCAGACACCCACATCAGGCCTCTGCAGGGTTCCACGCTCAGGGACAGCACATGAGGGAGAGGACTGGGAAGGGAGGGGACCCCATGCATAGCGCCCCCAGCACCCCTTCTGTTCCCTCCCACCAGTCTCTAGCAAACATGGCGTCAGCCACTGTGAGGGTGAGCCGCCTGCTCAGCCTGCCACCCAAGGCCTTTGAAATGCCACTGACAGCTGACCCCAAGCTCACGGTCACCATCTCACCCCCGCTGGCCCACACAGGCCCCGGGCCCGTCCTCGTCAGGCTCATCTCCTATGACCTGCGTGAAGGACAGGTAGGGCCCCTGCCGCCGCCAGGAACAAGTACGGAGCTGACGGGCACAGACAGCCCCTCCGCCAGGTGCCACACCTGCCCCGCCCCATCCTGGCTCTCTGAGCACGTGCCCTTGGTGGGCTGAGGCCCAGGCTGGCTGCTGCAGCCTCACTCGCATCCTCCTCCCTCACCCCAGGACAGCGAGGAGCTCAGCAGCCTGGTGAAGTCCGAGGGTCCACGGAGCCTGGAGCTGCGGCCACGGCCCCAGCAGGCACCCCGCTCACGGTCCCTGGTAGTGCATATCCACGGTGGTGGCTTCGTGGCCCAGACCTCCAGGTCCCATGAGCCCTACCTCAAGAGCTGGGCCCAGGAGCTGGGTGTCCCCATCCTCTCCATCGACTACTCCCTGGCCCCCGAGGCCCCCTTCCCCCGCGCGCTGGAGGAGTGTTTCTACGCCTACTGCTGGGCCGTCAAGCACTGTGCCTTCCTGGGTGAGCCCAGCCCTCACTGCCACCCGTTCCCCACTCCAGCCCCAGCCTGCTAAAGCCCCCAACCCAGACTGCAGGGCGTGAGCCATCTAGTTGCTCAGGCCTCAGCCTTGCACCCTGCCTCCCCTTCCATGTCCTACCACTCAGCCCTCCACCACAGGTTTGCGCCCCCTGCCCTGCCCCTCCAGCTCTGCTTCAGCACTTTCCCCATGGCCCCACTGCTCCCCAGACCCTCCTCTCAACCACTTCCTCCTCCTGCCTCCTCTCCTCCCCTCCAGCCCTGACACACCGCCCCCCACACCTCCCCATCTCCTCTGGCCTTTTCTTTCTTCCAACTGTTTCTGCAACCACTGCTGCCTACTCTGCCAGCCTCCCGACCCATGCCACCCACTCTCTGGCTCCTCTGACCTACCACTTCTGACACCTCGGGAGGCCTACAGGTGGGGGTGGGGGAGGCTTCTGTCTCCTGACCTCATATGCCCGGTCCTCCTGAAATGGGCCCTTGGTCTCCCCTTTCCCTCTGCCAGTCTTCCTGGTTTCTGACCTCAGCTCTTCAAACTTTCCCAGAGCTTCCTGATCTCTGGGCTTCTCCATGTCCTCAGTCAGCCTGATTCCCTGACCAGTAACCTCCAAATGGGTCTAAATCCCTACCTCAATTTATCAGTCTCTAAAATTACACTTGGCTAGATCTTAGGGTTGAGGCCCCACATGCCACCTGTGAGAGCCCAGTGCTCCTGGCTCAGAGCTCGAGCTCCTCCCTGCCAGGCATGACCAAGCCCCCCTTCAAACCAGGCTCAACTGGGGAGCGAATATGCCTCGCAGGGGACAGCGCAGGCGGGAACCTCTGCTTCACTGTGTCCCTTCGGGCAGCAGCCTACGGGGTGCGGGTGCCCGATGGCATCATGGCGGCTTACCCGGCCACAATGCTGCAGTCTACAGCCTCCCCCTCCCGCCTTCTGAGCCTCATGGACCCGCTGCTGCCCCTCAGCGTGCTCTCCAAGTGTGTGAGCGCCTATGCTGGTAAGTGCCCCCCCCCCCAACCCCAGCCCTAGAGCTGGGGCCTGGAGGTGCCTTGATGCCCAGGTCCTGCAGAGAGTTAGGGAGGGAGCAGAGGCTCCCTAACTGAGGGGGGCTAAGGAGAGGAATCTGAGACTCCTTGCTCCTACTGAAGTGATCAGATACTCTTTGGTCCCTGGAGCACAGGTGCCTGAAGCTCTGGGTGTTGAGACTGGGCCTAGAAAGAGAAGAGACCAACTCAGCCCCCCACATACACTCCACAGGTGGGGAGACAGAGGACGACTCCGACTCCAATCAGAAGGCGCTGGGCGTGATGGGGCTGGTGCGGCGGGACACAGCCCTCCTCTTGCGAGACCTCCGCCTGGGAGCCTCCTCATGGCTCAACTCCTTCCTGGAGCTGAGGAGGCAGAAGTCCCAAACAGACTCAGTGCCTGTGGCAGGTGAGTGAAGCCCTCCCCCAACACACCCATCCAGGGTGGGCAGGAAGGACAGCCTGGCACCCCAACAGTCCTTGGGGAGGAAAGGGGCTATGCCCTGGGACCCTCAGGGACCAGGCACTCGGGGGTACTCTGCCCCCTTTCGATCCCTGGTCTCTACCACAAAGTCTGGATTTCCCACAACAGTCCACATCCTAGAAATTCCAGGACTTCTGGTGCCCCAGGTCATCTCACAGTCCCAGGAACTATAGGATTTAGCTTCCCAAACAGCCTCTCCCCAAAAGGCACCTTGGGAAAAGATTCAGACTTTTCAGGACCCAGGACTGCTACATGTCCTGGTTTTTAGTCCCAAGAACACCACACAATCCCTCCAGCCATCAGGAGGGATTCCAGCCATCCTAGATTCTTTCCAGACTTCTAACAGAGGCAAATGGGGTAATACCCACTCCAGGGGCTGGCCTAGGAGTTTGGTGGGGAGACTGGCACACTGAACAGGCCTTGGGAAGTGGAGGAGAATTCCAGCCATGGGTGGGTGGCAGGACCCTCAGGCAGCCCAAAATCACTTCCATCCAGGGATCCATTTTTTTCCCAGCATTTTTTAACATTTAAGGATTTTAAAGCACAACCAACTAATTTTCTATATCTGGCAAACCAAGAGTATTTTCTGAGTAAGCGTGATTGCATGTTCAAAAGTAGATGGAGTCCCTATTATTCAGAAAATTATTCCTGTTGAATATATTTTAAATTAAACTTTTAATTTTAGGATATTCAAATGAAAGCAGATAAATACACACGAAACCAATTAAAAGAGATTTGAATTTTAGGCACACGGACCATCGAGCACTGGGATTTTCCTTGTAGGATAAAGGTAACAAGTGCAGCACCAGTCAAGCTCGCTATTGCTGGTTGCTGGGTGACGTGCCAAGTAACAGTATCTGCGAGCCTTGCTTTGCTCCTCTGGGAAATGGGTACAATAAGAGTACCTGCCTCATAAGGTGGTTGCAAGGACTTCACGTACTTCCTGGTGCCAAGCACCCTGCACACAAAGCTGCCCAGCCGGTGCTCCCTGAGCTAGCTGGCGCCCCTGACCGGCTGTGCCCTATGCCTCTGAGGTAACAGTTGGCCCCCGTGGCCATCTGGGTCACAGAGTACTTACACAGTTATTCTCATATCATCTTGCTTTTTGTCTTCATGGATTTACGAAGACAAGTGAAAAACTGAAAAACATAGCATCCTGGCCCTAGGGGTGAGCAGTGGCTCTAATAAATGTAATGGAGCTGAGGCCAAAGTGGGCACACCGGGCAGGCGGGAAGCACTCCCTTGGCATTTGGGCACTTGCTTGCCTGCCCACTCTCAAGGAAGGAATAAAGCTGAGGAACATGAGGGCAGCTGGGAAGCAGATCTATGTGGCTATAGGTGTGGGACCTCTGGGAACTGAATAGGCCCCCAAGACGTTTAGCTCGCTGTGAACAGAGTCTCCTTTCAGGCCAAGGGGGCCTACTCATTTACTCCATTTTGATTTACATACCCTCTGTGTCAAGTGGCCAGATAAAGCTGGCTGGGCCTCATGCTGGGGCCAGGGAGATGGCTAAACAGGGCACCAGGCCTGGTAATACTGATATATTATGATCTCAGGGTAACAATACCTAACCCCCCTGAGTCCTCTCCACCTCCTCTGGGGTAAGGACAGGATTGAGTCCCCCTTTTTACAGAGAAGCAAACTGACTTGCACTTAACCTTCCCAGTCACCACACACACAGACAGCCACACATGTCCAACTTTTCACCGGGACACCATCTCCATAGCCATGTGACTCCTGCCACCTACCCCTTGGAGCTGCAGCCTGGGGCACCTGGAGCTCCCCACCCCCCCAGGAGGGAGTCTGGGGGGACACCCCAGGCCTCCACAGCCCTAGGGTGCAGCTCCTCCGCCAGAGGCCGCTGCCCTTCCCGAGAGCTTTCCTGAGAGCCACCCACACACTCCGCCAACCAGTCAGGCAGACCTGTGGCCCCAGCCAGCTCCCTGACCCGGCTCCTCTCGCAGAGCCAATGCGACGCAGCGTGTCAGAGGCAGCGCTGGCCCAGCCTGAGACCCCGCTGGGCACTGACTCCCTTAAGAGCCTGACCCTGCATCACCTGAGCCTAAGGGGCAGCTCCAAGACAGCTGACACCCCGGAGTTGTCACTGTCTGGGGAGACACTTGGCCCCTCCACGCCCTCTGACGTCAACTTCTTACTGCGGCCTGAGGATGCATCTGAAGAGGCTGAGGTCCGAGGTGAGCAGAGCACCAAGGACAAAGCCCATGGCGGGGGTACCGCCTTCCCTGAAGGTTTCCACCCGAGGCGATCGAGCCAGGGTGCCACGCGGATGCCCCTCTACTCATCACCCATCGCCAAGAACCCCTTTATGTCCCCACTGCTGGCACCCGACAGCATGCTGCAGAGCCTGCCGCCTGTGCACATCGTGGTGAGCACCAAATGGCGAAGAGTGTGGCGGGTGGGGCGCAGGTGCCCCTGGGGAAGCAGAGCTGGAAAAAGTGGGTGGCCCTGCCAGGAAGGCGACGTGTGCCGCCAGAAGGTATTGCCTGGCTGTGGGAAGACGCAAAGCAGTCAGGGCTCTCATTTATTTTGCGGTCTTGTTGAGCACCAAAAGGGCACTGGGATGTCCCCAGGGCTTGGAGAGTTGGGGAAGAGGAAAAGAGACGCGGGTCTCTGGGAGAAGGGAGAAGCTGGGCAGAGGCCAGATAAGCTCATTCTCCAACTCCCACCCCACCCCGATGTCTCCTCCTGCCTGTCCCTGTGCCCCACCCGCGCCCTCCCGCAGGCGTGCGCGCTGGACCCCATGCTGGACGACTCGGTCATGTTCGCGCGGCGGCTTCGCAGCCTGGACAAGCTAGTGACCCTGCGCGTGGTGGAGGACCTGCCGCATGGCTTCCTGAGCCTGGCAGCACTGTGCCGGGAGACGCGGCAGGCCGCCGCTCTGTGCGTGGAGCGCATCCGTCTGATCCTCACTCCGCCCGCCACCGCCGCGCCCGCTGCGCCCCCGATCTGAGCCGGGCAGCGCGGGGCCGTGTGGGCCGCGGGGAAAGACACTAAAGGCCTCTTGTTCCCATCTCAGCGGGCTTCCGTGGTGAATGCGCTCCGGGTCCCGGATGGTAGGACCCCGGCCAGGGGTTCCTGGCCCTTCCGACCTCTCCCTGGGGCCGGGTGGGAGGGGAACAGACTGTGCCTTGGCAAAGGGGGCGGAGCGGGGCCGAAAGCCGAGACCCTGGCTTGGGGAAGTGGGGGGAGGCGCACACAAACCAGCCTCTGGGTCAGCTGGGCCTGCGCTCCACCACCGCCGTCTGCTACTGCTGCTACGACCGCCGCAGGGGCCGGGGCCTGGTCCTACCTTGCAGGTCGGTTTGTTTTTGTTTGTTTGTAAATAAAAGTATTTAATTAGTTTGGCCTTTCGCAAGTGGTATGAGGGTTTGCCCACCAGGGGGCAGCATCGGACTCTGCTGCTGAGCACGGAGAAACCTGGGACTGGAGAGTATAAGGCTGGGGCCCAACTTCTGGGTCGTGAGGAAGGAGAGGCCTGTGGGCCAGGATTCTTGGGTGCTGAGAGACCGTGCCCCTCCACTAACACAGACCCACCTTCCCCTCAGACTTAATCCGGGTCTGGTGCCAGAGAACTCTGGGTCCTCAGCTACTCCCTCTGTAAACCCAGTCCCAGCACCCTCCAGGAATAGAAAACCCCAACTCCCTAGAGAACTGGAGCAAAGCTAACAAGAACTAGAAACAAACTGGTCACCCTAGTCTAAGCTCTGCCCAGCTACAGCCATCACTCAGTCCTTCAACCAAGATTCTGATACTTCACCCTTTTGTAGACCCTGGGTTTGGAGCAGATTTCTACCTAGGGCCTGCCCTCAAGGAACTCAGGGAGGGTGAGGAAAAAAGCCCAGACACAGGCTGTCACAGCCATGGGCTCCATCTATGGTGGTCAAGGAGGGCTTCACAGAGGAGGTGATCTGAGATTGACTTTAAAGGATGAGCACAAGTTTGCTAGGCAGAAGAAACATTCAAAGTTGTGAGAGAAAATGGGCAGTGATCAAAGCCTGTGCCTGCCCAGAAGGTCAGGCAAAGTGGGGAGTGACCTGAGGGGCCTGGAGTGGTCAGCAGGAATGGATCACAAAGGGCCTGGTGTGCAATTCGTATTATAACTGGAGGGTAGTGGAAACTACAGAAGAGCTTTGAGCAGGAAAGGGACAGGACTAAAAGAGCCTGCTGAGACAGAGGGGGAAGGACTGAAAAGGTCTAGACTGGAACCAGGAGGCAATGGAGGAGGCTGGGACAAGGAAGACATGGCCTGAGCTAGGGCAGAGGCCTCATGGATAGGGAGTAGGGATAGAGGTGGAACAGATCCCAGAGCCAGAACTGAGGTTGTGAATAGGACTTACTGAGGGTGGGGCAGAGGTTACAGGAGAACAAGCAGACGAAGATGACACTCAGGTCTGGCCAGAGCAGCGGGTGGACAGTGAGCTGGTCTCTTTACTAGCAGGAGGCTCAGGTGTGTACAAGGGGAATGGGAGGTGCCGAGGGCTGTATTGCACACAGAAATTCAAAGGTTTTTTAGTGAGACAATCTGGGGGAACATGCAAGAGAGCAAGCTAGATGCTCACTTCTAGCTGGAGCTAAGGCACTAGAACCTTTCTAGTGCCTAGGAGGAATGGATGGGGGGACGAGAGAGGGAGGACAGAGAGAGCCCCAAGGACAGTGGCCCCATACAGGGGCAGGCACTGGAAGGCTGAGTTCTGGAGGGTTCTAAGGAGCAGCCGAAGAAGGAAGAAGCTAACCAGGAAAGAAGAGGACATAAAGCAAAGGGGATTTCAGGTGGGAGGGAGTGGTCTGGGCCAGATAAGGACAGAAATGTTATCCTCAGGCCTCAGCAATTTGCAGGTACATCCAGGGCCATTGTGGGGCCACAGGAGGTGGGCAGCCAGATGAGGGTTGAAGAGGGAGTGGAAGGTAACAGATCGAGCCAGTGGGCACCACAAGTCTTTTGCTGTAAAAAGGATGAGAAATTATTCAAAGGAGCTTGATGTAGGGTGTGTTTTGTGTGTGTACGTGTGTTTAGAAATGTCAAAACATGTTTTGGTGCTGCTAGAGAAAGAAGGAAGGGTAAGACTGAAGATGCAGAGGCACAAAAATGTCCTGAGGGGATGGGCAGAGGGAAACCCTCGCCTCAGAGGGCCTCATTCACCCAAGTGACTTCTGAGTCAGGACCTGTGACAGCGGAGGGAGCCACAGCCCAGAACTCTCCCTGAAAGTCCAGATCCCCGGCCTGAATCATAGCTCCCCCTGTCCAGCTCACAGGACCCCTTGTTCATCTCTACCAGTCATCCACCCACCAGTTTGCTCCTCTTTCCTGTTTCCATCTTTGAGTGGCTCCATTACACCCCAGTCCCCCAGACCAGAGCCCTGGGTCTTGTCCTGTATACCCCTCATCTCATAGCCAATCAGACCCCATATTATGTTATTTATGCCCCCTGAATCTTTGCCTATGTCTTCCGCCTCTGGCCTAACCCATCCTCTCCTGCCTGGGTCCCAGCCCAAACCACCTTCTGGGATACTGGCTCCCTGTCTCATTGCTCCTGCTTTGCCTTTCCCTAGGACAAAGTCCAACCTCCTCAGCCTGGCCTCTTCCCACCTCTTCCTCCTCTTTCAGCCTTACAGCTCCCTCACCACAACATGGACCTGACCGCCCTGCCTCTTGTCCCCCCACACACAGTAACACTCCTGTAGCCTCCGTTCTTTGCTCGGTCTGAAACACCCCATATACTCTTCTTCACGGCACCTCCTGCTCCTCCATGATCCAACCCCAATGGCCCCTCCTCTGGAAAGCCTTTCCTGACCCGCTAAACCCAAAAAAAACCTTCTCCTGGACTCCCCTACTTCTGCACACCCCTCCCCATCAATGTGCAGGTCTGCCCATCCATCTGACCCGGGATCCTTGAGGCGGTGACTCATCTCGGTCACCACCATCGCCCAGCAGGAGGCCTGGCACACCGGAAGCCTCAGGACATGTCTGAGTAATGGATGGGTGAGTGTGTAAATGAGCGAGTGTGAGTGAATGGCTCTATGAGGAAATATGTGACTGAGGGAATGAGGGCTGGAAGGACCGAACGGACAGGTGAGCAGGGCAGGTCGCAGCTGACGAGAATCGGGTGGAGGGTGGAGGAATGGAATGGATGGATGACTATCTCAGAAGGCATCATGGCCAGTTTCTCCAACATGGCAAAATGGACGGTCATCCCAGCTAAGCTCCCCATTCCGCCTCATCAGACTTCACCGTTCCCCGTCCAAGCTGTGTTCAGAATCCCAACACTGGGCGTGCTGGAAAGAGCTTACCCGGCCGGACCCGCCGAGCCTGTTGCCTCGTTAGCGCTCCAGCCTCGGCGAAGCGGACCGCGATCCGCACTCCGCAGGCGTCGGCCTATTGGCAGACTGGCCGGGACTGGCCAAAACTAACTAGCGTCTTCGAGAGCCTATCGCTGTCCGCCTTGGGCTGTGAGGGGGGGAGGGGGGTTACCAATGAAAAGCACCGAGAGTAGCCCTGGGAGGTAGGAGGCGGAGTGTCTATTGGCTGGAAAGTAGTGACTGACGTCATCAGTAGCTTATCACAGCTAGAATCTAGAGGAGCGCTCCCGAATCAGACCCGCCCCTGGAAATACAGACGCTGGAGGTAGCTGAGGGCGTGGTGTATTGCAGAAGGGAGCGATGTAGCTGGCAGTTCGCTGGCTCAATCCCTCGGTTCCCAAGGGAGGAAGGGACTCAGGACCTGAGAGAGGAGCGGCCGAGAAACCTAGACACCTGGGTCTGAGAGCCTGGACTCTTGGATCTTGGAGGAGGGAGCTAGGATCCTGAAGGGTCGGGGTCTAGGGACAGAGACTCCTGGATCCCAAGAGACACTGACCTGCCAGGGATGACATATTTGAGGTTCAGAATTTTTCGTGGCTATTTATAGGATTGGAGCCAGGCCTTGTCCCCAGGCAAGTGTTCTGGGTCCTGAGGTAGGGCCTGGAATAGAAAGGAAGAGGATGAGACTTAGGGGAAGCTCTGGCCCCTGTATGACCTTTTCTCACCCCTAAAAGAGAAGCCAGAGGCAGGGTGCAAAAGAAACTCAGAGCAGGAGGACACTTGCAACTCACGCGGAGGTTGAGAAAAACACAGAGACCAATAGATTAAAATATTGAAAACAAAATGAAAATAGAGCACTCTTGTATGAATTTATTGTGGCCCAGGTTCTATGCTAAGCATTTTATATAATTATCCCATGTTTTCCTCATAACGGTTCTAAGAAATTAGATTACTATTATTATAATTCCTATTTTACAAGTGAGAAAAATTGACACCCAGTGAGGGAAAATCAAGATATAGATGTAAAGATACAGGAAGACCAAAACACAGAGTGTAGTAGGGAGCAGAGGAGAGGGGGACCTGGGAGCCCTGGGTTTGGGCGGGGGGCGCTGGGACCTGGGA
>JAQQAC010019400.1:10447669-10490164 GCA_029783875.1 Phataginus tricuspis
GGGACCTGGGAGCCCTGGGTTTGGGCGGGGGGCGCTGGGACCTGGGACTTCGGGGACCTGGGGAAGGAAGGGCCAAGGACAGAGACTCTCAGGGGTTTCCTCCCTTGCTTCCAAGATACCAGGCTTGTCCAGCCCTTCTCACTATGGGAGATGAGCCTGGTTGAGGTGGAAAATGGTGGTTAGGAGGGGGCAGGTGTGTACCATCCTATGATGAGAAGATGATGAGACCCCTAGGAGATAAGAAAAGGATTCATGGGGGCGCCCCCAGCTTGGGAGGGGCCTTTTCCCCAAGGCCTCTGTTCTTTGATCTGGACAGGTCTGGCCTCAAGGAGGATGGCGGGGGTTGGGGGGTGGCGCAGGGCTTCTCTGTCCCTCTCCATCACTGCATCGCCATCACTCAGAACTGTCGCTGTCTGTCATGGAACAGGTGGGGCAGCAACAGCTTTCTCGGTGGGTCGTCATCTCTCTGGGGATCTCTGCCTTGATCCATTGCCTGCCAGAGGTCCTGGCACACTGCAGGAGCTCCGCAAGTGCTTAGAAAAATGGATGCCATCCGCATCTCTCTGCGCAGCTCGTCCTCCGTCCCCATCACCCTTCCCAGCCTCTCCCGGGCCTCACCTGTCTCCCTCCACCTTCCCTTTCACCCTGATGTTTCTTCTAATGCCACTGGGCCCACCATCCCCCTAAGGGAGAAACTGAAGCCCATTCTGGGGGGAGTCACCCTCCCAGGTTCACCTGTGGAATATGTAAAGGAGAAGCTGAGAGAGGAGTTCTCAAGATCCCAAATCCAGACACACTCCTGGCACCTCGGAGTCATGTGAGATCACACCCAACACATGCCCTCACACCTGCTTGGTGTGAACTTGCCTTTGCACCCACACAATGAGAGAATCACACACACACCACATATAACCACCTATGAACACAAACATAAACAAAAGCACACAGTCGCAGACTCGAAGCATCCATGCTAACACACACAGCACTATCTACTCCATATGCAAGAGAGACAGCCCAGGTAAGCAACTATATGCCCGGCCGCTGAGAGGCCACTTATTCAGTCCCTTCTGGGACCACAAGCAAACACTTGGTTTCATCCACTGTTGTACCTCCAGCAACTAAAATAGCACATCGTCATGACCACCATAAACACAAAATTTTCCCACATCCCAGGCACAATTTTAAGCACTTTACATGAATTAACTCCCTCAGTCCTCTCAACAACTCTATTTGCAACAACCCATTTTGCAGATGGAAAAAATGGAGGTCCAAGGAAGTTGAGTGACTGGCCCAAAGTTTCCCAGCCAGGAAGAAGCCGTTGGGATTTGAACTCAGGTTTTCTGGCTCTAGAGTCCATCTCACAAGGCCACTACTCAATAACTAATCCCTACCTTAATCCTGTCAGAACTACAGACCCATCACAACTGAAACCATACCCAAACACAGGTGCACAGTGGGTAGAATCGAAGGAGGGCAATATGGGCAAAACAAATGGAAAAGACCCCCTCACATTTCACACCCCAAACACAGGAACACAGAGAGACACGTTGTGACAGTCCCCACAGACACGCAGCACCCAGACAGACACACAACACACCCAAACTCAGACTCCATGACCCACCCAAGTCCCCAAGTCCCTGCCCAAGTCCCTCCAGTTCCACACTTAGCCCCGCTGGGCTGGCCCTTAAGGAAGCAGCAGGCTTAGGATGGGAAGGGGGCGCCACCTCACCTGCCGGCTCAGCCCGACTGGTTCCACCAGGGCCATGAATGGCACCACCCACCTTGTGCAATCCACGTTGGGCAATGGGCTGCAGACCTGACCTGGACTCCTGGATTCTGGAGAGAAAGGGGCTAGGAGGCTGGACTCCTGGGTTTCAAGAATATAGGGCCTGTGGGGCCCTTCTGTGGATTCTAGGGGAGAGAAAGGGGGATTGGGACCTGGGGTCTCAAGTCCTGAGGAGGAGGGCTGGGGGCCCAGAATCCTGGGTTCGGGGAAGAGAGGGACCAGGGATTTGGATTTCCTCTGAAGTAAGGCTTCAGGTTTAGCAAATGAAAATACAGAATGCCTGGTTAAATCTGAACTTCAGAAAAATAACTGAAAAGAGTATTTGTTGTTTATCTGAAATTCAGATTTAACCAGGTGTCCTGTGTTTTATCTGGCAACCCTATTTGAAGGCGACAGAAGTCAGATGCCTGGAGAGGCTGCCGTGATCCCTCCTCAGCCCCCAGGCCCCTCCTCTTCCTGCTCACAGCCCTCCTCGCCCCCAAGCAGGCCACCTCACAGCTTCCCCAGTCCCGATTTCCTCATCGAGATGAGTTGCTATATCTAACCGCAGCCCCCAGGCTGCATCAGAGTGGGGAAAGGGAACTTGAGGACAGCTCAGGTTGTCATCCCGGGAGCCCTGGGCGGGCTGGATGGCTGGGAGCCAGGGCGGGCCTGCAGATAGTGGGCAGGATGCTGGACTAGGGGACAAGAGACCCCAAGGTAAGGGCAAGGGACACAGAATTTGGGAGGAGGAGAGAGATTCAGAGCTGGGAAGACAGAGAACCAGAGAAATTAGGAAACAGATCAGCAGAGATGAAGAAAGAAAGGTTCAGAGCTGGAGAGACAGAGATGTGGAGATGGGGGACAGAGACACTAGAGGTGAGGGGAGGTCCCCAAGGTGTCCAGGCTCCTGGATGGACGCAGGGCGCTGCCCTTAGACTGAGGGCAAGGACAGCAGGCCATCTGGGTGGCGCCAGGAGACCGAGGCTTGGGTCCCGGGGTGCTGGATCAGGAAGTGGAGGGAAAGCTGGGACCCCAAGCCAGCAGGGTGGCCCACCTGACGTCACCCCATACCAACACCCAGTGGAGGGACAACACTACCTTCTCTGCAGGTGACACCCCAATTTTCCGGTGCCTCCTACATTTTTGGGGTGACACCTGTGCTGGGAACCCCACCCGGCTCTAACACTGCTCCCTCACTGAGTCACCTCCAATCCCGCCAGGCCTGTTACAGGGACATTTTGGTGACTCAGGCATCCAAGTCCCCAGCTCTTTCACTCCTCATGAACCCAGCAGTGGGGAATCCCAGGACCCCTCTTCCACTCAGCCTAACCCAAGAGTCTGGACCCCAGCCTCTCCTCCCTCCGACCCAGGAATCCGAGCCACCTCTCCCTCCTCTGTTAGGAACCAGAGTTCAGGCCTCCAGCCCCTCGTCCCTCAGACCCAAGAGTCCAGGCCCTGAGGCCTCTGCTCTGTCAGGACCCAGGAGTTCTGGACCACATCCATCTTCAGGAACTGAGGCTTCTCAGTTCCCAGCCTCCTCCCTTCCCAGTATGGAGGTGAGGTGAGGATGTTTATTTACTTTGCTTCCAACATGAGTCACCCCAAAACACACTGCCCCACCATGTACCTGGTGGCCCTGCATGGGAGGGCAATGCACCCCCAACCTGGGGAAGTGGGGGGTCTCCCTGAGGACGATGGGGGAGGTCTCCAACAGGGAGCCCACACTGTGCTCTCTCCTGCACTACCTGCCTTTCTCCTCTCCCACTTTCCCTTCCTCCAAGAGGCCGTGGTGGTAGCCACCTCCATCTACCTGCCCCTCCACTTTTCCACCTTTCTGTCTGTCTCCTCCAAATCGGTCTCCCCCTTTTCTTGTTTCTCTCCAGCTCTTTGTGCTTCTCTGTCTCATCACCCTTCTCTATCTCCATCTTACGTCTCCCTCCGTCTCTCTGAATCTCCTTCTCTCTCTCTTCCATCTGGCCTCCCCTTCTGTCTCTGTCCCCCATTCCCTCCCTGTTTCTCTGTGTCTCCCTCTCTTCTGGCCTCTGTACTTTGACCCACCTCCCCTGCACCTTTTCTCTCATTTCTTAGTCTCTCTGCCCACTCCCCATTCTGTCTCCACTCCCAGCTCCTCATCCAGGGACCCCCTTCCCCAAGATTTCCTGTCCTGTGAGGCCACACTGGAGGGGGCTGGGGGGGCTGGGGGATAGAGAGGGAGGGAAGGGAAGTCCCGGTGGGGGAACAGCAACAGCCAGACCGGCTGGGCTCCCTGGGCACCTCTGTCAGAGCCCCGCCCAGGGCCACACGGCCCGCCCGAATATAAGCAGCTCCTGGCCTGAGACTGAGAACTCAGTGCCCGGGTCACCCACGCCTCTGTCTCCGCCATCGCCATCACAGGCCCGCAGGTAGGAGCGTCTGTCCACAGCCCTCTGGTCGGAGGCGGGCGACTCTGCCCTGTCCTTTCTCCACTCGCTCTGCTTACATCTTTCTGTCTCCTTGCATATCTCTGTCTCTCTCTCTGGACATCCTGTCTTTCTTGATGGCCCCTGGCTCTCCTTTCTCAACCTGAGTGGCACTGGGTTGAATCAGATGTAGGGCATTTCTTTTCACCTCTCTGAGCCTCAGGGTTCTGCCTATGGAATGGGCTTGTAGAAGTCACAGTGCTGGGCACGTATGAGAGACACAGGCAGCATCTGTCTGGGCACCTGCCTCTGCTCTCTCTCCCTTTGTCTCTGACTCTGCCTGTCTCTGCCTCTCGGTCTTTCTCTCCAACTCTGCCTCTGGTATGAGAAGGGTCTTCCAGGGTCTGTCGGGCAGCTGTACAGAGATGGGCGAGCTCCTCGCCCCCACCCCATACAGCCCTACTCCGTGTCTCTCCTAGCTGCAGGCTGACTTGGCCTCTTTCTTCCCAGCTCCCTTCCCCCTGAGAGCCCAGCCCCCAGCGCCCCTGCCCCTTGCCCTCCCCTACCCTAGTATCCAGCATCCCTTGGCCAGACTCTGCCACTGTCACCGCCGCCACCTGTGCCGTCCCCAACACTGCCTCCTCAGGCCAGCAAGATGCAGTTTGAGATGCACGACAACGTGAAAGGCAAAGGTGGGATCGCTGGATGGACCAGCAACTCTTCCAGTCCCCAGAACCTGGCCACTTCCCTTCCCTGGGCACCCTGGCTTTGAAGACAGATGGCATCTGCTTGCACCCCAGAGTTGCCCGAAATGTGGGAACCCAGCATCCCTGGCCCAGATGTGGAGGAGACAACAGCATGTCTTGGCCCCGTCCACACGGGGCTCCCACCCTTCCCCAGACATGCAGGAACCCCCACCCCCAGCTCAACCAGATGCGCAGGGGGCAGCGGCAACCCGGACAGCCTGGGGTGTCGATGCCCAGATGTGGAAGAAGGGAGAGGGGAGGCGCAGTGGTGTCCACTCAGTGGGCGGCCTAATGGCCCCGCCCAGACTGCCCGGCAGAGGGAGGGGCGGCAGCGGGGCGCAGCCGGGCGGCGCGGTGAGGCTGCCCACTGACCTCCGTCCCCCACCTCCGCAGCCATGTCCTACCCAGTGACCAGTCAGCCCCAGTGTGCCAGCAGCAGCTACCAGACCCAGCTCAGTGACTGGCACACCGGTCTCACGGACTGCTGCAACGACATGCCCATCTGTGAGTGCCCACTGCTCCCTCTCCAGGCCCAGGGAAGCTGGGGGGCGCGAGGTCACCTCCAACCCCGCCCAACGCCCTGCTAACCCCACTCCCCACTCTTCCTTGGACCCTGAATTCCTCTGGCCTCACCCTTTCCTCGGACTCCCCAACACGCCCTAGGTTCCTGACCTCGCACCTTCCAACTTGCCCTCGCTTTGGGCAGCCTCCCTCTTGCACCCTTAACTTTCGTATTTGTGGCGCCGACTCCCCCTCCAGACCCTATCTGCCGACCTCTAAACAATCCCCTCCTGAGACCCCTAATTCCTTCTGGGACCTTCGCTTCCTCCAACACTGAATTCCCCCGGGACCTCGACTTCGCTCCCGGGACCGCCCGCCTCTCCCCTCCCGGGGCGCAGCCGACAGGTGGCGCGCGCGGCCCCCACCCTGACCTCCTGGCGCCCGCCCCAGGTCTGTGCGGCACTTTCGCTCCCCTGTGCCTCGCCTGCCGCATCTCCGATGACTTTGGAGAGTGCTGCTGCGCGCCCTACCTGCTCGGAGGCCTGAACTCCCTCCGCACCGGCATGCGCGAGCGCTATCACATCCAGGTGCGCGCGGGCCCAGGCCCCGCGGGAGCCGGGGCTGGGGACTGGCCCCCTGGGATCCAGGTCGGGGCGCCTAACCTCTCTCTCCCCCCATCTAGGGCTCTATCCCGCACGATTGGGCGGCCCTCACCTTTTGTTTGCCCTGCGCGCTCTGTCAGATGGCCCGGGAACTGAAGATCCGGGGGTAAAGAAGTTCGCCCCCACCCCACTGCTTTACCACTCCTCCCGCCTGGCCTCCTCTGCCTGCCCTCCGCCCTATCCCGCCACCAGAATACATCCACAATAAATACCTGAAAACCAACTCCGCCTACATCCTCTTGTCCCAGGGAAGCAATCTGGGTGGAGATGGAGGTTTGGTGAGGGGGGTGGGGACGCAGGGAAGATGCCTAGGTGTGGAGGGAAGAGTTTCAGAGTCGAGTCAGATCCTTGACTCTGACCGCCTGGGGGTGACATTGGCAAGTCTCTTCCCCCTCTAAGCAAGGGTGTCCTCTAACAAAGTAAGACCAGTAACCACTTAGCTGCCTACCTGAAGCTCTGCCCTGACCCCCAAAATAGGCAAAACCAGAAAGGCTGTCTTGGTAGAGTCCAGACACTCAAGTTCAAAGAAGAAATTTAGGTGAGTCCCCTGCTCATTCAATACCTATGGACTTCTGGCCTACGCACAATTCTAGTAGGTTTTGGGGACCTTTGTCTCCAAAGCAGAGGACTGCCAGGTGTAAGGCTCTCCAGAGCTGAAAGGAATCCTTAAGGATCATCCAGTTCAATCTGCTCTCTTACAAAAGCAATTAGCAGATTGAAAATGTTCTGGTCTCAGATACAAACCCACACATATGTGGTCAATTAATATACGATAAAGGAGCCCTGGATACTCAATGGGGAAATGACAGCCTCTTCAACTCCGGTTGGCAAAACTGGACAGCTACATGCAAGAGAATGAAACTGGATTACTGTCTAACTCCATACACAAAAGTAAACTCAAAATGGATCAAAGACCTGAATGTAAGTCATGAAACCATAAAACTCATAGAAGAAAACATGGCAAAAATCTCTTGAATATAAACATGAGTAACTTTTTCCTGAACACATCTCCTTCGGCAAGGGAAACAAAAGCAAATATGAACACATGGGACTACATCAAACTAAAAAGCTTCCATACAGCAAAGGACACCATCAGCAGAACAAAAGACATCCTACAGTATGGGAGAATATGTTCATAAATGACTTATCCGATAAGGGGTTAAACATCTAACATATATGAAGTGCTCACATGCCTCAACAGCCAAAAAGCAAATAATCCAATTAAAAAATGGGCAGAGGATCTGAACAGACACTTCTCCAAAGAAGAAATTCAGGTGGCCAACAGGCACATGAAAAGATGCTCCACAACACAAATTAAAACCACAATGAGATACCACCTCATGCCAGTTAGGATGGCCAACATCCAACAGACAACAAACAACAAATGCTGGCGAAGATGCAGAGAAAGGGGAACCTCCTATACTGTTGGTGGGAATGTAAATTAGTTCAACTGTTGTGGAAAGCAATATGGAGGTTCCTCAAAAAATTTAAAATAGAAATGCTGTTGACCCAGTAATTCCACTCCTAGGAATTTACCAGAAGAAAACAAGATCCCTGATTTAAAAAGACATATGCACCCCTATGTTTATCACAGCACTGTTTACTAATAGCCAAGAAATGAAAGCAACCGAAGTGTCCATCAATAGATGAGTGGATAAAGAAGGTGTAGTACATATACACAATGGAATATTATAAAGCCATAAAAAAAGAAATCCTGCCATTTGCAACAACATGGATGGAGCTAGAGGGCATTATGCTCAGTGAAATAAGCCAGGCAGGGAAAGACAAGTACCAAATGATTTCACTCATTTGTGGAGTATAAAAACAAAGCAAAACTGAAGGAACAAAACAGCAGCAAACTCACAGACTCCAAGAAAGGACTAGCGTTTAACAATGGGAAGGGGGTGGGGAAGGTGGGTGGGGAGGGAGGGAGAAGGGGATTGTGGGGCACTATAATCCACAGTCACAATGTAGGTAGATGGCAGGAAAGGCAGTCCCGCACAGAGAAGTAATGACTCTATAGCGTCTTACACTGATGGACGGTGACTGCAGTGGGGCAGGGGGGGTGGGTGAGGACTTGATAATATGGGTGAATGTTGAAACTACAATGTTGGTCATGTGAAACCTCCATAAGATTGTATAGCAATGATACTTTAATAAAAAAATCTTCTAGCAGACTCACAGAACCCAAGAATGGACTAACAGTTACCAAAGGGAAAGGGACTGGGGAGGGTGGGTGGGAAGGGAGGGATAAGGGGGAAAAGGGGCATTACAATTCGCACACGTAATGCAGCGGCGGGGGACACGGGGAAGGCAGTATTTATAGAGAAGACACATAATGATTCTATAGCATCTTACTACGCTGATGGAGAGTGACTGTAGTGGTGTATGTGGGGGGGACTTGATAATAGGGGTCTAGTAACCATAATGTTGTTCAAGTGATTGTGCATTAATGATACCAAAAAAAAAAACGTTCTGGTCTCAAATTTGGCCAGACCTGGGACCCAATCTTGACTCTTGCCATTGACTAGCTGTGTTATCTTAGTGAATTAATAAACCTTTAATTTAACTAATAAGCCTGTTTCCTCTTCTGAGAATAATGCCTAATATGTTACATGCCTACTGTGAGAGCAAGAAATGGAACAGGTGGAAAGGCCAAAGAGGGAACTTAGTAAGCTGTTGTTACTATCATTATGTATTATAATATCATAACTACTCTAATTTATTATTTGTATTATTTGCTGGTACTCTCTCTCAACCTGTGTACCCAACCATCAAGCAATATCTTCACCTGGAGTATCTAATAAGGCACCTCAGATCTAACATGGCCAACACTTAACTCCTGATTTCCCCCCAGACTGGCTCTTACCACAGTCTTGTCTCTGTGAGGAATAGCAGACCTCATCCTCCTGGCTGCTCAGGCTGCTCAATCATTGTCTTTTTCACGGTGTCCAATCATCCAGTTCTGTGGCCCCTACATCCAGAATCCCGCTTCTTCCCCTGCCCCCCCGCCCCCGACCTTGTTCCAACCACCCTCCTCTCCAGCCTGAACCAATTCACCAGGTCCTCCCTGGCCTCCCTGCCCTGTCCCCTCCTTCAGTCTCCTTCCCAAAGTACACCCTGTGAGCACCCGAGTTATCACATCCCTCCTGTGCTCAGAAACCTCTCATGGCTCGTCCTGCACAGAGTAAAAGCCAGAGTCCTTTCTGTGGCCCAAGGACCTGCACATTCTGCCTCTTGTTCCCTCTGTGATCTCGTCTCCTCCTTATTCCCACCATGCCAACCACAAGTCTCTTTGTTGTTTCTCTAAAATGCAAGGAACACTCCCACCTCAGGGCCTTTGCACTGGCTGTTCCCTCAAGTTGGAATTCTCTCCCCTCAGATTTCCCTGTGGATTATTCCTTCACTTCTTCTCACATGTCATCATATGTGAAGGCCTTCCCTTCACCTTACATTAAATAGCAAGTACCAATCCCCCCTCCCCATCACTGCCCCGTTTTTGGTCATCTTCCAACATACCACATCAGTGACTTATCACCTGACTCCCCCCTGGCTTGTCAGCTCCTTGGGAGCAGATACCTTGCTCAGCGCCATGTCCCCAGATCCAGAACAGTGTGGGGCCCACTGTCGGTGGAGGTAATGAGTGTTCACAGGTGGTAGACATTGGCTTAAAGAAGGGAAGTGACTGTAGAGGGAATGTAGGGGGAGGGGGACAGAGAGTCAGACAAGCTTGTGTTAGAATCTGGGCTCACCTGTTAATCTGTCCTAAGTTCTTAAGCAAGGGACTTAGCTTCTGAATCTGCTAAATGGGGGGATGAGCCTGCACCTCCCAGGCATGATGCTGGGAAGGTTAAAACACATGCTAAGTCTCCAGCAGAGTGCTGGAATGTTACAGGCCCTTGGTGACATCCCCCCTCCCCTTTCCTGACACCCTAGGGTGTCAGAATCCAGGCCTCTAGTGCCTGTGCTCCATGAGCTTCAGTCACCCTCCCTCAGCCTCTTGCATTCAGAATCATGGATACCAGGAGAGGTGCCAGCAGAGGGGCTGACATGCAGGGAGGAATACGTTCTATGAGGCATTTACACATGGGCTTCTGCACAGGAGTTGGAGGGAGGGTGGCTCTGCGTCCCAGAGAAAAGGCCCAGGCACAGGGCCAATGCTCTGCACTGGAAGGTAAAGTCACCAGGTGGCAGCCAGGAAGAGAACTTTCTAGAGGGTCCGAGCATAACACGGAGTCTCGAAGAGCTGCCTTAGTGCTTTCCTGGTCAGGCAGGACAAGCTCTCTGCTGGCCCCCAGGCTCAGTGAGGCAGCCTGTCCCACTGCTGGCTGGTTCCCATTGGGAAATCTTGCCTTATCCCCAGCAGAGAGTGGCCAGTTTGAACACCTGCCCTAGTGCCCATTCTGTGTTGGGAACCCTCTCGGCCACGTCAGCCTGCGCTAAGGAAAGGGCTCCTTCCTCAGAAGGTGAAGAACCTGGGGGTCCAGTATGCAGTCAGAGAACTGGGTTCAAGTGGCAGCTATCATTCAACAGCTAAGTGCCATGTGTGAACTTCTGTTTTCTCATCTGCAAAATGGGAATTACAAGGTACCTACCTCATATGGTTGTTGGAAAGATTGAATGGAACCACACATGGCAAATTTTCTAGCATGGCTACTCAGTACATACAAGTTCACAGTCACCGTCCTGGAGGTTACATACTACCATCAGCTCATAAGGCAAAACTCATGAGTGGGCAGAGTAATCCCTGAAAATCCCTTGAGCTACCCATGAATCTGAAAACACTGTTATTCATGGACCACACTGGAGTCCCACACACCCTCTAAATCCAACTCATTGTGTCGTTTCATTGGCTTTATAAGCAGCACCAGATGGAGCAGCCAGCTTGCACCTAGGGACTGAGGTGGACAGAAAGGTACACAGTCTAACACTCCTAGCAAGACTCCCGTGCTTCACAAAGTCGACTAAGGGGACAGAGGTCTCTTGCTCCCACCTCCCATTCAGGGCTCTTGCTCGTCCAGGGCCCTGGCAGATAAAAGCTCCCATCATCTTTTGGTTTGGGGCCTGAGAGTTACTCGGGTTAGAGAAAGCTCATGGCCCTATGGCCTCCTTCCTATCTCCATGCTGCCTGAACTCTTGTCAGAGGCCAGAATAAAACCCAAGCCTGGGAGTCCAACTGGGGTCTCCCTGCAAGAGATCTGTGGCTCAAAGGCTGCACTGCCCTCGCTCCCCTTGGCTCATCCCTTCTGGGGAACAGGAGCTCCTGTGGTGGCACCACCCTCACCCCTGCCTAGGAAGGAAAGCCAGCAGCGAGGCCCAGGCCTAAGGGCTTGGAGGGGGCACCCATTTGTCCAGTCTGACTTATCCAGTGTTCATGTGCTAGTTCAGACCCAAAACACACCACCTCCTTGCACGCAGATGGCACATGGACAGTCTTCCCCATGCTCTTTATTTGTCACTTCAATTGCTCCCCACTCTTTCAGATGGCCTCTGATAGCACACATGGATGGGCCTTAGACTGAGGCCCCCAGCAGAGGGGAGGACACAGGGCTCAAGGTCCAAAGCAGCAGCTGGGGGATGGAAGGAGAGTCCCAAGTTCAAGATGGCTAGGATTGGGAGGGGTGTCCTCAGGGTGGTGGTGTTCTCACCCGTGCCTCACCCACCGCCCCTGGGGTGGCATCCCAGATAGTGGCTTTGTCTCCTCGTGCTCTGAGCCGGGTGACCCTGGCCCTGTGGCCAGGTGAGTCCACCTGAGCTGTGTCCCACCAGCCTGGAGATGACAGCAGCAGCTTCCTGCTTTTACCTGCCCCGGGGTTGCCTCCAATCAGCCAGGTCCTTCACCAGTACAGCGAATCCCCTGCACTCAGTTCCTTCTGCTGAAATACTCAGCAGCTTTGCTCTCCTGGCTGGACCTGACTCAAGAGAGTTCTGAAGGGCAGCTTAGGTCTAAAACTGGACTCCTGATCCTCTCCACAGGGTCCAGTCTGCCCCCTGGAAATACACACCACCACCCACCCACAGTTCAGACCACAAAGCCGAGGTCATCCTGGATTCCTTCCCTCCCTCATGCCCACACCCACACCATCCTTACATCCTCCCACACACTTCCTGCCCCTCCCCTCAACTTCCCCACTCTCACGGCTACCACCCTAATCCAGCTCTTATCTCCCGTCCCCAGCTGCCTCTCTCCCACCCTCAATCCATTCTCCACACACAGCTGAGCGACCTCTTTAACAGGCATGGCGGACCCTGTCATTCTCCCTCATAAAACTGTCCAACGGCTCCCCACTCCCCCGAGAATAAAACCCCAAACCATCTGGGGCCCACAAGGCCCTGCGTGACCGGCCCTAGCCTGTCCTCAACCTCATCTCCTCCTCACGCTCGGTCTGGGTCACACTGGCCAGTTTTCTGATCTAATAACATGAGCGGGCCCCACCTCAGGGCCTTCATGCTTGCAGTTCCCTCTGCTGGGAACCCAGCACCCCAGCCGCCCCCATGGCTCTTCCTCCACCTCTAAGCCTCCCTTCTTGGAACCTCCCTTCTTGGAATGCCTTGCTGACTTTACCCCGTGGTCCCCAGCAGCCACGTCCCATTACTGTCTCGCAGCCCTTCTTCCCTGGGGATGCTCCTACTTGTCTGGGTGCACGCGTGAGTACACACGCGTGCACATACGATGACTATCACCCTTCACTAGAACCTAAGACCCATGAGATCAGGGAACCTTGCCTGTCTTGATTCCTCCTTTGCTGGGTGCCATTGACAGTGCCTGGCATATAGTAGGTATTCAATAAATAATTGTTGAATGCAGAATGAAGAAGGCCCTGTCTGGTGACCCCTGGGGGAAGATAGCCAGGGGTCTTTGAGGATACAGAGTCCAGGGACCCCCAGGTGGAGGGGCCCCAAGTCCAGGCCAGGCCCATCAGGGGTCCTGGCTGCTGTGGCTGAGGACCCTGCAGTGGGGTCAGAGGGACATGCTGGTGAGGTTGTCCTGGCTCAGTAGTCCCTTCCGGCCTGCACCAGCTCCATGCCCACTGCCCCCAGCACCCCCACTGCCCCCACAGTATTCGTGCAGCCTGTGCCGCAGTGTGACAAGGGCTGACCCCAGGCAGGCACCATTGGGCGCATGGGGCCCACCAGGCAGCTGGAGCAGCAGCGTGGCCACACCAGCCATGCCATCTTCGGTGGGCTCGAGGGTGATAGGGCCAGCTCGCAGGCCAGCAGTGGTGGCAGGGATGGCCGGTGGGCAGCAGCCCCCCCCCACAGGTCCCCAGGGCCCGCCAGCCCCCGTCAGCAGCAGAGGCGCCAAGAAGGGCTCAGAGCGGCGGAAGGTGGGTGGCGGGAGCCCGGCCGGCTTCCAGGCGGGGACCGGGGCAGCAGGGTCTGGCGGGAAGCAGACAGTGACCTTGGCAAAGGGACGGCTGGCCATCTTGGTCATCTCTTGCAGGTGCCGGCGCTGTTCCTGCCGTTGGTCCAGGGCCTGCTTGGCCTTCCAGAGGAGCACGCAGAGAGAGAGGAAAAGGAAGAAGCAGGAGAAGAAGACAGAGAAGAAGACAAACAGGTCGATGTGAGCCTGGTCCTGCCGGAAGAAGAGTAGGCCCTGCGAGTCGGCTGAACCATTGGTGCCGGGCCCGCTCGGGTCTCCCACGCCTAGCAGCAACAGGTAGAAGCGGCTGGACTTGAGGGCATGGTGTTCGTGTGGGTAGGTGATGACCAGCCGGTCCCGCACGCTGCGAACCACCAGCACTACCGACGGCTCTGTCACTGTCACGTAGGTGATCAGGCCCCGCGGCCATACCTCCCGCACCCGCGGCTCTGCTGGAGTGCCCAGCCCACCCCCAGCCCCCGGCACCCCCAGATCGCTGGCCCCACGGGGCCCACCATCGGCAGGGGGTGGAGGGGGCGGGGGCGGGGGCGGGGGCTGGATATGCACAGTGTGGATGCCCGTGTCAGGGGCCACACGGACCACAAAGGTGTCATACGAGGTGGAGACATAGAGGTCCACAGCACCAAAGGTCACATCCAGCGTCAGACGGATGTCCACGTTGGTGAACTTGGGCTGCACACCAAAGAGGACAGTGCGGCCAGGGCCCAGAGCCCGGCGCTTGGGCTCATGGAAGCAGTTGGTCTGTGACGTGGGGTCCAGGCAGCATTCCTGCTCCACGGAGATGAGGCGGTAGCACTGCTGGCCGCCCAGCGGGCTCCCATGGAATGACTCCCGGCACTTGGCACACTGTGGGCAGGGTCAGGGTGGAGGCAGCCTTCAAGGCTGAGCTCAGTGCCCAGCCACCCTATGCACAGGACTGATATTCTCTATGTACTGGTAAGTAGGCGTCCCTGGGTTCCCTCCGTGCCCAGCAGCTTCCTTGTGACCCCCCGAACACCCCAGACAGTGTGGAAGCCATCAGGGCCCTACACCCCAGCAACTGCTGTCCCTGGTGTCACTGCCAGTGACTACAGCACCCTGATGCCGAGGCCTCTGGAACCCTGAGCCACAGCAATAGAGTTCGGTTGAATCCTGGCTCTGCCTCACTAGCTGGCCTTAGACTGGTGACTTAACCTTGCTGAACCTGAGACTTTCTCTGTACATAGGTTACTACAGGGCTCCCTCACCGGGGTGCTGAAATCACAGGTGCAGTGCAGGGTGGACCCCCTTGCCTGCAGGCCGTCCTGTTTTGGGATTGTTGATACATCCCACCTCAGGGCCTTTGCACTGGCTGATCCTCTGGCTGGATGGCTCTCCACCTGCCCATAAGCCCATGTCCACTTGTCTGGTATTCTCACTTCCATCAAGTCTTGAAGCATTACTTTCTTACTGAGGCTTCCCTGGCCACTAGGGCTACTGTTTCCACCCCCCAACACTTCACCTTTTTCCTCCATACTGCTCATTGCTAACACACTGTGTATCTGACTTATGCATTTGTTTGTTGCCGGACTCATTGTAACTTACTTGTTACTACAAATATGTAAATTCCCTGAGGACAGAACATTTTGCCTGTTCCCTACTGTGTCATAGCACCTTGCACAGTGCCTGGCATATAGTAGGTGCTCAGTAAATATGTGTGAGTGGATGAATGGAGGGACCACTGCTATTCTGAGTCCTGTAGTACAGTGGAAACTCTCAGGCTCTGGGATCAGACCAGGGTCAGTCCAGGCTCCAACCCAACTGCCTGTCTGACCTGGGACAGGACATGTACTGTTTCTGGGCCTCATTTTTCATGTCCACAGATCACCAAAGGGCCAGCACAGCCCTGATGAGCCTTCCATGTCTGCACTATCTCCACTGTTTTCCATAGTGCAGTACCAGCTAAGTGTGGGTGCTCCCGACCTACCAACACTACTGCTGTTTCAGAGCTGGAGGAGGAGGTCTGTTTTAATCTTGGGGCTGTCTATTTAGGCAAAGGCCAATGAGCCTTTTGATGATGCATCAAGAAAGCAAAAATTCTGGTCCAGTATGGGAATGTTAGTGACTGGTAAGGCTGAGCAGGTGGTCGCCATTTTGGGTAGATGTTCCTGGAGCCTGGCAGGGGGCAGATGTAGACGACTGAGGCAAGCAAGGGATTTTCTTTTCCCTGTGGAATTAGACAGAAGATGGGTGGGTGGGGTAGTGGGACTATAACCCAACTGGGGAGCATAAGACATCACCTGTGTGGATGGTGAGTCTGCAATATGGCAACCAACCAGTACAGGGTCTCCATGAGCCCCCTGGCTGAAGAGGAGGGAAATGGGACTCAAAGAGAATTTGAATCTGGGTATTAGTAATAATATGAGATGTATTAGCCCTAGGTCATCAAAAGGGGGCTGCTCTTTTGGGGAAACCTGCCTGAGAATGAAGCCAACACAGAGAAAACAGCGTTGAGATACAGGGAAAGACTCCTGATGGCACTGGGTGAGCACCTGGATCCAGCCATTCCTGAAGGTAGACTCTGGACCTCAGTTTGAGAGCCAATACATTTTCCTTTCTGCTTAAGCTACTATGAGATGGTTTTCTGGCACTTGCAGTCTTTACCTCTTTAACTTGCAAACTTTGTGACTCTCTGTAATGAAGTCTGTCTCCTTACCAGTCTGACAGCACCCCCAGAGGCTAATTTCTGGGTCACTAGCATCACTGCCCAGGGCCTGAAGCTGACTGGAGCTCAGAAGAGTCTATGAGGCTGATCTTGATCCCAAGAACCATGTTGTCGGTCCCTGACTGGACTGGGCTACCTCATCCCCGTTCTGACATCTTGGTGTGGGGCCCTTGGCCCATAATTTGCTTCTCCAGCCACACCTGGTACTTGTAGCAGTCTCGGCGGTCACTGGGGGAGCTGCCCTGGCAAGTGCCCGTCTCTGTGTTGTTCTGACATGGGCAGCCCGTCCCGTCCTGTTCGTTACATGTATCTGCATGACCGTTACACTGGCATCTGAAGAAGGGGAACAAAAAGGGGGTCACAGAGGTCCCAGGACCCACAGGGGCCCAGGCTGAATGCAGCATATTCGAGTTCCAATCCGTGCAACAGGCCAGAATTGGAAACTGAGGCCCACAGAGATCAAGCCATTTGCCCAAGGCCACAGAACTGTTAAATGCCACAGTCAGGATCTGACCCCAGGGTGGGAAGACTCCAGAACCTATTGGCCATTCAGAAGACTCAGGAATAGGGGGACTGTCCCGAGGCCTCATCCCTCAGTAGTACCGGTCTCTTTGCCCCCCATTCTCCACCAGCTGCTCTGTAGCCTGTGTTCAGCACCGGCCTCAGAGGCAAGGGGTCTCCCATCTGAGTCCAGCTCACGGCCCCTAACCACTGCCCCAGCACGGGGGCTCCCTGGGGGTTTCACCCTCTCCTGACTGAGGGCAGAGGACTGGGGAGGGGAGTCTGGCTGCCAGAGCCATTCCTAGTGAGCAGGGCAAGGGTCCCAGCCCCATTCCTCTTACTTGGTGCACTTCCCATCCAGGAGGAAGTAACCATGGAGGCAGCTCTCGCATTTGTCCCCATAGCTGTTATTCTGACAGTTCACACATACGGCTTCGTCTTCAGTAGGACCCTCTGTCACCCAGTTTTCGATCTGGCCAAGGAAGGAGAGGGTGATCACAAAAAAGCAAACACCAGCCTCCTCCTCCCTAAAACCCAGGAGTCCAGGCCCCCCTCTTTCACCTCCTCCGGATCCAGCGAGTACTTCTCTGGCTCCCTCCTGGCCATTTCAAGCTCCTTCCTGGAGACGCAGACGTGGCTGTTGCCACGACAGAAGGCATGGCAGGGCCGGCAGGTCCCACCCCCCAGGGCTGAACCCACAAACAGCGGGAGGCACTGCTCGCAGTGGCTGCCCTGGAAACCGGGGACAGGGTGGTCAGAGGGGCAGAGCACAGGAGTGGGAGGAGCAAGTTGAGAGTGCCACGGAGGGCCGCGGCGACTCGGGCACTTGGTCTGGGCAGCCCCCACCCGTCTGGTTTAGCCCTCTGCCTTCACTTGCACACCTCCAGTGACAAGGGGCTCTTCCCTCCAGCCCAAAGTATAGCACTCAGAAAGCCCTTCCCTACACTCTCCCAATTTTCCACGGGCTATCCTCCCTGGCCAAGCGTCACCTCTGTCCCCTACTCCAGGGCAGCCCCTCTTGATAAAAAAACCCAGCTGTGTACCCAAAGTCACCCCCCTGGGTAGGACTACACCACCTCCTCCTTGTGCCTGGCTTAGCAGGGCATGGAACAAGGCTGCAGATGCCTGAGCGTGGACTGGAGACCTGGTCCCAGGTAGGGGTCTGAGGCCCTGGGCGGCCCACCTTGGTGTGGTTGCGGCAAAGCAGGCAGTGGTCACGGGCCCCAACACCGGCGCACTCGCTGTGGCGGTTGCAGTGACACTCCGTGGAGCAGTTGCGGCCAACAAAGCCAAAGTGGCAGCGGCAGTGGTCGGGCTCCACACATGAGCCATTCACGCAGCCCTGGGCGCACACAGGGCGGCACAGGCCCGTGATGCTACAGGGGTGGAGCAGGGTCAGGGCCGGGCAGTGGCCACCCCCCTCCCGATGTGCCCCGCATCCTCGCAGCTCCAGCTGAGCCCACCGCCCACCACCCCGCTGCTTCTCAGCTGCTCACTCCTCCCTGCTCTGTCCCATTGCTCTCCCCAGATCCCACCCCCATCTCCTTCATGGGCTGACTGCCACCCTTCCTCCCCGGATCACCCTGTGAAACTCATTAGCCCTACCCTCCAGGGCTCACCGCCTACCCTCAGGCCGCCCAGGCTCAATCCCATGCCCTCACAGTCCATCCTATCTGGCACATGCCTCACCCTGTACTGCTGCCCAATTGCCCAG
Source organism: Phataginus tricuspis (assembly GCA_029783875.1). Classification (NCBI taxonomy): domain Eukaryota; kingdom Metazoa; phylum Chordata; class Mammalia; order Pholidota; family Manidae; genus Phataginus; species Phataginus tricuspis. The sequence continues at coordinate 10,466,028 of JAQQAC010019400.1, forward strand.
TCTGCCCAGGCACCACCCCGAGCCTGCCCGCCCGCCTGGCCTGCAGCCCACTTGTCCATGGTGTAGCCCGCCTTGCAGCTGCACTCGTAGCCACGTGGCCGGTCATGGCAGTCCTGCGTCTCGTTGCAGTCGTGGTGCCCATTGGAACACTCATCCTCAGGGGGGCAGGAAAGGAAGGCCCAGGAAGCCGCAGGTCGCCCACATGTCAGCCCTGGCACGTGGAGATGGGGCTTCACCTGAGGCACCTCTGCACCACCCTCCTAACCACCCAGGCCCTGCCCCTGCTTCCCCTGAGCTCCACCCTGGAACAGCCCCCAGCACCCCATGTTCTCTACCAGACCTGGCCAAGGGCCGCCCACTCTCAAACCCATCTCACCATCACGGGGGCCACTGAGTCCACCCTCCAGGCAGTGGCCACCTCCATCCTGGCCCCCCCAGGCGCACCAGCCGCAGTGGGGGCGCCGCAGACACAGGGCACACTGGGTTGCCTGTGCACAGCCCAGGGAGCAGCTCTCGGGCCCGCGGAGCAGCCGCCCACAGCCTCCAGCCACACATCGCAGGGGCAGGTAGGAGGGGCTCAGACACTGCATGGGAGGAAAAACGGGAAATGGGGCGGGGGTGGGGCGAGAAAGGCAGAGAAAGAGAGTCAAGCAGACACATCTAGGTTATGTTCCTGGGCTGCATCCCGTTCTTAGAGCTCTTGCCCCTCGCTGGCCACAGCTGGTGGACCAAAGTGCACACCAGCTGAGGTAATCACATTCTCCCTCTCAAGCAGCTGTAACTAGAAATCCAGCCCGGAAGTCAGGCTAGGGACGTCCTTGAAACTAGAAGATCGTGGAGATTAGGGCTGGCAGGGCCGTGTGGATGAACAAAAAACAGCAGAGAAAGAGAGCAGAGAAGCAGGAAAAGAGTAGATGCAGAAGGAAGCAGAGATGCAGACCACACACCCAAAGACAGGGGGAGAGGAAGCTTTCCAGGCCATCACTTACCACGTCCTGGGACCCAGACGAGGTGCACAGCAAGGTTCAGACTCTTGGGAACTTACCTCCATGCATAAGAGCGTTTTATTTACTGCTTGGGCTTAAGTGAAGTAAAGCGGTTAGTCTGGGTTGGCTATCTGAAAGCACTCAGGACAAAGCAAAGCAACCAAGCTATCCTGACTATATAACATGGATACCAAGTTATCCATGCCTTGGTAACTGGGGCCCACAGAGCATTACAGCTGCCAAAGAGCTCAGCCCTCCTTAACTGCCAGAGCCAAATTCTCTGCCAGGCGAGGCTTTCAGATCTAAATTTAATGCACCCTTGGCTGATGGCAGGACAATCTGGGAGGGGGCAGAGAGGAGGCCCAAGTCTCGGCAGTGCTTTCTGCTGTGTCCCCCTGGTGGCCCAACACCATAAGCTGCACATCCTGTGTTCCAGGAAGAGATGCGTGAATGCAGATGCCAAGAGCAGGGCCCAAGCTCTTCTGTACCAAAGAGGCTGGCCTGAGGAAGATGCTCAATAGAGAATTTGGTGGAGGGAGGGAGGAAAGAAGCCAGCCAGCCAGGGAAGAGAGTACTCAGTTGTCCACCCAGTCTCTGAAGCCAAAGTCATTAAAAAGAGCAACGCTGGATGGCCAAAAAATGACTGACTGCCCTTAAGCCAAATCATCAGGGATCTGGCCTGCACGTCTGTTATGTTAGATCTGTGCCGTGGTGGTTTTAAAAAGCCTAAGCCAACACTTTAAACCTAGATTTCACAGAAATGAGATCTGGCAGAAGTGCTCATGGGCAGCACTAACTCTGTCCCATTCCCCGGAGGCTCCACTCCCTCCTGCCTCCCTCCTGAGATGCTAGGAGAGCCTGGCAGACACAGAGGGGTTGGGGCAGCAGGCATTCCAACAGGCACTCTGGTTTTGCCTTCTGTTCTCTGGAATTCCCACAAGGACAATAATGGGAATCTCGGAATTTGGGGAGAACATGTATCACTAGAAGGACCCAAGGCTCGAGGATGAGAGGCCTCCGCTTGCTAGAAACTGACAGCGCAGGCTCACACTGAGAGCCTCCTAGGGGAACGCCCTCCCAGCCCACGGTGGTGACCCTCTAGGTGTATCCCACACAGTGGAGACTGGGAATCCTCCAGGGGAGTGGAACCTGCGGCCCTACTGAGTTTTTACTGAAGAGCAGGCACTGCTCTATGCCCCAAATACCTTTAGTTTGTACGACCTGCCTATGGGATGGTGTGGGGTAACACAAGAACATGTTGTTCCTGGCACAGAGCTACTAAAAGGCTAGGAATATCCTGAGTGATGGGAACACATTTTGTCATTCATTAAGGCATGGCTTTCATACCTGAGTTTATGTTAATGAGATGCCGTGGGGAGGGGTCTCCAGAAAGACCAGTGATTCGAGCGTTGGAATTTCCAGGCCCACCCACCCACCTGGGGTAGATGTGGAGACTGAACTCTGTTAAAAACTCTTGAACAATGAGAGCCCCAAGTTGGGAGGGTGGCCAGCCCAGACAGGGCAGGGCAGCTCTGCCCACCCCCATCCCTTGCCCTATTTTTATCTTCCATTTGGCTCTGACTGGGCCATATCCTTTATAATAAACTGGTATTAGTAAGCAGATGTTTCTCTCAGTTCTGTGAGCTGTTCTAGCAAATTGCTGAACCTGCAGAGGGTGTGGTGGGAACCCCTGATTTATAGGAAGCCAGTCAGAAGTATGGATGGCCTGGATTTGTGACTGGTGTCTGAAGTGGGGGCAGTCTTGTGGGACTGAGCCCTTGAACCTGTGGGATCTGATGCTAACTCCAGGTGGATAGTGTTGGAAGTGAATGGAATTGCCGGGAAAACACCTGATGGAATCTACTGATATCGCACCTATTTTATGTGAGAGGCTCGTGGGTTGTGAGATGGTTAGTGGGCACATCTCAATAGTCTTGCACATAAAGGTGAATGAGGAGTGGCCATCAGTGAGAATCAGAGACTCAGACCTCTGGCCCAATGACACTGCTTCCAGATGTGACAGAAGGTCAATCTTTCTAATCACCCAATGGCGTGGGATTGTGGGGGTGAATGCCTTGGGTCTGCCACAGGGATGGCTAAAAAGATCATGCCGGGCAGATGTATCTTTGGGACAGACATGTACCGGGCAGTCAAGGGCAGACTGTCACTGACACACACAGCGTCTCCCAGACCATGCCCACCTTCAAAAATTACCTCTCCAACTCACGGCCATAGACGAGGGGTGGGTCTGAATTGCCATGTTAGGACCATGTGCTCCTATCCCTCCCTGGCCATGTCTCACTGGACCAAGGTTGGACACCTAACTCGTGAGCTGAGCCGAAGCCTCTCCTTGAGAATGTGAGCTAACCAAAGAACACAAAGGTAACTGTGGTCTCTGGAATTAGGAAGCCACAGACTAAGGGTGAAGGGATGCCATCTGAGGCCATGTGTGTTGATGATCGAGCTGAAAAACTGGAGGCAGGAGGTGTGCAGGGAAACAGCTGAGACTGGAGGCCTTGTGGACCAAGGATGGGTCAGTGGTACTTCCTACCCTCAGATTCCATCAAATACCCCCAGCTCCTTACAGTAAAATCAGCTCAAGTGGGTTCCTGTTTCTTAAAATAGAAAGTTCCAAAAGCAGAGAGAGAAAAAGGTGAAGGAGGGAGACAGAAAGGTTTGGGAGGGAAGGGAAGGCAATATTAAAAGACATGGGATGGAGTGGAGAGAGCACGAACAAGAACTGGAGAGACATAGGGGCTGCACAGGCGGGAAGGTGGCAGAGAAGTGCAGCAAGAAAATGAGACAGGCAAGGAGGGAGGAGGGAGGAGAGAGATGTTATGGGGCGAGAAGAGAAAGTGGAGGAGAGAGAAAGCACAGTCGTGGGACCAGGGCTAGAGGAATGGAAGAGGAGGCAGAGAAGGGTCAGTGTGGGTCAAAGGAAGGCCACCTGGACGCCCGGTTTGGTGCAGTACCTGTTGGAGGCTGCTGCTCCAGACACAGTGCTGCCAGCCCCCATCTGCACCCTTGGAGTCCAGGCAGGAGGTGCAGTTGGGCAGGAGGTGACAGGGGGTGGGACATGGCAGTGGGGGCGATGATTCCACTGGCATTGGGGATACATTCAGCAGAGAATGGCTGAAGCACGTCCAGTCATAGGTGGGCTGCACTGAGAGGATGCGGCGGGTCTCCCCTGGGGCCAGCGGCACAGGAATTAGAACCTGCTCACACGCCTGGTCCCCAGGTCCCTCCCCTCCTCCTCCCTCAAACCAGGCCCGAGCCCCTCCCTTGCTTGGACCCAGGAGTCCAGGCCCCCAAACTCTCAGGAACCACGCCTAGACACTCACCTGTCCTCTTGAACTGCCGAGTCCACATGCACTTGCCCTCCCGCGTGCACTGCTCACAGTCGGCAGCCCCACACACAGCCTCTGAGCAGTTCCCAGCCCAGAACACCTCTCGCTGGTTGATCCGACAGTCATTCTCCGAGGTGCATGACCCATTGCGCCCGATGCAGGCGCCCTCTGGGCAATTGGTACACCACTTACAGCGGGGGGCAGATGCCTGGCAAGGGAATACGGGCTCAGCAGGGTTCACAGGGCCTGCAGCAGCCCTCTTGCCCCAGGTCTTCACACTCAATCCTAGAAGAGCTTGACCGTTCCTGCACCCACTTCCTGGTCCCCCTTCATTCACCTCTCCATCTCCAGGCTGCAGGGTCCGGGGATGGCGGGCCAGGCACTCACTGCAGGTCCGGAGACGTCGACATTCCTCAGGAGACTGAGGCATTGGGGAGCACGGGGGCGCCCCACAGCCCAGCCTGGGGAAGCACAAGGTCTGGCCCATCATTCCTGGCCAGGTCCCATCCTTCCTCTTCCTGTCCTCACCTCTGCCTGGTGTCTCCTGGACACTGTCTGCAGACCCCCAAATGTAGCCCAAACTGGGCTCAGCACAGGCCCCACAAACCTGCTCCTCTCCCACCCTGCTCAGGATGGTCCCACACCCATCTGTCACCCAAGCCAGAGACACTGGACAACACCCCTCATCCCCCTGACCCTCCAGCCACCAAGGCTGTTCCCTCCTCTCCACTCCAGCAGCTCTCTGCCCACTTCTGCCTCTTCCTCGCGCTCATACTCCTACCTGGTCTCCACCCACAGCCTCCCCTCACAACTCCCTGCCTCCCAAAAGCCCCAGGGGCCCAACACAGCTCTGCTGCTCAAAGTTTCCTGGCTCCCATCACCCACAGCTGCGGTCCCAAATCCCTCACCCAAATCCTTGAAGGAGCACATGTTTCAGAACTTTCCATATTTTAGAAAAACAGAGGGTATAATACTCCTAGAGGAGTCTGGGGAACTACCCCATAAATCAAATCCCTTAATGTTTCTGTAGTAAACCTGGTAAGCCCTTTAATGGGACAATTAAAGCCCATTAGAAGCCTTGTACCAGCTCAGGGTAACTGCAGCCATTGTACTACAGCGAGGGCAGCACTTCCAGCTTCCTGAGATGCCTGGGTTCCTGAACTACAGACGAGGAGTCTGGGGGCCTGGACGGAGCTCGGTGCCGATCCTGGGCACTAGAAGCCCTTTGTGAGCTGACCCCACTCACCTTTCCACTCTCATTCTCCCCCAACACAGATGGTCTCTAACATACACCAGGCGCAGCCCCACTTCTGAACCTTTGCTAGTCTAAAGGCTACTGGTGATTTAGGGTCCACTTCACAGCCAGGAAGCATGCTTGTATGATAACCCCAGCCCACAAGCAGCGCCCCCACCGCAAGTTCCCCCAGCCCACGCCGCCTTTGATGAGCTGCCCATTTTCCCATGTAAGCTGGTATCCCGTCCAGACAGTACCCTCCAGGGGCCTCCCCTAACCTGGCCTAGCACTTAACCCCTTCTGCTGGGCACCCACGCACCGTCAGTCACTGGGGTTACCTGTGGGCCTGGTCCCCAGACAAGCAGGCTCCATGGCACCAGGTGCAGGCCCCAGACTGGTTACAAGCTTCAGGTGAGGGCAGCAGGCGGCAGGGGTCAGGGGGCAGGGTCAGGGCCATGAGGCGGCCCAAGGCCACTCCCCCAAAGCCCCCTGAGATGTACAGGCGGCCCCCTACTGCCGCCACAGCATGGGCTACCGACTCCTCCATCGGCGGCCCCACAGAGGCCGAACCTGGGGAGAGACAGAACACTGAGAGAGCGAGAGCAAGAGAGAGAGAGAGAGGGAGAGACAGCGTGTGAGAGAGGCTCTCGGGAAAGACACCCTACACAAAAATGCCAGTCAGAGAGGGTCGGCAAGCTGGGAGACAGTCTAAGCAGAGCAGAGACAGACACAGGAAAACAGGGAAGATAGATAAGGCTGAATAGGGCACAACATTCAGACTCAGGTAGCAAAACAAAAGGGGGAAGAGACACACAAACAGAAAGAAGGGACAGAAAGAGTAGAACAAGAATAGAGACAAGTGTTTTGGACCAAATAAGAGATCACACAACACTGTGGTCGCACAATGGTGCAGAACTGCTAAGGGCAGCTGAATTGTTCATTTTACAGTGATTAATTTTGTTATGCGAATTTCACCTCAACTTTTTTAATCCTCAAAAAAAAAGTCACAGAGTGAAAGATTAAGAGAACATGGGAAACAGAGACGGTCAGAGAGAGAGAAGGAAAAAGGAAAGGCGACAGGCCCAGACAGACACAGTCACTTACAATGTCAAGTGAAATAAAAAGGCAAGAACGAGCTCTTTCTGTCCCGTGAACAGCAGACTGGGAGGACACACCTTGCCCATAACATTCATCTCTAGAGAGTGAAATTATGGGGGATATTTTTCCTCCTACTTCACAAATGACATATAATGAATATCATCACTTTTATAATCAGAATGAAGAATCAACTTTGCTAAGAAAGTAAAGGAAGGCAGGCATCTGTGTGGATAACACAGGTAGATAACATGAGGGGACAGCAGTTTGCCCAGTAGGTCTGAAGGGACCCAAGCGACTCCTGTGGATATCCCCGGGCCTCCTGGGAACAGCAATGGACTTACGGGTGAGGTCAGGCAGGAGCCAGGCGTTGCAGTTGACCTGGTAGAGCAGAACGTCGCTGCTGAACTCATCAGGGTCTGAGCGCCCCCCAAGGACCACCATGGCATCTCCTAGCAGCGCTGCGGCGTGGAAAAGTCGGGGGCGGGGCTGTTGGGGAGACACAAGGCAGGTGGCCTGTCAGAGCCCACAGTCCCTCTTCCACTCCCTCTCAGCCACCCACCATCCTGAATCTCCCCACACCTCAATCCCCACTAGTCCACCCAATTCTAACCCTCCCCAAACCTCAGTTCCTTCTATGGAGCCTCCCTCATTCCCCAGAAGGACCCAAGGGTCCCGCACCCTGAGCTGTTCCCCAGGAACCTAGCCGAGACAGCTTGAGAGGAAACCCCACATTTCTCACGTGACCTCACCAGCCAGGCTGGGGAAATCCTGGGGCATCTCTTCCTCCTGCCTCCCTCATAGTCCAGCCCCCAAGAAGGGCTTGCAAATATGTTTGTACATGGAAAACGCAACTGTCTCTAGCCAGCACATCCCAGGGTTCACGTTCTCCCTCATATACTGTGTCTCCTTGGCCTTGAAGGAAGGAAGCCAGGCAGGGGAAGGGCCTGCTGGGGCCACACCAACAGTGGGCCAGAACCCAGGCCTCTGACCTTCTGGTCTAGGATTCTTTTCCAAGTCAGGGATGGAGAAAGGGGAGCCCTGGGGTGCCACAGTTCAGTTTAAGGGCCTAGAAAGGAGGGGGAGTAGGAATCCAGAGCCCAGCCAGTCCCTGGGCACTGAGAAAGAGGGCCCCTCACTCCCATTCCCTCCAGCTAGCCATCTGGACCTCCTTTCCTGACCTTTGCCCCCTGAGAAGGGGCCAGCAGGCTCCAGGTGCGGTCAGGACAGTGTAGGGAGTAGAGCTCGGGGGATGGGGCAGCCAGCTCCACGTGGAAGCGGAAACCCCCAAACACATAGAGAGAGTCGGTGGCCTCGTGGTACACCGCAGAATGACCATAGAGACCTGGGGGAGATGAAGGTCAGGGATGGGGAAGGGTCGGTGATCAGGAATGGCTCCCACCTCCCTGGGCTCCCCTTCTCATGACACCACCACTTGATTAGGCCCTGAGGCCAGACCTAGGAGCTATCTCAAGCCCTTCCTCTCCTCCAGTTCTGAATGACAGCTATTAGAGACTCTGGGACAGAGAAGAGGGACACAGGGCTACCAGAATGGTTGGTGGGCAGTGATCAGAGAGCACCAGGAGAGAGAGAGAAAGGAGACCTGAGGGTGTGGCCTGGGCCGGGGAGAGGGAGCTGTGGCCCACTGACACTGGGCAGGATGTGGGAGCTTGTCACAGAGTCCGAGAGGGGTAAACAGAGAAACTGAACTTCTCCAGAGTCTGTGTCCTGAGACTCTGGGTGGGGGCCAGGGGTAAGACAAGGGGACAACACAGGACAGGGGTCAGTGGCCAAAGTACAGGAGTGGACAGAGCCTATTCCCAGCCCTAGACAACCGGAGGTCAAAGGCGCAGAGCCCTTCTCGTTACCAGCCCCACCTGTGGGGGGTGTTCCACTCTGGGCTCCAGACACCCAGGTGCCAGTCGCCAGTTGGTACTCAAACAGCTGCTGGTTGAAGCCATTTTCGGGAGAGTAACCACCCACCAGGAGCAGAGACAGGCCTCGGCGGGCAGTAAGGGTGTGCCCAGCGATGGCTGGCAGCTCCAGAGACTGAGGAGCCTGGGATGGAGAGCAGAGGCAACGGGGGGACAGGAGGTCAGGGGTTGTTTTGTGAGTGGAAGCAAGACTCAGAACTCCCCACATCCCCCTTGAATCGCTGAGGAGGCAGTGAGCTGCCCAGGGCTGGGCAGACCCTAGGCCTTCCACTCAGCCATGGTCCCAGCAGAAGTGCAGTAGATGTTTTGCCACTTCTGCCTGCTCAGCGTCACCTCTTCAGGTAGGAGCAGCCTGGCATTCCTTTGGGAAGCCCTTGCTCCTCTGCTCTCACTCTGGTTGTGTGGGGCTAATGGCACCTGCTCCACACTGGGCAGATTCCCAGCCTGGCCAACAACGTCCCAGCCTCTTGGCCAGGGATTGGCCTGCAAATAAAATGTGATTCAGGATGGCCAAAGACACTCAATTTTGGGACTTGGGCTGGAGCCCAGGGAGGAAGCCACTTCCTCGGGGGGCAAAGCTGGCAGAAACCTGGCAGGAGCTGCTCTGGCCATGTTTGCTAGGGTCATGAGGCTGGGAAGGAGAGAGGCTCACCTTCTCCTGCCGCCACTGCAGGGTGGTAAGGTTGAGGACCCAGAAGTCTCGGGTGACGCCCGCGGCTGTAAGCCCCCCCAGCAGGTACATGGCACCACGGCCAGCGGGCACATAGGCGGCTGCATGGAAGGAGCGGGGTGAGGGGCCAGGGCCCCCATCCTCAGCTCCCGCCAGCATCTGTGTCCACCGCCGCTCACTCACTGAGTACCTGGGGCCGAGATGCAAAAAAGCAGCCTCACTATAGTCATCCCAGCATCTGTTGGAGTGACCACCCACAGGGATCCCAACATCCCCTATGGTGACTCTCCTATGATAATCATCTTCCCATCCCCTGGAGTAGCACCACCCAAATAAGCATCTCAGTCCCTGAAGTGAGCCTCCTGTGTGACAAGCATCCCAGCATCATTTGGGGTGTCCTTCACCTGTACAGGTTTTTCTGCATCCCCAAGGGAACTCTTCAGTGACGAACATCTCAGCATCCCCTGAGGGGCCTCCCATTCAGGCATCCTACCTCCCCAGGGCAGTCCTCACCTGTATAGGTTTCCCAGCAGCCCCTGGGGCAGGCCCAGGCCCCCAAACATCCACAAGGTAGCATCAGGTCCCTCCACCATGGTGTGTCCCAGGCGGTGCAGGAAGCGACTAGCAGTGTCCTGGGGGTGGGGATGGGATATATGAGGGGTCAAGCTAAGGTCATTACAGTGTCAGGCTGGAGTGTAGGGTCTGGGGGATTGTCCCAGGAGTGGAGTGGGGAGAACATTCCAGGAGGCGGGCTGGGTGACACCTCCCTGAAGAGTGGCATTTACAACTCACAGCTGAGAGTCGGCTGTCCATGAGGGTCTCCCAGACCAGCTGCCCACCGTCCAGCTTTGTGGCACAGTCAGGGCCCCCAAAGCCCTCAGCACAGATGCATACGCCCAGGCTCTGGGGGACAGCATAAGGAGGCTCAGGGGGAGCTCTGATCACCACCCCTGTCCCACCTGGCTTGCCTGTCCCACCTGTACCTGGTTACAAGTGCCTGCCCCAGTGTGGGCATTACAGTTCTCGGGACACAGAGCCATGCGACAGTGTGGGCCAGCCCATCCCTGGGGACATCGGCAGAGTCCAGCACCTGCAGCCCCATCCTGGGGTACACACTCCTGGGGGACAGGGCAGCTACCAGGGCCCCCTGATCCGCAGCGGGCAGAGCCCACGGAGGCATTGAAGCCCCAGGACGAGGAGCCATTGGCCTCCCAGTGCAGCACCAGCAGCCCTGTTGGGGGAGAAGGCCATGCTCTGGGGCACTGCTTCACCCCAGGTTTTGGAAAACCCAGGGTAATTGGGCAGGGAGGCAAGGCACCCTGATAGCCCAGAATCACTGCCATGGTTAACCGTCCTGCACACAGTGCACATTTCCCTTGTCCAACCCATCAAGTTCTGTGGGTTTTTTTAAAGCCTAACTCTCTCTCATATTCACCCGCTGCTTGCTACCTCCTCAGCCACCTGGACTGGACACCAGCACCCATCTCCCTTGCTCCTCTACACTCTGCCTTTCATGGCAGCCCAAGCAATCTTTTAAAACCATGAATCCAATCCTGCCCCTGGCAAGCTCCAGGCTCTCTACAGCTCCCTACTGCTCTTACATAAAACCCAGACTCCTAAGAAAGTACAGTAGTGGGGGGACTTGGAGGGGGGCGTAGGAATGAATAGTTATGTAAAAGATGCCTCAAGAAAGGTATACTATAAAAAGGGGAGGGGCCTCCAGCTCTCCAGCCCCCTTCCAGGTCTCAGGGCCTGGGCATCAGCTGTTCCTCAGTCTGGAGCAATCGCTCTCACCCACACCTCCCACTTTAGGCCCCAGGTAGAATTTCACCTTTGCAAAGAAGCCCTTCCCAACTCCCCAGACCTGCCAGGTGCCTACTCCTTTCCACTTCCTCTTGCCCTTAGCAAAGGTGTCACTATTCTGAGTATAAGTTGTCCATGGCTGTTTGTCACCACCACACATACACACACACACATACACACACAGTCCCGCTTTGAATCCACGAAGGCAGTGCCTGTGTCCCTGTTTACTGACACATCTCCAGCATCCTCAGGCCCAGCTCACTGAGGCTCAGGAAGCATTTACTGAGTGAGATGAATCGAGGGCCCCTCAGTTCCACTTGCTATGAGGGCTCTGGGACTGTGCAATCTCTGGCAGGCCAACTACAGCTCTGCCCTCACTCCTAGCTTTGGAGCCACACTGATTTACAACATGAAGAGAAGCATTTCCAAACTCACATCCTTTAACTGCCATGGGTAACCAGTTATTTCTAGCACATCTCCATTAGACTAAGCCAGGTTTCTCAACCTCTCAGTACTGTTGATGCAATGAAGCCTGGTAATCCTTGGTTGTGGGGGCTGTCCTGTGCACTGCACAGTGCAGAGCAACGTCTCTGGCCTCAGGCATGAAATGCCATTGGCACCCCAGTCATGACAATCAGACACAGTCAATGTCTCAAGGGATAAAACCCCTGTGGGTGAGAAGCACCAGGCTGAAGGGATGCTCAGGGGCCCTCCCAGCAGCCATATTCTGTGTGTCCCAAACACATGTCCCACGTGGCCTTTCTGTGCAGAGAAATAGCCCAGACAGTGCAATGCTATTTGCCTCAACTGTAGACACTAAGGCCCAGGGTGGCCCGAGGGAATGCATCACCCAGCAAGTCAGTGGCAGTGTTGGGCTGGGTCTTGAACCCACTTCTGGTGGTGAGGTGCAGGAGTCAGGGATACACAGCCCAAGACAGAAGTTCCACTTCCCCCAGTCCCCATACCAGACAAAGCCTGCACAGTGAGAGGCCTGTCCCGCCGCTGGCCGCAGAAAGCAGCAATGAGGCTACGATCCGACTGGACGACCCCAGTGTCCAGGAAGCGTGGGAATCCATCAAAGGCCAGAACGTAGCTCAGCTGGAGGGGTGCAGAGTCGAGGATCAGGAGATAATAAAGATGAGAAAGAGGGACACTTGGGGTCTGAGAGGAGGAGGAGGAGCTCAAGAGGAGAAAGCAATCTGAGACAGACAGGCTATTTGAACCTCCTGGGCAGACCGTCAAACTTCCTGTGTTCACAGCAGACATGGCTAATCGATCAGGCACTCTCACTCGGTATCTCTTTCTCAACACAACTCCTGGCAGCCACAACCAATCAATCAAGAGTTGGCACACCGGATACTAATGTCTATCATGCCCAGATTCAGGACTGGGCAACTGGGAGTCTAGGAAATAGGAGGTGATCTGGGAAATGGGAGGGTCTGTGAGCTTAGGAATAGAGTTTAGGGTTTGAAGGATAGAGAAACAGGGATGTGGGGGTCAGGGTCTATCTGAGGGTTCAGACTGGGTAGGGGAGACATGGGTCTGGACTCTGGTGCCCTCAGTGCTCACCGTGCAGGGGGTACTGCTGTCGGGGGAGAAGGTGAGGGTCAGTGGGGGACAGAGGGTCCCCGGGGCACAGGGCTGTAGCACCTCAGTGGCTGAGACAACCCACACACAATAGGACAGGCCTGGCCCGGCTCTCGCTGCCCCACCACCTGGAGGCAGCAGCCCCCCAACCCGACGTGAGCCCAGTGCCACTGAGGACACGTTGGTGAGGAGAGCACGACCCCCACACTCCCGGAAGCAGGAGCCACCAGCCCTGGGGAGATGGAGGAGAGCCAGTGTCAGACCAGTCCTGCCCCATCCCATCCCATCCTTAACCCCACCCTGCCCTGCCTGGCTGGCCCCTGGCTCACCGGGGGTCCCCATAGTAGCCCGGGGAGCAGAGCTGGCAGTGGGCACCCTCAGTGTGGTCCTGGCAGAAGCAGAGCCCGCTGAGGTTGTCGCAGTGGCCATGGCGCGGGTCCCCATGCCCATTGCACTGACAGGGCCGGCAGCCACCCGAGCCTGTGGCATTGCCGAAGCTTCCGGGCCGACACCGTTCACAGCGCTCCCCCCATGTCCAGTCTGTGGAGGCCCCAGCAGGCAGGACACAGAGTCAGGGACAAGCGTGGAAGGGGCCCGAGCAACTGGCTCAGCTGATCCCTGACCCCACAAGGCTGTTTCAAAGGAGGGTGAGCAAGGCCCAGGTTGGGGAGGAATAGCAGATCCCATAAGGGGGACTGAGGCCCTGCCAAAGAGACGGGGGGCACTGAGACCCATCTAGGGTCAGGAACAGGCAATGGGTGAGGGGACAAAGAAGCCAGCACAGAGAAAAGGAAACGGGAGCCCCAGGGAAGCTTCTCTGAGGCCCATCCCAGAGGTTCAGGATGAGAGCCACTCACCTTGGCACTCATCACAGAAGCCAGGCCCCCGCTTGCGGCAGTAGCTATGGAAGCTGCAGCCACAGTCCCGGGAGCAGCGGGGGGCAGGGGGGCCTGGGGCGGGTGTGGGCAAGGGCAGGTCGGATGTCCAGCCCAGGTCACACACACAGGTGAAATCCGGGGGACCGCTGCACACACCATGGCCACAGTCCTCCAGGCACCTGAGGGGCCACAGCAGGCATGGGGCTGGGTGGGCATCCAGCCCTACTCCACCCATTATTTCCACGGCAACCCCATCACAAGCGACTGCCTATTCCACTGGCCCGGACCACATGGGTGGCCCTGTCTCGAAGGGAACACATTGCATGTGCTCACTCCTGTCTCTATAGTAACCATGTATCACTCCTGGTGATCTGTTCTCTGTGAAAACCCCTTTCAACTTGGTCCTCCTCCATCTCCATGGCAACGCTGAAGCCTATGGCCTGCAATCAATGGTTGACCCATCTCCACAGTTACACTGGGGACCCTGTCACTCTAATGAGGGCCTAGGTAACAAGGTAAAAACCCCAGCCTCGCCAGGAATGCTGATTCCACAGGAGGTGTTCCAGCATTGATCTCCTTCAATCTCCACAGGCCCCGGGCCAACATCTCCATGGAAACCGTCACCCCACTCACGTGCGATTGCAGTGGGTGATGCCATCACCCTGGTAGCCCCGCTGGCAGTGACACTCGTAGCTGAGGAGAGTGTTCAGGCAGGTAGCCTGCAGGTGGCACCGAGCCAGGCCCAGGCGACACTCATCCACGTCTGGACAGCGGGCATATGCCCAGCGGGCAGGGAGGGCCATGGACAACCCCAGGCCCTCCCCGACCCACAGGGAGCAGTTACCCCCACCCAGGGGCCCTGAGAAATCCCCCTGGAGGCACCTGGGGGGGCGGGAGATTGAAGAAGTGCAGGGGCAAGTGGGGTGGGGGGACGGAGAGATGATAAAGAAATAAGAAACAGAGACGGTAAAACCATGACAGGGAGAAGGGAGGCCAATCAAAGAGCAATGGAAAAAATCAAAGAAATATGGAGAGAGACAGGAGAAATGGAGTAAGATAGAGAGAAATCCAGAGAAGTCAGACAGAAGATGTTAAAAGACAGGAGAGAGACCAAGACAGGGATAAGGTGACAGGGAGAGAGGAAAGGGAGAGGGGAGGGCAAAAGACAGAGACATTAGAATTAGGGCAGGCGGAGGGCCGCACACCCTGCCGCCCAGCCCCACATTCCTGCCTCACCGGCCCAGTGTGGGGTTGTCCTCATTGCCGCACCAGCCACACTCATGGCTTTGCAGACACTCGTGGCAGGTCAGGAAGCGGTTGCAGCTCCGGCACCGGGGCTCTGAGTGCACACTGCAGGGCGACAGGTGTGCGGGTCTGAGCCCTCCCGACCTCCACCCCCCCCTCCAGTGAGCCCTGCCACCCAGATGCACCAACCTGTCATCCCAGCCGCGGCAGCCGCCATGTGGGTACCGGGCCAGGTAGGCGGCGAACAGGAAGCAGGTGTGGGTGGACTGGCACCAGGCGCACTGGCTGGAGTTAGCCAGGCAGTCATCACAGGTCAGGCGCCTGGGGGCGGGGATAGGGTACAGGGTCACGGCCCAGCCCAGCCCCGACTCACCCCCACCAACCCCATCCCCACTGGGCCCAGTGGGGCTCACTGGCTGCAGAGTGGGGGACACTCCTCCGGGCTCTTCAGGGCACCCCGACTCCGGCCCCGCCGGCTGCACGCTGCATCCCCTTTTCGGCTGGTGCTCTGATGCCACTCACAGAAGGCGTCCTGGGGTTTGGAGTGGGGGGGGGCCCAGCTTAGCCCTCTCCCTTGGGCTTCCAGCGCCTCCAATCCCACCACTGGCTCAACAAGTACCTGCCTCCCATGCCTGCCCCACAGACCACCTTCCAAGCCCACCTCCCTCCCCAGTTGCCTGCCTCACCAACAACACCCCTACCCCTGCGGCCAGCAACATCCATGGGTTCTGCCTGCTCAGCACCCACTCCCTTTTGGGGCAAGAGCACCCCTCTGTGTGGTCCAGGTTGGGCTGGTTCAATCCTTGGGATCCAGAGGTGGGGCAAGGGATTACACCATCCCCAGTCTCGATTAATCCTGGAGTTGGCAGGAGACCCAACCAGAGACAATGAAATGCGCGTCTGGGACTTCCGTTGAACAGGGGGCTGAGGGTGGGGTGGGGACAGAAAGGTGTTCTCTTTCCACTTAGGACAAGAGTGGTTAAGTGGGGGTATGAAAGTCTATTGCCCTTGTAGCTCCCTTCTACTCTCAAGGAATGAACCTCCAGGGAAAATAAGGATGTGGAATGGAGGGAGGGGGATGCCAGACTTCAAGTTTTGAACCGCTGGAGCTAGCAGGCCTAAAGACCCACTCCTGAACTCTGGTGCTGGGGCCAGTAAATGCCCTTCTAGTGAAGAGATGCTGACTTGGGTCTCCTGGACCCCACAACAAGGAGAGTCCTGACTGCCAGAAGTGCCTCTCCAGCCCTGCCGCCCTGCAGTCGGCCCCTGGCTCTCACCTATAGATCAAGGACAATGGCCCCAGCTATCTCCCCCAGCGCCACCCAGGGGGCTCCTCCGTCGCCCATGTCAGCTCTGGGCAGTCCTTCCCCTTTCCCAGTTGCCTCCTTTGGCTGCCTCTGACTCCACTTTCCCTCTATGGCCTAGCGGGCACCTGGGTGCAGGCATGGCAGTCGCGATGCTCCTCACAGAGCGGGCAGAGGGCAGGCACCAGTACCAACAGGGATCCGCCGGCCCTGCTGTCCCCACAGTGGGCCCCGCTCTGGCGCAGGAGGCAGGTGGCGCTGGTCAGGCACCAGCCGCAGCCCTGGTCCGCCAAGCAGCCCAAGCAGGAGGAGTATGAGGCGCAGGCCAATGAGCGGTAGGGCTCCAGGAAGAAGAAAGAGATCTCCTGGGGAACAGGACAATCATATGAGGTCAGGGATCCACACTCCAAGTAGAGGGTCAGGAGTCAAGGTTTAGGGTAGGGGTCAGAGTTTGGAGCTAAAGACTTAAGCATTTGGAGACAAGGTTGAGAACTCAGGTGCACAGAAACTCAGGATTTAGGGCATCAGCAGACAAAAGAGGATCAGGGCATAAGAGACTCTAGAGATTAGAGGCCAAAGTATGAAAGACGTAAGTCAGAGTGAGAGGGGTCAGGTCAGAAGTCAGAGATGAAGGCAGGAGAGAGTCAGAATATGAGATCAGGTCAGAGTCTAGGGGTCAGAGATTGGGGTCTGGAGGGTTTTAAGATAAAGCCCAGGATGGGCAGAGGACATGAATAGACACTTCTCTAAAGAAGAAATTCAGATGGCCAACAGGCACATGAAAAGATGCTCCACATCGCTGGTCATCAGAGAAATGCAGATTAAAACCACAATGAGATATCACCTCACACCAGTGAGGATGGCCAACATCCAAAACACAAACAACAACAAATGTTGCCGAGGATGTGGAGAAAAGGGAACCCTCCTACACTGCTGGTGGGAATGCAACTTAGTTCAACTTTCCACAGAAAGCAGTATGGAGGTTCCTCAAAAAACTCAAAATAGAAATGCCATTTGACCCAGGAATCCCACTCCTAGGAATTTACCCAAAGAATGCAGCAACCCAGTTTCAAAAAGACAGATGCACCCCTACGTTTACTGCAGCACTATTTACAATAGCCAAGAAATGGAAGCAACCTAAGTGTCCATCAGTAGATGAATGGATTAAGAAGATGTGGTACATATACACAATGGAATATTACGCAGCCATAAGAAAAAAACAAATCCTACCATTTGCAACAACATGGATGGAGCTGGAGGGCATTATGCTCAGTGAAATAAGCCAGGCCGAAAAAGACAAGTATTAAATGATCTCACTCATATGTGGAGTATAAGAACAAAGAAAAAAAAACTGTAGGAACAAAACAGCAGCAGACTCACAGAACCCAAGAACGGACTAATAGTTACCAAAGGGAAAGGGACTGGGGAAGAAGGGTGGGAAGGGAGGGATAAGAGGGTAAAAGGGGCATTACGATTGGCAGACATAGGGTGGGGGGGCACAGGGAGGACTGGACAGCTCAGAGAAGACAAGTAGTGATTCTCATCTCACTACACTGATGGACAGTGACTGTAATAGGGTTGGTGGGGGGGACCTGATGAAGGGGGTAGTTTAATCATCACAATATTGCTCATGTAATTGTAGGTTAATGATACTAAAATAAAATAAATTGTTAAAAAAAAAAAAAGAAATAAAGGAACTGTTTTCCAGAAAAAAAAAAAAGTTGTGGTACATATACACAATGGAATATTATTCAGCCATAAGAAGAAAACAAATCCTACCATTTGCAACAACATGGATGGAGCTAGAGGGTATTATGCTCAGTGAAATAAGCCAAGCCGAAAAAGACAAGTATCAAATGATTTCACTCATATGTGGAATATAAGAACAAAGAAAAAAACTGAAGGAACAAAACAGCAGCAGACTCACAGAACCCAAGAACGGACTAATAGTTACCAAAGGGACAGGGACTGGGGAAGATGGGTGGGAAGGGAGGGATAAGAGGGTAAAGGGGGTATTACGATTAGCAGATGTAAGGTAGGGGGGGCACGGGGAGGGCAGTACAACTCAGAGAAGACAAGTAGTGACTCTATAGCATCTCACTACGCTGATGGACAGTGACTGTAATGGGGTTGGTGGGGGGGACCTGATGAAAGGGGTAGTTTAATTACCATAATATTGCACATGTAATTGTAGGTTAATGATACCAAAATAAATTGTAAATAAATATAAAAAAATTAAAGTTCTCTGCCTACACATTATATATATAAAAAAAAAAAAAAAAGATAAAGCCCAGGGTTCAAGAATCACAGGGGTTAGAGTTTGTGACCTGGGTTTCAGAGCACCCAGGGGATCTGAGGCCGGGGCCTGGGTACTCACGCTTCCACCCGGCACGCCAGTCCGGTCCCACAACAGGGTGAGCTCGCTGTGTCCAGGGCCTGCAGAGCCATTGAGCTGGCCCCGGATCTCCACTGCATACTTGTGGCTACGGCCAGGCAGTGGGAAGAGGCGAGCAGACCCTGGGCGCTGCAGCCGCCTCGTTTCCTTCTCCTGTTGAGCCACCCAGCGCCCCACCTCCTCCTGGAGTAGAGGCAAGGGACAGACAGGGGCCTCAGAACTTTCCACTTCCCCAAATATCTGAAACCTCCGAGAGCCCCAAACCCACCTCATACCCACCTCCTCCTGGAAAGAGGAGGTGGGCCTCAGAGTTCCTTAGACCCCAAGTGTCCCCCAAACCTCCCAGCGACCCACAGGATAGTTTGACTTGGTAGCTCAGACTTCCCACCTTCAAAATGCCCAAATTCTATTCACAACTAAAACCCCAAGGCCCTCCCTCCACTAAGGATCAATCCCAGTCTCTGATTTCTCCCCTGCAACACACATTATTTACCATCAACAGCCCCTTGAATGTCCCAGGCACCCTCACCATGTTCTCTGTGTCAGGGCCACGGGCCATCCGGGCCAGGACATGTAGGCGCTGGGCCCGGGCCCATACGGCCACATCCTCAGCCCCTGGCCCACCAGGCCCTCCCGGCAGCAGTGGGTGGATGAAGCCTCGGTAGACCAGAGACACGTCAGTCTCTGGGCTGGGTGTCAGGGTGATGGTTGTACTGCGGACAATCAAGACCTGTGCCAGCCAAGGATGGGGTATATGTGAGTGTCTCTGCATGACCCCAGTCTCCACACCCCGCAGGCCACAACAGAGCCAGAAAAGTTGAAGCAACCCAACCTCCCTCCCTATTTTACTGAATGACAGATTGCAATCAGGGCCAGAGGGGAGGTGGCTAACCCAGGGTCACTCTGGGGGACAATGGGGACTCCAATACAAACAATAGACAACAGTATCCCAGCCCCTGCTCATCACCTGTCTCAAACTCCAAGACCTCAGACCTTTCAGGATCCTCTCCCAACACCCCACCTTTCCACCTAAGCTCTTAAAAATCCAGATCCAAAAAAATCCTTTGACTACAGGCTTTGGAGAACTTCCAGGTTAGATCGGAGGGCGTGGGGGTCACACCCCAGCTCCACAGGGACAGAAAGAAGCACCTGTGCTCAGGACCCTCTGGATCTCACCCTATGTATCATGTCCTCTGTTATAAAATAAACCACTGTGTAAGTAAAAAGAAGTCCAGATCCAACATTCAAAGTGACACACATACTATGTGTTTTTGTAATTGCAGAAGAGTAGAGTAAGCCATGTTCAAGCACTAAGACATTAGTAAGCACTATGATGTTAGAATATATATGGAATATTGTGAAGCTGTAGAAAAAAAAAGAATGTTTCCTAAGTTATGGGTAGCTTGCCAGGATATATTAAGAAAAAAAGGAAGTGTAGCACAGTGTGGATAGTGTATTATTTTTTGTGTAGGAAAGAAAAGTAATTAAATGGCACATTTACTCGTATTTGAATAGGTACATTCTGGAAGAGTATAAAAGAAATCCAAATGGATCATGGATCTTCTGGGGAGAATTAGGGTGGTCCTGAGTTGAGAGGATGCTGGGGCAGCTTCCCACACTGAGCGGGTGGTGGGGAGTGGGTAGATGAGAGAGACTTTTCATCAACTTTTTATATTGCGAATTTTGAACCATGTGACTATACTGCCTATTTTAAAAATCAATAAGGAGCCACTGTGGGAAACAGTTTGGGGGTTCCTCAGGTTAAACATAGAATTGTCATATGACCCAGCAGTTCCACTCCTAGATAGATATTCAAAAGAGTTGAAACTAGGTGTTGGTTACAATCTATACAAATATCAAATCATTACGTTGTACACTGGAAACCAGTATAATGTTGTATGTCAATTATACCTCAATTATGAAAGAAAATAGGTGTTCAAACAAAAACTTGCTCATGAATGTTCATAGAAGCGTTATTCACAACAGCCAGCAGGTGTAAACAACCCAAATGTCTTGTCAGCTGATGAATGGATGTAGCACAACCATACAATGGAATATAATTCGGCCATAAAAAGGAATGAAGTTCTGACTCATGCTGCAGCATAGATGTGCCTTGAAAATATGCTAAGTGAAGGAAGCCACACACAAAAGGCCATATGTTATATGATTCATTTATGTGACATATCCAGAGGTGGCAAATCCAGAGACAGGAAAGGTTACTGGTTGTCAGTGCTGGGGGACAGGGGAATGGAGAGCAATTACTTAATGGAACCAGGGTTTCCTTTTGGGGTAATGAAAGTGTTCTGGGGCTAGATAGTGGTGATAGTTGCACAATACTGTAAATACCTAATGGTAAACTTTATGTTATGTGTATTTTACCAGAATTTTAAAAAGTGTTTTTTAAGTTGATAAGGAAAATCAGACCCCTGAATGTAAAGACTTATGGGGTAAACACAGAGTGATAAAGATCATCTGAAAAACGAAAACCCTCAGATCAGGCCCTTCAATACTCCACAATGGGCCCCACCCCTAGCTCCCCACCTTGTCGGGCTGTGAGGCATTGGGTGGCTGCTGGAAGGTGAGCAGGTGCAGGCCAGGCAGGAAGCTCTGGGTGACACAGGCCTCCAGGGATGTGACGAAGACAGGAGCGGGCCCCCACCAGCCCACAGTGCCTGATATCTGCTCCCCTCGGCAGCGGGCCTGCTCTGTGAGGACAGGGGGATGAGACGCAGGTCAGGTGAGTGCTGCGCCACCCCCTCCCACATTGCCACTGGACACTCACCAGGCCGAGGGAGGCAGCTCTCATTGTGCACACACCAGCCCAGGGCACCAGGCCCCCGGGGAGGAGCCGCGGAGCTGCTGAAGGCCAGGCAGGCCTGGCAGTCACCCAGAAGGCGTCCCAGGCCCAGGCAGCTGGCAGCTGGACACTGTAGGGAGGGGAGGGGACAGGGATTACTGCCCACCAGGGCTTAAGGGACCTGGAAGGAGCTGTGTATTCAGGAGTCTTGAGGCAGAAGGGGTCAGGAAATTGAATAAGGGAATTGAAAGCCAGGTTATAATAAGTAAGATCAAGAGGACAGGGGCTGTGTAATCCAGGGGCAGGGTCATAAGTTCAAAAGGATCAGGGAGGGCGCCAAAGGTTCTCAGCAGTCGGGAATTAGGAATGCTGATCTCAGGCGTGAAAACAAGTCTCCCAAGTTAGGGAAAGTCCCTCTACTGAGTTCAGGCAAAGAGAGACGCTAGGGCTGGGTCTCTGTGCTGAGGCCTAAATGCCAGGACAGTCACTCACAGCCCCTGAGGGAGTCCCGGGAGGCAGTGCGGCTTGGCAGGCTCCCTGACACCAGCTGCATTCGGGGTCTCGGGAGCAGACGCTGTGGTCCGTGTACATGGAGCAATAGTCCAGGTGGTACTGTAGGGGAGCAGAGGAGGGGGCTCCTTAGACCTGGGACCTGTTCCCACATCCCCACTCACTTTGATTATCCCAGGGAACCCTGACTGCTCAGCACCTGGAAGACTCCCAGGGAGCCCCAGGGACCTCTCTTCCTCCTCCTGTGGACCTGGGAACTGACACCCCTCCTCTCATAGCCCCAGGGACCCCCCCCCAACTTTCTCTTTCATCCATGGAAACCATACGACCTCCCACCGCCACCCTCTCCCTATCAACCCAGTGCTCACGTCCGGAGCAGGCGCCTGGAACACAAAGGGAGGCACCTTGTAGGCCATCAAGTCCCCGCGGGGCCGGCCACTGTACCCCCCAGCCACCAAGAGGACACTGCCACCAAGCACAGCCGCCACATGTGAGTACCGACCACTGGGAGGTGCTGCTCGGCCTAGGAGAACACAGACCCCCCCCCCCAGGGACATGAAGCCTCCCCACCTCCCTCCCACATTCATGGCTCCCCTGCCCAGAGGACTACCCCTGTCTCCTACACAGCCCAGTCTCCTAGCTCCTGCTTCAACCCTACCTGCTCACAGAAACCCTCCCAGCCTGCCTGACCCCTGAAAAAAAGATGCCTTGCTGCTTATTAGGAAGACAACGTGTTGAGCCCTTATAGGCTGTCTCCCCTGTTCACGTGCCATCTCAGTATACTCTCACAACAGCCCAATGTCTTAAGTGTTGTTATAATCCCCATTTTACAGAGGGGGAAGTTGAGGCACAAGCAGAGTAAATGATGGTTTTTGTACAGAGGTTATTTGGGGACCAGCAGTTCTGCCACTTGCCTACTATGAAACCTTGAAAAAAATCACTTCTTTGTAGGTGGTTCCTGGGGCAGCTGGAAACTGGCAAACCTGGACTGGAACCTAGATCTGAGGCTGCTGTAAGTGCATCTCCCCTCCATGGCAACAATGCCCCTGTCCTGTCCCAAGCAACAGGCTTGCTACAACAGAATGTCTGGCTCACCCCACCAAGGATCAGGGTGACTCCTGCCCGAAGCCCAGATTCACTGTGGGAAGAACTGTGACCCTCAGGAGCCCCTCAGGGAAACAGAGGGGCCACTCACCCTCTGGGGTTCCTGGCGGGGCAAGCTCAGCCCCCGATACCCACTGATGGCAGCCCAGGTGGTAGAAGAAGATCCTGTCCTCATAACACTTTTCCTCCTGGTAATGGGTATGCACGTTGCCCCCTGGGAAAGGAGGAAAGGAAGACAGCTGGCAAGCCTGGGGGATGAGGGGATACCTATGCAGGGAGCCTCAGCTTGGGGGTGGCTTGGGCCCCTGGCAGGCAGGCAGCACTGGGGAGCCTCCTCACCATAGACCACCATGTAGTTGCCTAGGACACTGGCTGTGTGGAAGGCTCGCTCCCTTGGACCCTGAAGCCCATCCCGGCCCTTCAGCGTCATCCACATGCGCCGATCCACATGGAAGAGCTCAGTGGAATTAACCCGCACAGAGAATCTAGGAGGGAGGAAAGGAAGAGAGGTCAGGGAAACAAGGGTCTCTCCCCCATCTGGGCTCCTAAGAGTTGTGTGATCACCCAGGGTTGAGACTGGCTGTGACTGGGTTCTGTCCCCTCAGAATTAGAAGCTCACCATGGGCAGGACCCAGGTTTGACTCATCTCTGGGTTCTCTGCATAATCTAGCCAGGGCTGGACACCAAGCAGGGGTTGGCTGAATGGATAGATGGGTGGGAGTGTATGGAAAATCAAGTTACCAAGAGATTGAATGAACGAGTGACTGAATGAGTGAAAGGAGGAAGGAAGCTGTGGCTGAATGGCTGCAGGAGTCCATCTGTGGGCAAAAACCCAAGGCTCAAAAACTAAAGACTCAAGGCCCAGGGTGTTGGGCCAGGCCTGGCCCTGCAGGGTAGGGTTGTGGGACAGGTCACTCACCGGGCAGTGGAGGGCCGGTGTCCGCCATGAACCAGCAGGGTGCGGGAGGGGGCATGGAACACCATGGAGTGGCCTGTGGCAGCAGGGGGCCGCCCACCTGCGGGAATCACCTGCTCCCAGTAGCCCCCACTGGGAACATCAAGGCGGAAACGGAAGAGGCCAGAGGAGAAGAGGTCATGCTGAGTGCGGCCACCAGACACATAGAGCCAGAAGTCATCCACTAGGGCAGCTGCATGACCTGCCAGGCCTGGTGGCCCTGAGCTGCTGGAGGCAGGCGGTGCCAGGAGCTCCCAGTGGCCCCCGCCCAGTGAGCTGAAGGCCCACACATC
>JAQQAC010019400.1:10490174-10509528 GCA_029783875.1 Phataginus tricuspis
CAAGAGTCAGAGACAAGATCAAGGTAAGGACCCAGAGAGACGTGAGACACACAGAAAGGGAGAGAAAGGAATACAAAAGAAAACCCTAGAACCCAAGGAAGGAATGCAGAAGTGGAAGGAGTGTGTGCTCCTGTATCAAGCACTGGGGTGGGGGAGTATGGGGAGATGGGGTTGCCCTGGGCGGCCCGAGCTGGGTCTAACAGAGTGGATGGGTGCCTCCAGTCAGGGCAGAAGTGGGGTCCATACCGGGGCAGGACTCAGGTCCCAGCGTTCCCAGGTGTTGGCAGAGAAGTTGTACAGGACGAGGTCACCCAGGGCACTGTTGAGGTCCTGGCCTATATAGGGGTAGAGGGTCTCGAACCCTGACCACAGGCTGCCAGGCCTCCACACCCCAGACATACGCCACATCTGCTCACCTCCAAAAATGGCCAGCAGACCTGGCGGGGACAAGAAGGCACCAGCTGCCCCAATGCGAGCAGGAAAGGCAGGGTCCCTGGCACTCACGTTGTGCCACCAACCAGCCCCCTGGTTCTCCCACAGGTGCAGGTCACAGGCACGTCCGAGGAAGCCGGGCTCACAGCGGCATGGTCCCAAGGGCTGCAGGTGAAGGGGTCACAAAGTCAGGGATAGAGAGAAAGAGACGGGGAAGGGGAAACAGTGCCAGAGAGAGACACATGGAGGCGAGAGGGAGGAGACAAACAGAAAAGGAGCGAATGGAAAAAGAGACAAGAGAGGCAAATGGAGAGAGACCGAGACAGGAAGGCCAACAGAGAGGAAAAAAGGGGCACAGAGACAACCAGAGGGAGGCAGAGAAGTAGAAAAAAGAAGACAGACTGACAGAAAAACGGAAAGAGAAAAAAAGAAAGACCCAGAGAAATCAGGATAGACAGAAAGACAGTGGTGAGGTCAATGTCAGCCTGGGCTGGAAGATCTCAGATATGGGGAGCTCAAGGCAGGGGGAGCTCAAGATGTGATCCAGGCCAAAAGCTGGATGTGCATGGCTTAGGCCCAAGGTCAGCGGTCAAAAGTCAAAAGTCATGGCCAGGGACCAAGGTCAGACAGAGCGGCTGGGTGGGAGGATGGAGCAGGGTCTAGCAGAAGTAAGGAGGGTGGGTTCAAAAGTGAGGTGGATGACAGATGAGGACAGGAGTGGGCTCAGGCAGGGGAGGGGCTCCAGGTGAACGTGGGGGGGCTGGAGTCACAGGTGTTGGGTGGGCTCTAGAAGGAGAGGGGAGTACTATGGAGGAGAGCATGGTCCCTGGCAGGGTCAGTGTCTGGAAGAGGGTTGTGGGCAGGGGGGTTTCAGGCAGGGGCAGTTGGATCTAGGAGAGGAACAACAGGTATGGTCACAGATCAGGGCCCCAGGGGACACGGCTGGGGACAGGCTCACCGAGGTGCAGGTGCCATGGCTGCCACAGTAGGCGGGGCACTCCTGTAGGCTGCAGTCAGGGCCTACCCAGCCCGGCTCACAGGCACACACCCCCAGGGACTGGCACTGCCCGTGGCTGTGGCAGCCACCCGGGCAAAGGGAGAAGTGGTATGAGGCGTTGAAGCCCAGCAGGTTGTAGTTGGCATCGCTGAAGAGGTGCAGCAGCATCTGCAGGCACAAGGTGGGCAGGCCTAGGGGGCTGGGTGGGGAGGGAGGGCCTCCTGCCCCCACCGTACCCTGGGGGTCTCCACCTGCTTTCTCGGCCTGTCTCCACATTTCTTTTTCGAGATCCTTCTGTCAGATGCCAAGTCCCTCCCAATTTTGTTCCCTCTGTGAATGTCCTCCCTGACCCCGGTCCCCCCGACTCCGCCGAGACCCTCCAGCCACAGCCCAACAGCCCAGCCCTACCAACCTTGCCTGAGGAAGCCTCGATGGATGGAGGCCGGGTGCTCCCACTCAGACTGGCAAGCAGGGGCCCATGGGGGGAGTCACCATCATACACGAACAGGTAGTCGTAGGTGCATTCCGTGTCCAGAAAAAGGAAGTCCAGCAGGATCCGGTGCTGCGGGCTTGGGGCTGGGCAGTGAGAACAGATGTGGACCCTATCCCCACACCTCCACCCACCCACAAACACCAAGCCCTGCTCGAAGTGATGTTAGGGGCCTAAAGACGAGTCAGACCTGGGCCCTGCCTTTGAGGGGCTCCTGGTTCCAGAGCCCAGGGAGGTCACAGCTGTGACAGCAAGAGGGACAGGAGCTCAGAGAAGGAATTACAGAATCAGCCTTGGAAAGGAATCCTGAAGTGCAGAGAGGAACCCCATCCCAGTGGTCACACAAACCTGGTCTTGAGCCTCAGACGTGCCCAAGCCTGAAGTCAGGGTCTAGGCCCATATTCCCAGATGGAAAAGGGCCTCTGTGAGGGTCCCCCATTCCAGGATGAATACAGCTCCAAGGGAAGAGGCTGAACCTTGGAGTGGCACAGATCCTCTCTGCCCCTACCCAGAGTCTCACCTCTCGCTTACTGTAGTAGCTAAGGGCACAGACTCTGAAGCCAGACTCCTTCGGACTAAAATCTTGGTTCTGTCACTTACTAGCTACTAGTTGTGTGACCTTGGGCAAGTCACCTAAGCTCTGTGAATCTGTTTCTTCATCTGTCAAGTGGGGAAATAATAGTATTGTGATGGATTCAAACTTCTCAGCCAGTCCTCCCATTGAGAATTGTGGGCTCTCTGCCCCTGGCATCTGGGAAGAGCCTCAGAGACAGGCTTGACCAATACGAGGCAGCAACAGAAGTGGTGTTCTGGAACTTCTAGGGCTAGACCAGAGCAAGCCTTGTAAGCTTTACCCAGGCCTTGTAGAATGCTCCTTCTCAGAGCACAGCTGTTGTGCTATGAAAAACCAAAGCCACATGGAGGGGCCTTATGTAGGCATCCCAGCTGATACCCCCAGCTAAGCTTCCAGCTGACAGCCAGCATCAACCGCCGGCCCTGTGAGGAAGCCTTCTTAGACATCCAGCCCAGGTGAGTATTCAAATGACTGCAGTCCTAGCTGACATCCAACTGCAACCACACGAGAGGCGATAATGCACCTAAGTGTTCATGATGCGGCCAGCACCTCACAGGCACCACTACTCCTAGCGCTATCACTGCTCTTGCTCTCTGCTCGTCCTGGTTCCAAAAGGTTCTCTCATCACCCATCTCACACTAGAGGCTCTGGACTAAGGAAATTAGGAGACTGAGTTCCAGCTCTGCCCAATCTGGAGATGTTCTTCCACCTCTCACCACCTGTGTCATCTTGGGCCAGGTCCATGGGTTCTCTGAGCCTCATCTTCTTTGATGTAAAATAGGATTCTCCCTATCCACCAATACTGATGTGAAGATTTGAGATGGTAACCCTAACGTGCTAGCCCACACCTCATCCTCTCTCACCAGGACTACTGATCCAGCCTCCTCCCTGTCCTCCTGGCTTCTCGTCATGACCTAACATGGGATCTCCCCAACTTGAAACCTGCCCCGGCCCTCCCCTGCTCCCAAGTCCTCCATGGCTCCCCACTATCTGCATGAGAAGTCCAGCTCCCTAGCCTGGTGTTTTAAGTCTTGTCTCACATCACCCCACTACTTATAGTTCTATCAGGAACTGGGCCTTTAAACAATTCTCCCTCTGTTTGGAGCACATTCTCACTTCCTGCCAGCAAACATCCCCACTTCCTCCAGGAAGCCTTCCCTGATGTCCCCTGTCTGGGTTAGGTGGCCCTCTAGAGGGTTCTCACTTTCCATTACAACCTTCATTCCTTTGGGCCAGAACCATCTCTGTACAGGTCTGTCTCCCTTGCAGCCAGTGAGACCCGCAAGCCAGGGTTTAACTCATCTTGGGGTGACATTGCCCAGCACAGGCCCTGGCAGTGAGCAAGGGCTCAGGAAATGCTGGATGAAAGAATGAAGAAATCAAAAGAAAGAGCACTGAAGTTGTCAGCTCTCCCTCAGGCTCTGACCAGAGCCCCTGAGAACATCACACATAGGCCCTGAGTTGTGGTCCAGGGAACTCAGAAGAACCATTCAGCCACACCAGGCAACCAGACCTCCCAGGATCTTCCCTACCTCAACCAAAGTATAAAGCTCTGTTCCCAGAATCACAAGTACATCTTTGTCAAAGGCCTGCCAGAGTCCAGCTCACCATCTGTCTTCCCCAAGTTCCTCCCTGTTTCCACCCAAAGTGGGCCCAACCCCAAGACTATCCTGGATAGAGATCTGACCCCCAAACCCCATTTTTCAAAAGCACAATGCCTCTTATTCATGAGGGTGTTAGGAGGACTGAGTATGACAAAATATGAACATGGTACAAAAGTAAGTGGGTTGGTTGCCTACTGTTTAGTAGATGGGGGAACATGCTGGTTCTTAAAGGTCAAGGTGGGTCTTCAAAGTCTCCCAGACTCCTCCCTACCCCAACATCCAGTCAGTTGGTCCTGAGTTTCATTGATGAAACTTCACAAACATCTCTCAGTGATCTCTCAGCCTCTCTACCTCCTCAGTTCCTGCCCCAGTTAAGAACTCATCTTCTTCTGCAAGACGAGCACACCAAGCCTCTAAGCCCACCCTGCACCCAGCCTGCCAGCAACACCCAACTCCTGCTCAAAAGCCTCTGTGACTCCCCACCAATCCCAAGAAAAAAGCCAAGCTGCTCAGTATGACATTCAAGGCCTTTCTTCTCCTGCTTCTAGTGCCCTCCTCACCTCTCAGTTAAAAGTCCAGCCAGACCAGACAAACCTAGACATCACTCCTGAGACACACCAACCTCTCTTCCATCTTCATAGAGGCTATTCCTTTTTTCATTCACTAAGCTCCTATGTATGCTTCAGAACCCTGTCGCAGTGACTCCACCTCAGTAACCCCCAGCAGACTCCTCTCACTCCCCTAGGCCTGTCTCCCCAAGCCCTGCACCTCCTTCTATATCTGCCCTGAGCACACTGAGGGCTGAATGTCTGTGTCCATCTTTACCATCCCAGCCAGGCTGGGGCTCTTCAAGGCCAGAGAATAATTGAAACCCCCAACACATACACATACACATATTTCCTATCCTATTCTTACCCCACAGACAGGAATGACCCCCAAGCTGAAGGCACACATACTCATCCCCCCAAAAATCCTTCACCCATACCCCACAAAACAGTCATAGAGATCTTCTAAACATAAATCAGATCATGTTCTCTCCCTGTTCAAAATCCTTCTGTAAGTCCCCAGTTCTCCTAGATAAAGATCAAGCCCTGCAGCCCTCAAAGGGAGGTTCTACCTGATCCAGGCCCTGTCATAACTGTGATCTTTGTCAAGGCCCTCCTCTTGGGAACTCCCACTTCTTCTTAGAGGCGGGCTCCTGCCAAGGGAGGCCTTCTTAGACCCCTCCAGCAACCTTTGGACATCTCTTCCATTTCTCTACTGCCCTAAGGATACAATTCAAAATCACAATGTCCTACACCCTCTGACTCCTCTCAACCTTCCAGCCTCTGGCTCATTGTTTATCTTCTTGTATTCTATGTTTAAGCAGCTGGGTGTCTAGTTCCTCAAAAGCATCATACCCTCCTGCTTCCAGGCCTCTGCACAGGCTATTCTCCTTTCCTGAAATGCACTTTCACTCTCTCCCACACATGCCTCTGGTCTCAGCTATAGCCCAAGCTAAGTCAAATGTCTTCCCTAGGCTTCCTAGTCCCTGGCTTTGTTTCCTCCTTGGGACTGGGAGCCCATGAGGGTAGGGCTGAGCCTTTGCACAGGCTGTTCCCTCTTTCTGGAATGTTCTTCCTCCTCATCTTGGCTGATTCCTAACTGGTCCTTTAAGTGTCAGCTCAGACATCTCCTCCTCCATAAGACCCTCTCTGCTCACCCACACCCCTGATCAGGTACCTTCTCTGGGCTCCCCAAGACCCAGGGGGTTCCTCCTCCATCACAGTCACAACCTCTCTGGGCTGTCACTGTCTATTAATGCGTTTGTCTCCCCTATTAGATCCCATGCCCAAAGTCATCAGGGATTGCTGGAGCTATCTTGGTCTCTGCTATGTCCTAGCAGCAAATATAATAATATCTGGCACATGAATGACTGAAAAAAAATGCTTTTATTGAAATACTTTAAAAATAACAATAGCAATAAACCCTAATACCATTTACTGAGATCTACTATGTGCCAGGCATTTTAAATACCTGTTCTCATTTAATTCCAACAATCCTATGAGGTGAGTACTGTTTTATTATCCCCACCTAGGGGAAGGGGAAGCTGAACCTCAAGGAAAGGAAGCAACTTGCCCAAATTCACAAAGCTAGTGAGAAGTGGAACCCAAATGTGAAGCCAGGTAGTTGGGTTCAGAGTCTAAGTTTCTACCAATTACTCAGAATAACCCTCAATTGTGAGCTCCTGGCTTGTAATTGCCCATCTGGGTCTGAGTGCAACTACCCTTCCAGACTTCAAGGCCTTCCAGGGCAAGGCCCAGATTGGCTGCATTTAGAGCAAAAGATCTGGACCAGAACCTGTCTCAGTGTATGTGGTGAGTGGATGAATGAATTAGTGAATGAGTGGGTATGTGACCCATGAGGCCCCACTCACCCTCGATGAGCCACTCGCAATTGCCATTGACGCTGTAGTTGCCCGCACCATCGGTCACGAAGCCTGGCGCCTCCCGCAGAACTTGCCGCTGCCCCTTGCAGTCCCCCGCCTGGGCCCCAGGGCACAGCGGCCCAAGCACAACCAAACATAGTGCCAGTGCCGCGGCCACAGCTCGGCCCAGGGCCATCGCCGCCTCCAACACTGACCCTTACAGATGAGGCGGGCCGTAGAGACACAAAGAAGGCCCTTGACCCGGCGTGAGGCCCTGCAATTACGATCTCTATAGACGCGGCATGGCCTTGTGGACCCGGGAGGTCCAGGAGTCGCAGTCCCCACGAAAGCAACAGCCGTTGTTTGCGGGCACTGGAAGCCGAGGGGTGGACCCTAAAGACCCATGGAAGGGCCTGTGAATGGGGTCGCTATGGACCGGGCCGACCCCCAGGGACCATGGGAATCCCTTACAGACACGAGTCCCCATAGGCTGGCTGACCCATAAACAGTGTCCAGCAGTTACAGACGTGAACCGCTGCAGACCGAAACGGACCTTATAAATGGGTGGGTCTCGAGGAGCCGAACGGCTCTAGGGCCCGGCCACAGGGAATGCAGGCCGGTCTGGGCCGGGCCAGGCCCGGATGACTCGCGAAAGACCCCTCCAGTCGGGGGCGGGGCGCGAGCGGGTGTCGGCGGCAGAGTCCGTCTTCACGGGGGCTCGGGCCTGGACCCCACAAACGCACTCCCTTGCTCACCCACCCGCGCCTCCCTCCGAAGCCGGAGAGGCTAGATCAGCGAGTCGTAGGGACTCGGGCCAGAGCGGCTCCAGGAAGACCCTCTGGGAGGGCGAGGAGAGGCGGGGGCGAGCGGCCGCCGTGGGAGGAGGATGCGGAGGAGGCGAGAAGTTGCAGAGATGCAGGTCAGAGCGGCCCTGGGAGGACTGCGAAGCATCAAACCCCACCTCTTCACAAAGGAAGACTTCCGGAAACTTCCCCGCCCATTTGTCTACAGGCGCACGCGCAGCGGCAACCTCCTTGGTTCGCGAAGAGATAAAAAACACTCGCAGTGCTAAAATCGTTAACCCAAACTCCGCTGAAGGTGGTTTAGCAAAGTACGTGCCACTGGAGGGCGCTTCTAGCTCCGCCTCGGGAAAGCAGATACAAATAAAAGAGCGGTACAGTAAGAGGGCTCTGTTAGATGATTCATATCTTCAGTTTTCCCAGATTCTGAGCCACCATAAAGGTCAAGTTATCTGGCCCCCCAAAATGCCACTTCACAGATGGACACACGAAGGTCCCAAGTCCGGAACAGTTGTTTAATAGGCACCGCCTCTGAGCACCATCAAGATGTAAAAGAGGCCATTTTATGGATAAAAAATCAACGAATCCTCTTTATTTTGGCAAGAAGGGAAAAAAGTCTTTTTGCCAGGGACCTGAGGGAGGGCCCCCGGAATGGGGATGGGGTGGACACCGCACGGGTCCGAGATCACAGAGATCCAAGAGGAAGATTTCAGAGTCGGGACCAGCTTCACAATATCTGTCCCGGGACCTGTGGCTCGGGGTCTCGACGTCCTGGAGAGTCACAGCAGGGTCTCGGTGAACATCACTGGTGTTCCGGAGTCCAGCGGGGTCAGAGGTCTCGGAGGCGGCCAGGGGGCCGGAGGTCGCGGAACAGCGGGAGCCCAGAATCCGGCGCCGCTCGGGGCAGGGGCTGAGGGAGGGGACGGGGAGAGCGGCTCCCGCTGGACTGTTTGGCACAAGAGTTGGAGGGCGGGGACCGACACTACGCACCCCTAGCTGGGCGTGCGGAGTGGGGAGGGTCGGGATGGCCTGGGATGACCGAGCCCTAGGGCCGGGAGACAGCCTGGGGGTGAGGCTGGGGGTGTCCAGAGCCCGGCCGGGGCCCAGCGCGCGGCCCATGGGACAGGGGCGGGCAGGGGTGCTCAGACCGGGGGTGCCGTGCCCCCGGCCGTGTGCATGCTGAAGTATTCGGTGAAGCCGGTGTGCGGCGCAGCCGTCTGAGGCACGAGCGGCTGGTAGGGCGGCGTCGGGCCATCCCAGCTCGGGTCGGCCGCCTTGGGGAACCGAGCGGGAGGGGGCGGGGAGGCCGCGCCCGATTCGGCCATGGTCACCACGCGGCCCCTCGGGGCCACCGCCGCCGCCACAGCCGTCTCCTCCACCTGCTTCCCGGCCTGGGAGGGGGGTCAGGGTCAGAGGCCGTACGGGACCCAAGGGGGGCAGATGCGGCCCCGAAGGCCCGTCCCCCTCCCCCAGAGGATCCCCCCTTCCGAGGTGTGGGCGGATGTGTCAGTCTGGGAAGGAGCGGATGGCGGGGCGCCTGGGCAGTGGAGCCAGGTACTCAAGGGGCGGTGTCGGGGAGCGCCGGGCGAACTCCGGTGGCGGCCGGGGAGGGGGTGGAGAGCCGCGGAAGGCCAGCGGCGGGGGCACGGCACGTGGAGTCTGCGGAGGCGTGCGTAACAGCGCCAGGACCCAGTCCGGCAGGGTGGGCGCGGGAGCCGGGGGACAGTCGCGGCGCGGCGTTGGGACTCGGGGTATGCGAAAAACAGGGGGCGGGCTCAGGCGCCTGGGCGCGGGGGGCGGCGGCGGGGCCGGGACCGGGGTTAGGTACTCCAGGGGCGGCGCCAGCAGCTCCTCGTGCGCCGGGGGCGTGGGGCTTACGGAGGAGGCGGGCGGGGGGATGGAGAAGAGCTCCGTGAAGTTGGGCACCGAGTCGCTGATGAACGTCACGTTTCCATAGACGTGCTGCGGGAAGGCCTTGTCGGCCGACTGGCTCCCTCCCGGACCCGGGACCCCAGCTGAAGCGATCTGCGACGTGCGCACATGGTATGGGAAGTTCTTGTTGGCAGCAGACGGGCGTGTCATAATCTGTGGTGAGGGGTCAGGTGCTGATTGGAGAAGCACAGCCCAGGCCTCAGGCTGTCTCCATAATCTTGGCACCTCCTCTGAACTCTCACAGTGCTTGGCATTCTGATCTTTTTCCTGCATCACAGCCTTTATTACTCTGCTGATGCTTCTTCCTCCAGAGCCCTGTACACCCAATTATTACTAACTGGTTAAGTTTCAGTGTCCTCTGCTGTCCCTTATGATACCCACCAGCCAATCAAAATAACTATAATTTTTGTTTCTCAGTCACACTAGCCACATGTAAGTGCTCAAAGCCACATGTGCATAATAGCTATCATACTGGACAGCACAGATGATAGAATATTTTCATAAGCAGAGAAAGTTCAATGGGACAGCAACTGATAGACTAGGATGTTGGCTACATGAAGGCAGGAACTTGCCTGTTCTACCCTCTGATGAATTCCCAGTACCCTCTAGAACACACCTGTCACATATAAGCTCTCAATAAATATTGAATATAGATGAGTCTGCTAGGTCTGGGTGTGACTCTAGCAGTGCATACAGGAGCCCAGTACTGCCCCTTAAGGTGGTGCTGAATATGAGAAGAAGCTGACAGCAATGAGCGGTGCAATGCCAGAGGTGGAGCTAATGTGAGAATTTTTAGGAAGGAAACTGGTTGAAGGTGAGACATGACTGAAACGGCATTGCATTTGGCAGTCTGAATCTGTACCCCACCTCTTGGCCCCACAGCTTGCTGGGATCTGGGGCATGTTGGTTGATTAAACTCTCCTATCCTCACTGGGGAAAAGGGATTGCAGTGCCCACTCAGAAGATGAGAAGGTAGAAATGAAAACCACTGGTGCAGAGCCTGGCGCATGGTGGCTTCTCAGCATTTCTCCTTTTTCTTTCTGCAGAGCTTCAAGATGGACTATCCTAGGAAGGTGAGTCTGTATCTTAGATTCTGGGGTAGAAGATGGAGAGCCCGGCCCCTCCTTCAGTGGCTGAGTACATTCCCTTCACAAAGCACATGGCAGACCTCTGGGGTCAGGAGCTGGGGGCCCTCAGCAATACCTATATCCTTGTCTGGCTCCCTTTTATGTGAGACCTTGTGGTCTGATGGAGAAGGACTGGGTTCAAACTCCCTACCCTGCCAGCAAAGGCCATGGAGCCCTGGCAGGTAACCTCCCTTCTGTGGGCATTAGTTTTTCCTCTCTGTATAATGGGCTCAATGACTATTATCCATTCTGTCCTGGGGCTGTGCTGACGATTAAACAAGAGGACAGAATAAATGCATATGGGTGTTCGTTCCTAGCATGAAACAGGCTGGTCCAAGACGGGTGCCCACTGAATGGTTGATGGATGGATGGATGGATGAATGAATACACATATAAACAAACTGTGACCCAGAGGGCTGGATAGGATGTAAACTAGGGCGAAGAAGAGGTTTGGTGCTGGTACCCTCCTGATGCCATTCAGATCTAGGCCCCCCGGAATCTAGCCTGGCCCACCCCAGCTGCTTTTTCCTGGACAATGGCCTGTGATGGAACAGCAGAGATGGGAGAATGTGTGAGGGGAGGGGCTTGGGGAAGGCAGTGCAGATATAGAAAGGAAATGTGAGAGTCTGGGGACTTGGGGTCAGGAATGGGAACGGTGGGGGGCAAAGAAAGAGGACAGGGTTGGGGAAAGAGCCAAGACACAATGTGGGAGAAAAGAACAGAAAAGGGTGGACTCGGGAACACAGCAGGGTACTTACAGGAACCCATCAGGCTCCCAATAAGTATCTGTTGAATAACTAACTAGATGAAGTGAAGAAAATGGATCAAGAGCTCAGAATGGAAGGTTCAGGTGGATCAGGATTGGGGAGCCTCACTCATCCTCCACCCATCAGTTTCCCACCCCCACCTTCATGCCAGTCCTCACCAGGAACACGCCATGGGCATACAAATGGATCCCCAGCTGGATGCCATTGACAATCTTCTCCCGGGCCCATTTGGGGATCCCGAAGTTGGCGATCAGGGCCATGACAGGAACTGCAAAAAACCTGAAGGGGAGGTATTGGGTCCATAGAGACACTGCCCCTGGCTTCCACCCCACCCCATGGCCCTAACTCCCCTGCCATAAACACACACAGGCCTCAGGTGGGTACCAAACTGGAGGGAAGCCAGTGTGACCTTCAGAAGTCAGAGGTTTAAAGGGGGCAGGAACCCCACTGGCCTGGAATATTCTAGGTGACAAGGACTAGGTAGAATTTAACTCAGTCCATCCCACCCCAAATCCTGGCACCTGATAGGAAATCAATAGATGTTTGAAGAATGAATTAATCTATGATAATAATGGAGGACTTACTGCATGCCAGACCTGTTTCCAAGCATGTCATATATATATACTCATTTAACTTTCACAGTGACTCTGTGAGACAGGTACAATTTCCATCCCCATTAAACAGGTGAAGAAACAGAGTCAGAGAGAAGTTAATTGATTTGTGTGAGGTCACACAGTTTATAAGCCTTAGAACTGGGATCTAAATCCAGGTAGTCTGGCTTAGAAATTGCCTACTTTACTGTTATGTTACATTGAATGATAAAATTACAACTAGCTTTTATTGAACATTTACTATGTGCCAGAAACGAACCTTCATATATTGCCCTATACAGGCTCAAAGTAACCCTTTGCAGGAGATAGTCTTGACAAGCTTTCTTTATGGGTGAGCAAATGGATGGCAGGGATTTTTTTTTGTACTTTGGGAAAGAAATTTTTTCCAGGTCACAGAGGGAGTTAGTGGCAGACTCTGGTGACAGCTGCCTAACTTGAAAGCCCATCTGCCTCACTGAGGAGGGTCTGAGTTGGGGACAGCTATTTCTGGGGAACCCCAGGAGGCAGAGACAAGTTGGGGGCCCAGCACATCTCACCAGAGGGTGTAGGCAGCAAAGAAGGGCACATAAAAGGGCTGCTTCTCAGGGAAGTGTCGCAAGGAGATGAGCACGGCGTAGCAGAACCACACGTAGGCTGCCACCTGCAGCCCGATGAGCCCATAGCCGGCCGGAGACTCATATGTGTACAGTACCTGGCCTGGGTCAAAGAACTGGACCCAAGGGAGAGGGTTCATCATAACCCTGGCCTCCTGACCTCCACGTGGGGGCCCCAAACCCCACCCCTGGGCACCCAGTGGGCAGAGGTACTTGTTCAGGACAGAAGCAGCAGGAAAATAAAGGATGGAGATAGAAGCATATAGAGGGAGAGAGAGGGTAAAAAGGATAGAAAGAGAATACAACCACTACCCTGGGCCCAACAAGGGGCTACCCAACCACTACCCAGCACTCACCATGTGTAAGCTTTTCCAGTTGCATCGACTGGATGAGGTCTTATAACACTTCACTTCACAGAGGGGAAAACTGAGGCTAAGGGGGACACCTTTTGGGAAAAGCCAAAGCTAAGGTGATATAAAACATTGAAGGAGGCCCTTGGGGTAGGTGAGACCTTCCTAACTAGTGGTGACAGGCTCAGGTGGTGGGAACATCACCAAGGTCAGCCAGCTAGGAAGTGGGAGACCAGAGTGAAATCCAGGTCTATGTGACTCCTGAACTCTTAGTCACGACATTGAGCATAAATGTGACAGACAGGGAGAAGCAGAGGGTGGAGGAAAAAGCTCCTCAGAGGTGGTCAAGAGACAGATGGGAAGGTGGTATTGCAGAGTGGGAGAGAGCCAGGAAGAGCGCAACATGGAGAAGGTGCTATCAGGCAAGTGGAGGAGGCCCCCAAAAGCTTGAGAGGGTCAGGCCCTGAGCAGTGGCAGATGGGACTCACCTCAGCCTCATAGATGAGCAGCACGACGTGGGTAAGGGTGTACAGGGTCATGTAGACAGACAACTTCACGGAGCCCGAGTGGCTGATGCGGCCCCTGGCAGCAGGCCATAAGGGGAGACAGCAGGGATGGCGGCCATCAGGGAGGAGGGGGTGGCGCCCCTCCAGGCCAGCCCCCCTGCCCAGCTCCCTAGCCCAGCCACCCCACAGCACTCCCTCCCACCCCAGCCTGGGCACCGTGTCACCGTGAATCCCTTCCCCAGAAGGATGAGCATCAGCAGGAATATGAGGAAGCTGGAGGAGAAGAGCAGCTTGGCTGGAAGAAGGGAGGAAAGGGCAGCTCAGACTTGGGCCCCACAGAGGGGCCCACACACCCTCCCCGACCCACTTCACTCTCACCCAAGATCTTCAGGCTCTCGTTGCCAATGCCATCAGTGGCATACTGGCCCCAGTAGATGCAGAAAAACAGGAGGCTCAGAACTGAGGGGAGGATGGGTAGAGAGATGAAAGGACAGAAATGGGCTTTGGGGCATCACTGTTCCCTAGTACCATGATCCAGGTGGCCAAAGCCTCTCCTTCATCCCCATCAGGATTCTAGACCATTTACTCCCACTAACTTCCTAGGAGGCTCTGGAATCCAGGACCCAGGAGTCCAGACCCCCAGCCCTCCTCCCTCAAACCAGGATATCTGGGCCCCAGTTCCCTCCTCTCAAAGAACTCAAAAGTTGGAATACTCTAAACCTCACCCTCCACTCCTGCTGCAGCCATGAACATTTTGTAAGTTGTGTGGAGCAACTGACGACCTTTCAGCAAATCTAGAAGAGGGGCAGGGGAAGGTTGTTCATGGAGAGAAGAGGAAGGAAGATCAGCTCATCTCCCCCAACCCAGCCCCCACCATGTCTCCTAACCTCCTCCCCAAACCATGTGCTGGACTCACATCCAAAGTAGCAGGAGAGGAAGAAGATAAGGATAAAGATGAGCAGGAAAGTCACATCTGTCTCCAGGATCCCTGCCAATTTGGTGGAAGGAGGAAACGGTGTAGTCAGGTTCAATGCCCTTCTGCTCTGGGCTTCCACAAAGATCCTGGCCTCTGGGTCCCATGTGCTCACCAAACTCATCAGCTGAGAAATGCCGTGTCCAGAAGGACTTGCCATTGGTGAGGACCATTTCATACTCCAGCTGCAGCCCATCTCCCTGTAGGGAGCACGGAGGCCTAAGGAGGGCCCTGGGCAGATAGGGGGTTAGCAGGAAGGCAAGGAGGAGAGGACTCAGGTGGCTGGCCCAGCCCCTTACCCCACACTTGCTGAGTGCAATGTACCACCACCTTTCACGCACTGAGCGGAAACTGCGGCCACTGGAGCAGCTCAGGTAGTGGATTCCCTCCTCTGACACCACCTGGGGAGGAGCAAAAAGAAGACTGAAGCCTGTCTGCACTGCCTCCAGGCCCTTGATCTTCTTCCCCTGCCCACTTCTCCAGGCTGGGCCCATACCTGACAACCTGACCAGGCATACTGGGTGGTGAGGTTGATGACCTGGTTGTTCTCCGGCCTTATCACTGATTCCTTGGCCAGGCAGTCCTGGAGGAGGCAGGGACGTGGTCACTCTCTGGCCAGCTTCAACCTTCTTCCCCTTCCCGTACACCCTCCTGAGAGCCTTCACCTTGTCCCCTGCCTTGTACACCGCTGGCCACTGGGATGGGTCGTCGAAATAGAGGAGGATGTTCTGACAGCACTTGGCCTGCAGACCCAGAGATTTTGGGGTTTGGGGGGATAGCCCTTGCCTTGGGAGGTCAAGGGAGCATCCAGCCTCAACGTGGTGAGTGGTTGGGGATGGCTCACCTCAGGGTATCGGAAACGGAAGTCCAGTCGGCCATAATCCGAGAGGAAGCAAAATCTAGTCAGGAACACCCAGTCCTGGAAAAGGGGCTCAGTCAGACCCTCTTGAGTCCTTTGAGAACTCTCCTCAACCCCACAGACCCACAGTATTTCTTCCATACTCTCTGGTTCCTGGTTTCCCAGGAAGTACAAAGAGACCAAGTCACCTCCAAAATTCTTCCATGATCCCTTCACCTTGGGTCCAGGAGTCCTACCTCAGATGCTACCCAACTTTCCTTTCTTCCCCTCTCCTCAAACACTTCTCCCATTTCCCAGATGCCCTGAGAAAGGCCCTGGAGGGCCGGATCCCCATCCTGGCCACCTACTGCCTGGACACCATCCCCCCAGTTAAACACGGTGGTCCCGGAGCCCATCTCCTGCTGGGGAATAGGCCAAACGGCCTTCCCCGGGTCCTGAGCAGGACTGTGAACTCAAGGCTCTGCCGAGTGAAAAGTGCTGTCCCTTCAGCACCATCTCGACATCCCCAACCCCCACACCAAATTCCGATTCTCCCAACCTGGCCCCTTCCCCGCCCATTTCTGACCTCAGTGTCCCTCCTACAACCTCTGAGTTTCTTCTACACCCCCATAGCCCCCTCAGCTTCAACCCTAACCCAGTCCCCAGTCGTGTCCGGTCCCACCCCGTCCCCCGCGGCTCCCGGGGACCGCCCGGGAGGAGCGGCCCGGGCGACAGGGGGCGGGGCGACACCCTCTCCCTCGCGTGCCCGGGGGACCCGGCGGGTGGCAGGGGAAGGCCCGGTGCGCTCACCTCCTTGGAGCTGAGGTTGCCCCGCACGTATTTGGCCCGGGCGCGAGGGGGCAGTGACAGCAGCAGGAGCAGAAGCGGCGGCAGCAGGCTGCGCAGAGCCGGCGCGCGCGGGGGCTCCATTCCGCCCGCTCCGGCCCCGGCTCCGCTCCGGCTCCCGCTCCCGCCGGGCGACGGCAGCGAGAGCGCGCGGGTTGGCCGGCGCGCGGCCCCGATTAAAGGGGCCGCCGGGCGCGGCGCTCCCCGCCCCCTCCTCCGGATGGCCAGGCCTGGCCCCTTCCAAATTCCCGTGGGAGTCGCCCCTTTCCCGTCCTCTCTACCGCGCCCCAGCCCCTATCCTTCCCTCTGAAAGTCTCCCTGTTACCTCCGGCTCACTGTGTCCTTAACTGAACTCACCTTCCCCCAAAACTTGCCTCCTCCTCCAGACTGCCACCCGGACGGTCCACAGACCCCAGCTCTACCCTGACCTCTCCCTAACTTAGTCCTCAAACTGTTCTTTGATTGCTCATTTCCGCCCCCATGGCAGTTATCCCCAGCTGCGGTCCACCTGAGGTCCCATGCATTCTGTGCCCTGCCTACAAAGACACAGACATACAGAGAGCAAACCACTGGTTTGAGCCACAAAACACGGAGGTGACAGAGAGGCCTCAGCCACAACCACTACACCCCACTTGCTGCCTGACCCTGTCCTGTTACTGTTTACCGGGGTATGAAAAACAGTCTCTGTGAGGCAAAGGTGTTGTGGTGTGAGAAGCCCACCAGAGACTGGTATCAATTGCCTAGGTTCAAATCCCAGGGTTGCCACTTCCTCCCAAGACCTCAGCCAAGCCACAGTCAAAGCCCACAAGACTGGACTGGCTTTCCCAGTCCAGTCCCCCACGTGCTGACACCAGCCTTATGGTTTCCTGATGGGCAGGCAATAAGGAGCTGTGGGAAGGCTTTACAGAGTAGAGTCCAAGACCCTCCAGCTTCATTTTCCTGATCAGATTCCAGCAAACATTTCTAGCTTCATCCCTCACCCTCTGCTGCAGACTATTTGCTGCTCCTCAAAATACCATTGAAAGCATCTTTCTGCGCCAAGGGGCCAGGCAGGAAACATAAGTGCGAGAAACACTTTCAATGGAGAGTGTGGGCCCCATGAAAAGGGGATCTGCTACCAGATCCTTTTCCTCTTTTCTTTTTTTTGAGAGAAACCAGAAATGCGTTGGGGTTTTTTGTTTTTAAAGCAAACTGCCTGATTTGTAACCATATGCAATTGATTTAAAATATTAAAATATATTATGGGTCAATGAAAAAAGCATGGAGGCCAGATTCAGACCTTAAGTGCCATTCCTGCCCTGAACCTGCACACACTGCTTCTGTGCACATCAGACAGAAGCCCTTCAGGGGCAGTTCCCACACTTGACTCACTCTGGGTCACAGCATGGCCTAGGGATATGGGCTGAATGAAAATAGTCCCACATCCCCTATTTACCCTCCTCCAGGCCTTGCACATGCTGTTCCATAGAACAGCATTTCTAGTATTGCCTGGAATGTTCTTTTTGTCTTCTACCATCAAGTCTGTACCAATCTTTAAAAAGATAAGGGTCTGTGTAAAGTCTTTTTTGAAGACTTTTCCCTCACTGGGGCAGAATTATTACTCCCTCCTTCGACTCCCCCAGCCCTTGCGCCTCTCTCCCCCCCATACACAACCACTGAACTGGAAACCTCCTGGAGATATAGCCTTAGTCTAACTCAATCTGGGACCCCAGTACTGCCAGAGCTCAGAGTCAGACACATAGTTGGCCTCAGTGGGTAATATGTTGGACTGACTGAAGCCCCAGGTTTCCCCAGACTGCCGGCCCCTCAGGCCTTAGGAAGGTGATATGTGATGGTAACTTCCCCTCCGTCCTGGCTGGATCCAGAACCTAGAGCTAAGGAAAGCTGATCTCCTAGGTCACTCACAGAAAACCAAGAGGACCATGAAGAAAGTACTTTATTGAGGTGATTAGGAGTGGGGGATTCCTGCCCCCAACTGGGCCTCAGCAACCTCAGTATAGTCTCATAGGTGGAAAGGACCAAGCCTCTGGGCTGCTCTGGGCCACCACCCACGAGAGACTGGGCAGTGGGGCAGGGGGGCTGGGACTCCAGTCCAGGGCCGAGGTTCTGGGCAACAAGGGTGATGGCAGCTGAGGCAGGAGTGGTTGTGGGCCAACTCCCCAGGGCCGGGGTGGGGGTGGCGGTGTGGCTACCAGCCAGATGCTTTTCAGCAAGTCAAAGGCTGTTGGGGGGCCCCAGGGTGTCCCAGATGGTGAAGGCAACTTGGGCAAGGGGGGTGGCTGGAGACCTTTTGGTGGTTCCAGGCTCACCCTGTACACAGTGGGAGTGCTGCAGGCATGAGGCATGGCAAAGGTGAGCTCCTTTGTCGCTTGTCGCCTCCTTGGCCTCTCCTCTCCTGGGGCTTGCACAGGGCTGTTGATCCAGGAAGGTGTCATCCTTTGTCTCTCAGGGCCCCCAGGCTTGGTCCCTGGCAGAGGAAAGAAGCTAAGCAAAGCACACAAAGGAAAAGGGAACACAGTGGGCAGGAAGTTGGCTCACCTGGTAAGGGTGACTGGCAGACCCGGAGTGCCAGGGTAAGGTCAGGCACACAGCCATGACAGACCTGTAAGGTGCCCAGAATGGCATCCCTGGCCTCTTGCACTAGGTTCCTCCGTGGGAAGGCCTGTGGCAGAATCAGCTGGCACTGCAGTTCCCCCAGCAACTGCCCCAAGCCAGGGAGCTCTGGAGGACTGGGTGGGCCTGGGCCTGTGCCTCCAGGCACCTGGTTCTCCTTGCCCATTGACTGTGAGGCTGGTTTGTGGGCCTGGCCTGGGCTTGGGGAGGACTTGGCAAGGAGTGCAGGGGTGCCTGGCTCCAGGGACCCATTGCTAAGCAGCCGTGCCACATCCAGAGATTTCACCTCATGGTTGAAGAGGCCCCGGTGCTCCCGACTCAGCCGGCCCTGAGTTATGACCACAAGCTTGGGAGCAGTAGGGGCCATAGGTTCTGGGAGGGCCATGGGAGGATCCTGACGGACCAACGGCCGACGGCTGCCCACCAGGGCCTCATTACGCTCCCGTCTGGTTTTCCGACGGCGCACGCGACCAGGGTTCTCAGACCACTGGAAAGGCTGTGGGGCTGGCCCCCAGGGGTCCATGGAATCCTAGAAAACAAGATAAGGTGGTCATCAGCATGCAGACAAATCAGGGACCTAAAAGTAAGCAATAAGAAGAGGTGGTTTGGGTGAAGTAAAAATACTATTTAGATATATGGAGACTAATGACGACAACAACAACATAAAGCCACAACTTCTGTGGGACGCAGCG
This sequence comes from Phataginus tricuspis, assembly GCA_029783875.1. NCBI lineage: Eukaryota > Metazoa > Chordata > Mammalia > Pholidota > Manidae > Phataginus > Phataginus tricuspis. The sequence continues at coordinate 10,509,327 of JAQQAC010019400.1, forward strand.
AAGGCAGTCTTAAGAGGAAAGTACATTGCAATCCAGGCCCATTTAAAGAAGGAAGAACATTCCCAAATGAACAGTCTAAGGACACAATTATTGAAATTGGAAAAAGAAGAACAAATGAGGCCCAAAGTTACCAGAAGGAGAGACATAATAAAGATCAGAGAAGAAATAAATAAAATTGAGAAGAATAAAACAATAGAAAAAA
>JAQQAC010019400.1:10514528-10564404 GCA_029783875.1 Phataginus tricuspis
ATTACGATTGGCAGACATAGGGTGGGGGGGCACGGGGGGGACTGTACAGCTCAGAGAAGACAAGTAGTGATTCTCATCTCACTACGCTGATGGACAGTGACTGTGGTGGGGTTGGTGGGGGGGACTTGGTGAAGGGGGGAGTTCAATCATCACGGTATTGCTCATGTAATTGTAGGTTAATAATACTAAAATAAAATAAATTATTAAAAATAATAAATAAATAAAATAAAATAAAATAAAATAAAAATACTATTTAGAAAGAAAAACTGAGAGAAATGGAATGGGCAGAGAGTAACTGAAAAGAATTGGGGCAGAGAAGGGATCATAGAGATAAGATTTGGTCAAGGGAGTCATGGTAAATGTGAAGATTTATCAAGGAATATAGAAAGGGTTACAGGGAACCAGGACATGAGGAAATAGTTAAAAGATTAAGGATGAGGAAGGGGTGATGGGAAAGGAGGGATCTGGTAAACCAGAAAAGGATTTTGGATACAGGAGTCTCAGCGAAGGTACTGGAGAATGCGAAAGTGGAGAGAGACGGCAACAAGGCAGGAGAGACAGACAGCAGAAGAGAAGTTGGGGAGACAGAGAAAACCTCAGGATGTCAGAAAGGGCAACAGTAGCTATCAAGGTCTGGGGCCTGGTAACGGGAGGATGAGGGGCCAGGGTAGGAGACAAGGTAAGGGTGGGGCAGTTGGTTGGGAGAGGGGCGGTATTGTGAGTGCGGCGGAGCGGGCAGGGCCACCTCACCCTCTCCTGCCCCAACGAACCCAGTCCCCACCCACCCCACGAGGCTGTAGAATGCAATGGCTTCTTTTCCACGGTGACCCCAGCTCACGCTGCGCCTGGCACTCTTCTAGGCCTCACGCTGGGCCGCGTGCACACTACACGCATGCGCGTACCCCTCCCGCGCCCTTTGGCTTCACTCGCGAGACACGAGGCCAAAAGTGTCAGTTATAGCCCTGCCCCCCAGCCTCGCTTTCAAAGCCTCTCTCATTTGTTGTAAGGCACCTTACACCAACCAATTGGCTGTGAGGGCAGCTAGGCCCGCCCCCTTCCTCAATGCTGATTGGTTCAGGCACCTATCTGCAGACGTTCTGTCCAAAGCTCTCGGTGAGACGAGGTCAAGGGGAGTCGGGCCGTGATAGTCCCCAAGCAGAAACCAGTAGAGTGTCGTCCTTAGAGCTCTGGAACTAGACTACCTAGGCTCAAACACCTAAACTACCACATTTGAGCTGTGTGACCTTGGAAAAGTGTGTAACTCTCAGAGCCTCAGTTTCCCAATGTGTAAAATGGAGTTGGTGATAGTAACAGCTTGCTTCATATGGTTGCTTTGCTGTATGAATTGAGCTAATATATCTAATTTGAAACATTGCTTGGTGAATGAAGCATCGAAGCTTTCTTTCTCCTTAAACTTTACTTCAGGAACTTTACCTCTCCAACTAATCTATCTACACTGTCCCCTCAGACTTTAAAATCAGGTTATTCCCATGCCATAATCTGTATTACCTGTATAATATTGCTCGCCCAATCTTCATGATCTTTCAAAGCCTAACTCAGATACTAATCCTAGGAAACTTTTCCCCCTCAGGGTCTTTTTCCTCTTCCCCCCAGGGAGATCCCCTGTACCTACCTTAATCACAACCTTGATCCTTCCCTCAGCTCTGTAACTGAATCTGCCTCCCCCAACACACTGGGACAAAGGCAGGATCTGACGCATTCATTTAATATTCATTCAGCAAGTACTTGTGAGCAGCCACAGTGGTACTATGTGTCAGGCCCTGTTCCAGGCAACTGGGCTGAGGCAAAACATAAAAACAATAAATAAGACTCATCTCTATAGCTTAGTATCAACCTGCCTAGAAGGAATGACTAGATAGGGAGGCCTCATGTGGGAGTGGAGCTACAGGAATATGACCAGGAGGTTCTGGGGGGGGTGTTATGGGATCCCCTACATCTGATCCTCAAGAAGAGTGAGATCTGGGAAGACCTGAAGTCTGAGATTGATTTAGGGCGGGGAGTGGTGGGGACGACGTTAGGTGGTCTTGGTTGTGGATGCAGGTTTCAGAACCCACGCACATTCAACTGAGGTTGTTGGTCGGCTGTGGTTTAGGGAGGGTGGCAGAGGCCATGGATCAGCAAGATGAGCTGCGCGGGAGGGGCGCCAGGCTGTACCTGGTCCTTACAGCGTCTCTAATTTCCTCTCTTTCTACACCTCTCCTTTCAGGGCCGGTGATGTCTGTAATGCAGAGATATGTAGTTTAGCTTTTATGCCACAAAAACGTGTTTTTGAGTAGGGGAACAGACAGGCTAACTGAAGTTGTGGCGCAGTCTCTGAGTGTCTCCTTAGAACAGAACCTCTAATTTTATTTTGCCATCTTCCTTTTCTCTCCCCCACGTTAGTAAAGAATGGGAGCGTCAATTCTTAGCCAGGTACTTGCGAGCTATCCCCCCCCAAGGCATCGAAGAATGGACTCGTCTACTCACTCCCCTCCCCACCACCACGTGAATGGGACGCACACCCCCAGTAGGTGGTCCCTTCCGCACTTCGTTCGCTCCACAGCAAATGGTTCCTTCCCTCGAGAAAAGGCGCTAGATTTTCCCCGCCCACCCTCGGCCTTTCAGGTAGTTCGCCGTTCCTGTGACGTCGGTGGGGTGGTTTCTCTCTCCGTCCCCAACGGGTGCTGGGTGGCTTCGCTTTCCTCACCCACCGGTGCCAGGGTGCGCTAGTCGCCACCACGGCCAGAATGCGAGTGGCCCGGGCGGGAAGCGCCGGAAGAGCCCACTGCGAGGCCGCCGTGGGGGAAGCAAGGGTACCCAATTCCACCTAATGAAGGTTTCCGCTCCCCGGATCCGCCGTTGTCCTCCGCTGGAGTTCGGGCGTCGGGACCATCCTTTGTCGCCTGGAGGGTTGCGGGTGGGCGTGGTGCAGCCACCTCCCTGGGAATACTTCCGGGCCGACCTCGCTCGCCCCTCTTGCAGGAGCTGCAGTGCCAAGATGAGCGGAGAGGAGAACCCAGCCAGTAAGCCCACGCCGGTGCAGGACGTACAGGGCGACGGGCGCTGGATGTCCCTGGTGAGCGACCACGCCAGCGATACTCAGGAGTCCGGGAGGGGCCCCAAAAGAGCATCTGGTTCGCGCCGCTTTCTTTGCGTGATTGGGAAACAGGGCAGTTGTGGTGCTGCCTGTGGAAGCGGGGCTGGGCGGGCCCAGGAGCGCTCAGTGCTACTGATTCCCCCTTGTATGTCCCCAAAGCACCATCGGTTTGTAGCCGACAGCAAAGATAAGGAACCCGAAGTCGTCTTCATCGGGGACTCCTTGGTCCAGCTAATGCACCAGTGTGAGGTGAGGCCGGTCCCCCACCTCCTGCCCCACCCAGGCCTCTGCCCTCACCGAAACACCTGGACCAGAGCCCAGGCCAGGCGGGGGTATGGGGTATCCGAAATACCCTCCGGTAGCCACTGGCACCCAGAATCTCCGTGTGAGGTGCACCATTCTACTGAGAAGGCAGTGTGTACCCTGGCTTTGTCAGATTGGGTTTGTGTATAATGAGACTTAAAATGAGGCTTTCCTCCAAGAAGACTAATTAAGGTGAGACTCTTGTTTAAAGTAGTGCATAGCCCTAATGAATTTCCACAGAGCTATAGTTGCTGTGAAGTCAAGGTCAACTGTAATAAGCTTCCCATAAAGGGGTCTCAAGGATAGTATCTTTCCACCGAGTGAAGTTAAACTGAAATGGAATCTCAAAGTGAGGGTCAGCTGTAATGCTATTGGTTCAATGCATGGCTTAAGCAGAATGGGTGGCCCTAAAGCGAGTCTTGCTTCTACCGTGTTTGGTGAAAAGTGAGACTATAATAACTTTGAATAAAGTGAGGTTTGACCATAGTGGGGTGTGCTCTGAGATTTGACCTTACTACATCCATAAAGCAAGGCTCTTACACGATAACATTTGGTTAACTTGGACAGAGGGTGGTGGTCCATTCTGACCATGCCCTTGTGACCACATCACTTCTTGCCTACAGATATGGCGGGAGCTCTTTTCTCCTCTGCATGCACTTAACTTCGGCATTGGCAGTGACAGCACACAGCATGTGCTGTGGCGGCTAGAGAATGGAGAGCTGGAACACATCCGGCCCAAGGTGAGCAGACCTTGGTTGGGCATCTAAAACACCTTTAGCCTACTCCCTTACCGCTGCTACATGCTTCTCTTTCCACAGATTGTGGTAGTCTGGGTGGGTACCAACAACCATGGGCACACAGCAGAGCAGGTGACTGGCGGCATCAAGGCTATCGTACAACTGGTGAACCAGCGGCAGCCCCAGGCCCGAGTCGTGGTGCTGGTGAGAGGGTGGGAGGGTTCAGAAAGGAAAATGGCAGTGGTCTGGGACCCCCTCAGGTATAACCACAGCTGACACAGTTCTGGGAAGCTTGGCACAGAGCAGTGGCTTTCAGGCAGAATCTCACATTGACACTCATGCCTATTAGAGCATCTGTTGTAGAATCATGTTCAGGGACCAGGTAGTCCCTTTTGCCAAACAACTTAAGATTCTTGGAGTGTTGAAAAATTCAAAACACACAGCCAGAGGTTGTGAGGCATTCCCAGGGTGAATTTAAGCTCCATCCCTGCTGGCTGGGACATTTCCTCCTCTGAGGGGTTGACCCCATGCTGTGTCATCATTTTTATGAATAATACTTGGGAAAGACACTGGCACCCAGGTTCTTGCTAATGGGGTCTGACATGGTATCAGGAACTACTCTTCCAAGCCTCCATTCCCCATCCTGTGTATTCTGCAGCTGTGGACTTAATGGTAGGGAGTGGAGAACGGTTTGGTACAGAGAACAGGATACCCAGATGCTGGTAAGATGTCTCCTAACAACTCTTGGTACCCTTCCTCAGGGCCTGCTTCCAAGGGGCCAGCACCCTAATCCACTTCGTGAGAAAAACCAACGGGTGAATGAGCTAGTAAGGGCAGCATTGGCTGGCCACCCACGGGCCCACTTCCTGGATGCTGACCCTGGCTTTGTGCACTCAGATGGTACCATAAGCCACCATGACATGTACGATTATCTCCATCTAAGCCGCCTGGGCTACACACCCGTCTGCCGGGCCCTGCACTCCCTGCTTCTGCGTCTGCTGGTTCAAGAACAGGGCCAGGGTGTCCCCCAGCCAACCACCACACCCTAAGCACCCTCCCTCCTGCAACATTAAATTCTCATTCCTTGGTCTCCTGTTTCCTGCTTTAAGACCAAGTCTATCCAGGTGCCTCAACCTCAGCCCTATGACCCTGCAGCTCTGTAGGGTGTTGTTTCTGCCTAAGGCAGGCACTACAAATCCATCAGGGCACTCTGGGTCTTGCAATCAGGTGGGTTTCTACCCATCAGTACACACTATTTGAAGCCATTTTGCCCACACTGCCTTATGGGACCAAGGTTAAGCAAGAATTCTAGTAACATAGTGACCCAACACCATCACAACCCACCTGAAGCTGCTCTCCAATCTTTGCCTATGCTCTTTACTTGGCTGGAACGTCTGGTGCTCTGGTCCTAGCTTAGATACCACTTCCTGCGGAATCTTCCTGACCCTCCCATCCAGCAGCCATCCCTCCACAAGGGTATGGGTATCTGTCTCCCCAGAGGGGCACTGCCCACAAGCTGAGAGTGGTGTAGCCCAGGAGAGGCTTGTGTTGGCCTGGGTGCAGTGCCAGCTCAGGCCATGTGGGGGCAGCAGGGGTAACCAAGGACAACTCATTACTTTGGGCAGACTGGCCTCCCGGCCCAGTGCCACCTCTGGGCTCAGATGTCTCAGGTCCAACTGGAACTTCAAGGGTGAACTGCCTGTCTTGCAGCCTCACATCTCAGGCCCTCCCCAAGCCCACTCACACTGGATGACTGTGAAAAGGGCAGAGCAGGCATCATGACTCCACAACACGAAGACTGGAGAAACGGCACCTAGTCCACAGCAAGTCAGGAATGTTGGCCCAAAGGGTCCCTCTGATAGGGAGGTGGCAGCCCTGGAATTGCTTCCCTCACCCAGTGGGAGGGAAGTGTAGTTCCATCTTAAGACAGGACTGGTACCCACACCCCTCCTTTTACAGTGGGCAGCCACACAGGTGTGTTAAACAGCTTTAATCTCGGTCATTTCGGCTTCTCGGCACAGTAAGAAATATTGCACATGATCAACATGTTTTGTTCTGGGGATGGGGACAGGGAAGGGGGAAATCACCTTCTTAGAAAGTACAACCCAAGTTGGGAGGGCAGAGGGGGTGGGGAAAGAACCCTCCCCATGCCTGTGGCAAAGTGCAGGAGCCCCCACCCCCAAACTAACCTGAGTCCAGCCCCTCTGGGGAAAAAAGGGGTGCATGAACTCCCCTTAACTCCACAGGCATCTTCCTGTGGCCCAAGGCCCACACTACCCTCCAGCTTGCAGCCCTCACAGGAGCCATTTTGCATAAAGTCCAAGTGAAAAGGTCCAAAGGTAACACACTCCAGGTTATGTACAGGGGCTTGGTGGAGGGAGACGGTCCCCTGCTTCCCCTCAGCTGTCCCCCATCAAAGGGAGGGAGCTGTGGGGGTAGGAGAGAGAGACAAGAGGAGCAGATCTCATTCCGCCCCAAACTAGAAAGGACGAAATGGCTTTACTGGGGAGGAGGTAACCATCCTGCCCCCCATTCCTGCCACCTACATACTGTCCATGACCTGAGGAGGGGTACTGTGGGTCCTGGGATTTTCTCACAGGCCCCTCACCTGCCTGTGGCAGCTGTGGAAGGGCCAGCAGGTGGAGGGGAGGGCTGGGGGGGCCCCTCCCAGGCAGGCTGTCCAGACCCTGGCTCTGGGGGTGGAGGCAGTGGCAGGGCAGCCGGGGCCGTGCCAGAGTCTGAGCCAGGTGAGGTGGGGTCAGGGCCCCCAGCAGGGCTGGGAGTGGGGACAGAGGCAGCAGTGGTACCAGTGGGGGGCGGTCCGGGGAGGGGGGCCTCAGCTCCCGGGGGCTGCTCCGTGGGAGTGGCTGCCTGCATGATCTTCTGGCGCACCTCACGGATCTTCAACTGCAGACAGACCTTGGAGGGGAAGATGTCTGCGTAGCGGGCCTGGAAAGCTGCTGTGGCCTGGGCTGGGAACAGAAGTGGATGGTGGGGGATGGGGAGGGCAGGGTGAGATGAGCTGGCAGATCCCCTCCAAGTGCCCCCTAATACTCTGAGATGTGCCCACCTGACGGGAAGAAGCCATGGTCCTGGAACAGCTGCATGACCAGGGCCCGGCGCTGGTCCAGGGTGCGCCTCAGTGACGAGTATGGCACCTTCTCGTATTCCAGCTCCCCGAGCACATCCTCAGCTTCTGTACCTGGGAGCAGCGTAGGGGGCACAGTCAAGGCTGCTGCATACCCTGCCCCTCTGCCCCGGCTCTCAGAGGGTTCAGAGAGGGGACTCATCTAAGGTTACCCAGCAACTTAGGGGCCTGTTGGGTCTCTAGAACCTGCCCTTCACCCACTGTCCTTTTCAGCACCACCTACCCCACCTCTCCCATCTCTAACCTGTTCCTGAGACTCTACCCCTCTTGCAAGCCCTGGGGCCCCCCAGCTCCACCCACTGCAACAGCACCTGTGCGGTCAAAGGTGAAGATGTCCCCCTCACACTTGGCACTCTTGGGGGTGTTGGGCTCCGAGCTGCAGCTGGAGCGTCTCCTCATCTTGCGCTTGGGTGAGGTGGGGTCCTCAGGGGCTGAGTCCAGGTCTGGCCGAACAGAAGCAGGCTCAGTAGTCAGTCCCAGTCTATCCCCCTCCTGCCTCAGGGCCCCACGCTGGCCTACCAGTGGAGTTCTTCCTCTTCTTGCGGTAGGAGCCCAGGATGGCCCGGGGCGAGGTGGCCAAAGACTGCAGGGTAGGCGAGGGCAGCACCTCTTCAGGCCGGAACTCGGGCAGCTCTGCAAAGCGCTCTTCAAAGTCCACCTCTGACAGGACCCTGCTGGAGGGCTGGCAGAGTCACCTCCCCTGCCCTGGCCTGCACTGCCCCGTCTCCCACCAACCCCACACACTCCGCTATGAATCCCAGCCTGTGCTCACTTGTCCACAGAGTCAAAGGTCTTCTTCAGGGGCGGGGGCCGCACCTTCACCTTCTTTCCAGTACCGGCTGCCTCTTTGCGCTCAGGGGTGTCCCCGGCTGCCCTGCTGCTGCTGCTCTCACTGCCACCGCCACTGCCAGGGGCTGGGGCTGGGCTGGGGGGAGTGGGAGGCTCCCCCCGGCTCTCTAGGCCCAGCCCAGGAACTCGCCAGTCTGAAGATGAGCTGGGGAATTTGTTGGCCTTTGGTGGGGACAGTGAAGACATGGAGAACACTGGGTTCAGACTCACTGGGGCAAAACCCAGAAACACAAAGAGATGGATGTGGGCCACCCAAGATGCAGAGCCTTGGAGAAGGCCCAGTCATACACGCGAGCAGGAGGGACAGAAGTGACGCCCCCCTGACAAGGGCACAGTTCAGACAGGCGTGCAGGAAAGGGGCAGGACAGAAAGGCAGACAGTGGACTGAGGGGCAGAGCCAGACAGCAACGGGAGCCCCCAGGCCTGCTGAGCACTCACCATGGTCTCAGGGCCCTTGGTGCTGGTCCGCTCCTCAGCAGGCAGGGGCGGCGGGGGGCTGCTCCGGGCTGTTGGAGCCCAGGTGTCTGGGGGAGGTGGAGGAGCTGGTGTTGTAGGCTGCCCCTCAAGCTCAGACTCGGGGGCAGGGGGCTCACGGGCTGGGCCAGGCTCCAAAGGCTGCCGGGGTGCAGGGCCTGGCCGCCCTGGGGCACCTGCCTCAAAGGAACCCACGGGAATGCTGGCGATGGCCGCCTTCACTTTCTGGGGGGCCTTGGGTGTGGGCCGCTGGGCCTTGGGGGCCACTAAGCTGTAGGTCATGGAGCCTGCTGGTGGGGAAAAGAGCATTGGCTGAGCCAGGCCTGACTGGAGCCCATCTCCTGGGTCACCCAACTCATCCCACCCTGGATTGGCCTGACACCCACCTGTGGCACTAGGGAAAGGGCTGGTAGGGGCTGGGGTGGCAGTGGCTGGGGCTGATGGGCCCTTGGGTAGGATGGTGGCAGCAGGTGGGGTTGTGCTGGAGGCCACGGTATAGACCAGGCCTGGGGGTGCCTGGGATGGCTGGCCCAGGGGTGCTGAAGAGGTGGGAGCAGGGCTGCCAGGGTAAAATGCCGTGATGATGGGACCTCCAGGGGCTCCACAGGTGGGAGGCAGCTGGGGGCTCGGCACTGGTGACACTCCCACCTGCCCAGGAGCCAGCAGTGGTGCTTGGCCTATGAAGAGGGAGAAAGGAGAGGCAGGGGCCAAGTTAGGGCCTCAGATGCTTTGGCCCAACCCTGGGTCCCCAGCTCAGCCTGCCAGGTCACCCCTCACCTGAAAGCAGGGGCTGCACAAAGGCGGGGCCACTGGGCCCCAGCGAGGTGAAGCCTAGGGCAACTGAGCTTGTGGGCCCGTATGAGGTGACCGTTCCAGCCTGGCTGGATGCAGGGCTGGTGCCCAGGGGCAGTGCGTGCCCACCCGCCGACTGCACGTAGGTGATTCTGCAGCAGGGAGAGAAAGGGGAGGAGTGAGGCGAGTCTGCCCCACCCAACTCCCTCCCTGGGCTGGCCTCTGGGGGAGGGCTCACTGGCCATTACCTGGTAGAAGAGGGCAGCAGGACCTTTTGAGGCTGAGAGGTGGGTCCAGGGAGCGTGGCTGGGCTGAGGGGCGGCACCAGGCCGCTGGGTGTGCTCACAGGCACCGGAGTCAGCTGGATGATCTGTGGGCAAGGGCACCCACAGGTTGGGTGAGCTGGGAACCCAGAATAGGGAAAGGGAAGACCAAGACCTAGGAAGGTATGTCTTAGCAAAGATAAGGAACGTGGAGTTTGGAATCAAAACAGGAAAGGAGAGACGAAGAAAAGAAAGCAAAAGGTGGAGGACACAGAGAAGGACCAAGATGCAGACACTACAAGAATTGGGATGTACACAACCGTCAAGGAAGGTGGCAAGACAGGGTCCCAGAAACGGTTCCAGAGAGACAGACAAAAAGGAAGAAAAAGTAGAAAGACTGAAGGAAGAGCAAACACAGAAATCACAGAACACAAAGACCAACACCAAGGAGAGGAACAAAGGACAGGCGAGGCCACAGCCAGGGTGCTCTTACCTTGCTGGGGGGCTGGGCACCATTCTGCACAGGTACTGAGAAGGGTGGGCTCACTAGGGGCAGTGGCTGGCCAGCCCCTCCACCTCGCACTGACATGCCAGGGGCAGCCAGGGGCACTAATACCTTCCCAGGTAGCAGCTGGGCTGAGCCACCTGGGGGTGGGGCTTGCACAGGAGAAATGGACTGGGCTGCAAGTCAAGAGCCAAGAGAGGAGGTTACAAGGGAGCCCAACAGACGTAGGGCCCCTCTCCCCGTACTGCCAGGACAGGCCTCACCTTTGGGGGGTGCGGCGGAGGGTACAGACTGCAGAATAGGAATTCCAGGAGTGGGTGCAGTGGCAGCCATGACTTTGCCATTGGTGGAGGTGCCCGGTGGGAGGGTGAAACGGATGCTGGTGGTCGGTGCAGGGCCACCAGGAGCTGCTGCCTTGGTTCCAGAGGCTGGTGCTGGGGCAGGTGCCACTTGAAGCTGCTGCGGCAGTGTAGGCAGGATGTACTGCACCTGGGTGATGCCCCCAGCCTTGCTCAAGGCACCTGGCTGCAGGATGCCCAGGGGCACTGGCCCATTGGGGCCACTCCCAGCACCTGCTCCTGAGCCTGCAGCAGCCCCACTGCCAGGAGCCCCCTGGGCAATGAACTGGACAGCAGGGGGCGCCGGGGCCCCATAGCCAGGAGTGCCCACCAGCAGGTTGGTGACAGTGGCAGGTGCCTTCCCCACAGTGCCCAGTAGGGGCCCAGCCACCAGATGTGGGGCTGGTGAGGTGGCTGCTGCAGACTTCTTGTCCGAATACACTAAGCTGACACCCAGTGGGGAGCCCCCAGGTGCCCGGGACCCAGCAACTGTCTCAGTCCTGGCACCTGTTGTGTCATTTGGAGATGCTTCCACCCGGCCAGAGGTGGGGAAGGGCTTAGAGGCAATGGGCACAGGAGTGCTGCTGACAGGCCGCACCACATTGGTAACCATGGTGGCAGCCGGGCGGGACAGGGGGGCTGCTGGGGCTCCATAGGCCAGAGATGGGGCTGGGGCCGAGGACATACGGGCTCCGCTGCTCTCTCGCTCCTCCTTGTTAGGGGGCAGGACCAGCGTCTGTAGGACACTTCCTCCCCCACCAGGAGGTGCAGCAATGACTGAGGGGCCTGGTGGCTCCAGGCCCCCTATGCTTTCAGGTCTCTTACGCCGGAAAGTGGCAGGATCCGTTGGGAGGAACCGGGTGGCCTTGGAAAGAGTCGCTGGACCCCCAGCCCCACAGGGTGGAGGCCGTAGTGGGCCTGCTGTGCTGCCCTGACCTGACTCCTGGGCCTTGAAGGTCCCTGAACCGAGTGAGAAGGAGGTGGCTGCTGAGGCTGAGGAGGAGGCAGGTGAGGATGAAGAGGAAGACGGGGTGGGCCCATAGCCTTTGCTGAAGGCTGCAGGTGGATCTGGGGGCCCTGGGGGCTCAGGGTCCAGTGATGAACGACAGTGGGTAAAGGAGGAACGGATCACAGGTGAGAACACCTTCCGGCCAAAGCCCTGAGAGGAAGAAGAAGGAAGATACAATCATGTCAGGGTAGCCTGGGTACCCACACCCCGCCCATCCCCAAACCACATGACAGCCAGGTCAGTCCAAGGCCCCAACTGATCAAGGCTTTGAACCAATTCTCCATGGGGCAAATAGTTTCTCCTCTCTGGACCTTAATCTCTCCCTTGGTCAACACACACAGGAATAGGTATTCCCTCGTCCTAGGAGTGTAACTGGACAGCACCAAATCCCAAGCCCTCACCTTGCTGCCCTCTGGGTCCTCCCCAGAGCTGTCTCCACTCTCGCTGTCGGTCACCCGCTCCTTGCACTTGAGGTCAATGTCAGTGGTGCTAAAGCCATCATCAGCTGAAAGAGGACAGAGAATGTCATTGGCAAAGGGGCTGGATGAGGGGCTGCCCAGGCAGGGCAGTGTGGAGCCCCGGCTCTGGCCTCAACTCTGCCGCAAGCCAGCAGCAAGTGTTGCCTAGGAATGCTGTTCCTTAGCCCAGGGTGGGCCCACCTGCCCGACAGGGAAGCCTACGAACCCTTGGTTAACAGCATCTCATACTGTCCCCGGTGGCCTAGACATGCCTGTGTCCTCCCAGTTTCCTGCCTGGCCAGGGGCTTCCTGAGGGCAGTGCTCAGTTTTCCCAGTAAGGCCTGACCTGAATATGCCCACAATCATAAACAGAGGAGGAAGGAAAGAAAAAGAAGACTGAGAGTCTGGATCAAATCTCTGCCCACCCTCTTAACCTCAGCCTGTTGTTCCCTAGGCAGGATTCTGGGCCCTGCCACTGCTCACCAATGACATCATCATCCCCTTCCTCCTCACAGATGACCATGCGTTCCTCATCACTGGTCATGTCCTCACTGGCTGCACGCTGGGAACGGGAGGCCCGGGTGGGCAGCAATGGGGTCCGCCCACTGGCCGCCAGGGCACCTCCCTCACCAGGGGTGGCAAAGGGGCCTGGAGCCCCATACTGGGTGGAAGGCTTTGGGCCAGAGTACGATGCAGGACCAGACACCATCTGCAGAGCAGGTACAGGGAGAGTTCAGCCCAGGTTGTCACCCTGGACAGCCCTCCCTGCTTACCTTCCCTGACCCCATGGCCTGCACCTCAGACCTGAGTCAGTTCCTGTAGTGCCTGGCTATCAACTTCCCCACCATCCAGGCCGTGGACCCCGCTGTGGGAGAAGGCTCGGGGCCTAGCAGAGCCAGGTCCCCCAATGGCGTGCAGGCGTTCTGCCCCACAGGAGCTGCTCCCTGGCGCCTTGGTATCCGAGCTCAAAAGTGTCTGGGCTGTGACGGACAGGAGCTCCGAGGACACTGTAGAGCAGGAGAGGCGTGTTGCAGTCAGGAAGCCTCTTCCCAATGCCACGAATGGCCCTGGCATCCACAGATATTTCTAGGTACTGGGCAGAAACAGGTTGGAATTCCTGGGCCACATGGCAGAAAAGATACCAGCCACCAGTCCAGCTTTCCCACTGGTTCCTGACTGCTGGGGTTGCAAGGAGCAAGCTCATTGCTCCCCAGGAGGCAGCCCTTCTGAGAGCAAGAAAGCCTGAAACCAGGTATGTGTGGCATCGGTTATCTGCACCTCCGTTCCTGCATCTCAGGAAGTGACATCTGTCATAGAGCTGCAGGCCCACACCCACAAGATTGCTCCAGAAAAGTGCCTCAGAACGGTGCCAGGCAAAGCAGACAACCTTGGTCCATAAAAGCAGCCAATGAGGGGCTTCCAACTGTGGTCTTGGAAGCCAGCCAAAATAGGACTTCAATTTTGGCTCTGCCACTTACTGGTTTTCTGTGATGTCAAGCACGTGGTTTTTGCTTCTCTTGAGTGTCACTTTCCTCATCTAGAAAATGCAGTATGGTTTTGGGCACTGAAGATCACCCTTCCCTTGGTGCCTGATATGTAATAAATTCGCTCTCTAAATGTCAATTAGTAATGAGGCTGTTGCTGGGAAATTTTGTTTGGACCTCCCTGGCTCCTGCACGAGACAACTGCCAGTTCTTTTGTGAGTAAGGGTCGTCAAATAAACATGATAAGGCATCGAGGAGCTTCTGGAGTAGGGCTGAGTGAGCAAAGAAATAGTTGGTGGCTCTCAGAGAAGAAGGTGGCAGCAGGAGAGCCAAGGGGCTGACAAACCTCCCGGGGCAGCGGCAGTGCCCGTCTCCGACATGCTCCGCTCCCGCGTCTCCTTGTGCCCTCCTGCCAGCCCCAGGCCTGTGGGCTTGGCCTCTGAGCTGGACTTCTTCCGGTCCTTGTTGCACCACTTCCAGTCTGGGTGGGCCTTAAAGTGGGCCTCTTTCACCTGGAAGGAGAGGGCAGGGAGACCCTTTACTCACCAGCCCCACTCGAGGAAGCTGGGGAGGAGCCAAGAGGAGGGGGCATTACCTGGAAGGCCAGGTCATGGTACTTCTGCTTCTCCTTGGGTCCCAGGGCATACCACCACTCGCCCAGGATCTTGCTGACGGTCCGGTTGTCCTGGTTGGGGTGACGCTGGTGGACCAGGGCCCGGTGCCGCTTGCTGAAGATCATGAAAGCATTCATGGGCCGCCGGATATGGTCCTTCTCCCGCTGCAGTGGACACAGGCCCAAGTGGGATGGTCAGGAAGGACCCGGGAGCCAGATATGGGCAGCACAGGGTGAGCTGGGACAGGCAGGAGTGAGGCACCTTGTTGGGGCTGCGCCCATCCTTCTCTGAAGATGAGTCCCGTTCCTTGGGCAGGGCACTGAGGGACTGGGTCCGGCGTTTCCCAGGAGGCAGAGGCAACTGGATCTCAGGAGACATGATGGAGAGGAAGCTGCAGCAGCAGCGGCAGGGATAGTAAGAGCTGTGTCTCTGGCTAACCCCCCCACTCCCCGTCCCAAGCCTCAGGGAACTCACGCATCGTCATGGTCACTCTCCGTCTCACTGTCCAGCCGGGGCTCTCCTGGAGGGCCAGGAGCCTCCTCCTCAGTGGTAGGAGGGGGACCCTTTCCAGATTCCACCACACCCAAAATGTGGGGTGGTCCGGGCCCTGGACTCTCAGGGCAAGTGGCTCCAGGGGGCCGCCCAGGGTCAGCGTTTCCTATCCCACCTGGTGGCTGCTCATGAGCAACAGCTGCCGACTCAGCAGGTTCTGGGGGCAGAGAGGCGGATCAGAGGGCTCCTGGGCCACCTTGACCCCATCCCATGCCTTCCCACAGCCCCTCACCCCTCACCTTTGCTCTGGTTGGAGGCCACTGGGTGGCTGGCAGGTTGCTGGGCCTCACTTGGCTGCACAGAGGGGTCAGGCTGGCTGGGGGCCAGGAAGGGGACTAAGGAGTGCCAGGGGAACACGGCCACAGAGCGAGGTTCCACGTTTGTCCACACTGTGAGAAGGAGCCAACTGAGCTGTGCAGTAGACCTTGGCCTTGACCCCCAACTCCAGCTCTCTTCTGCCCTGAACAAGGTGGTTCCACCCCTCCTTTACACCCTCTTCCCCTATCCTGGAGCCTCATGGGCTTGTGCATGCATTATCACTCAGGAAAAACTCCTCCCTGAAGGGTTTTTAGGTTTGTAAAAAAGAAAACAGAAGCTGGGAAGAGAAACAGTCCTCATGCCCCACTCCCTCCCCCACCTCCATCAGCCATGCCACCAGGGACCATGCCAGCAGAACGACTGGTTCCTATCACAAACCAGGCCATGTTCAACTGCCATCTCACACTACCAAGGCCCTAAAACCTCAGCAGGGCTGGGATCCACCCAAGTTATGACACATTGCCAGCACCCATGTTGCCACCTGACATAGGTAGCCGCTCACCTTGGCCTCATACTCTCTTTTTCTTTCCTGACGCAGGTGGCCTGGTCTCCTCTCCCCTCCCCTCCTCTCTCCACTACACACAGGGCATAGGGTCTCAGGGCTTTCTCCTTGCCTCCCTCCTATCACAGGCCTGAGAGAGCCAGACCTGCCCTTCCCTGGCTGGACACAGGTGGCTGCAGCATCTCTCCCCTTCCTCCCCAAAGAGAAACTACAGTCCATGAAGAGGCCTCCAGCCTCCCTCTCTCTAAACTCCTGAGCTTATCTTTAGTGTAGCATCCAGCCTGTTGGCTGAAAGAGGGGAGGGTGTGGTAAACTCGGAAGAAAAAGCACAGACAATGGGGCAGACAAGAGAACTGTTACAAGTCTCTGCACAGGGAAGGCAAAAGCGCCAGGTGTTTCCTTGAGATGCACAGGAATGCACTTCCCTGACCAGGGGACCAGCCCCAGGAGCTGGGCAATAGAAGGGCAAGCCCAAGGCTGGGACCCACCCCTGGCTGGACTCCTATGGCAGGCCTGGGTTTCCCTCTCACTGCTGGCTCCCTGGGGGAAGTGGAACCAGCAGAGGAGGCCCCTGCTAGGGGAAGAAGATTAGGAGAGGAGAGGAGGGAAACGCCCTAGCCCTGGTCTCCATCCTTCCAGGTCTGACCCTGATCCTGATCAATCTGACCTCGGGTAACCCCCCACTTCTTCTGACAAAAGAAAAAGTAGACATCAAGGCAACAGAAAAGAAATAAGGAAGCCAGCACTGGAGAGGACTTAAGATGGTATTATGACCCTAATCCCCTACCCCTGGAGCACTGGCGACCCAAAAGCCTGCTCAGTCCTCCAACCCCGTAACAGCCCCCAGGGACCTGGACCTCCCCCTTTTTTTTTTACGAAGATCTTTCCCATCGTGGCTTTCTATCTTCTGCTGGATGGGGAAGAAGGGGTCCAGCAGACAATGGGGGAACACCCCCTCCAGGTTCCTGGGTCTCTCCCTCTCCACAAAGCACACTACAAACACTCCAACCCATCACTCTGTTCTCAGCGAAGAGCGCCTCACTCACTTCTTAAGCCTTGTCTGTTCTTACCCCGCTATTCAATCCCTTCCCCCTCTCTATTCCACACCTAAGGCCAGCAGATCTCACGCTACTGCTAGTCTAATCCAAGCTCTGATGCCAGTTCCTCTGCGCCCCTCACCTCCAATGACAACCGACTTGTTCCACCCATCGCCTAAACACCACAGCTGTCCCCAGCTACTCCGCACTCCCATCACTCCGCTACACTCCCACCTGCCGCCACTAACCACTTGGCCCAGCGGAGCTCTAACTTTCGTCATCCCTTTACTCTGCCTCTATCACTCCCATACTCTTCCCCCCATCACCGTTACTCGCACTCAGCACCCCGACACCTTGACCCCTGCTGTCCCAGGTGCTACTGACCGAACATGCCGAGGCCACGGGAAGCCGCGCCGGACGCGGGCACCAGGGGCCTGTGGGCTGAGTACATGGTCCGGCACGGGGGGGCCCGGCCGGGGCTCGCGCCTCCTCAGCGGCCGCCGCCGGCTCCTCGGCCGTCGCCACTCGGGCCCGGGGGGAGCTGGAGGCCGTCGCCGCATGCCCCCCCGCGCCGCCCCCCTCCGGCCTCCCCACGCGAGGGGTCTCTGCCGGGCGCGCCTGCGCACAGAGCCTCCTGCCTCCCGCCGCCCAGGGGGCGGGGGAGGTCAGAGCGCGCCGGCCCCGCCCCGCCCCCCGGCGCGAGCGGGGGCCGTCACGGGGCGCGCGGCACTGGGGCCATCGGCGCCGCCCCCTCCCTCTCCCTCCTCCCGCGCGGAGCCCGGCTGGCGGGGCTGGCGGGGCGGGGCGCGCGTGCGCGGGGGCGGCCCCTCCCTTCCCAGCTTGCTGGCTCGCTCCCTCCCTCCCTCCTCCCTCGCAGCTCCGGCGGGTAACGGCTCTGGCCCCGCGCGCCCCGGCAGCCGGTGGCGCCGCCCCGCCTCCCGGGCCCGCGGCTCAGCGCCGGGTCGACCTTCGGCCCCAGGTGGGCAGACGGACCAGCGTGCGTGCGCCCGTCCGCTCCGAGCGAGCCCCGCGCCGAAGCACCGCCGCCTCCCCGCCCCGCCACTACTACGCGTTCCCCTCCCCCCGCCGCGCCTCCCCCCGCCCCTTCCCCGCTTCCCCCGCGGCCTTCCGCGCAAGCCCAGCCCCCCGCGCATGAGCCCATTGGCTGCCGCTGCCGCGCGCGGGTCAGGCCCCGCCGCGCCCGCCCTCATTGGTCGCCCCAGGGAACGTCAGTCATATGCAAATAAGAGCAGGGCGGGGCGGGCTCCGGTTGGCTCCAAGCCGGCCCTGGGCGGGACCGCGGGGAGGAAGGTGGTAGGGAGGGCGCACTGCAGTAAAGGCATCGAGCCAGGGGGGCGGTTCGGGGCGCCGTGCTGCGGAGGCTCCGTGGTTGTGTGTGGTGTTGAGTGTGTCCAGTCCACGCGAAGAACACGCTCACGCGCGGGTCGGCCCTCCTCTCTCACGCCCGCTTGGGCGCGCATGGTTCCTCAAGGCAGACGAACTACGCGGAAGGGTTGGGCCAGCCACTCCTGAGCCCTCACCAGCTCACAGCGGACACACACTCACACACTCACTCTCTCCTCACAGACTTTCCTGTCACACCTATTATCTTATACACACCCCACAGTTACATCTATCCTCGGTCTTACATTCACGGTCACACACCTTAAAAACCTGCTCATATGTATGTACTACCTCTCACACTCAGGATCCATCACTCCCCACCCACCGTCACTCACACTCGTTCTCACTCATCCCCTTCACATCGCCCATCTCACACACCCTGTCACACATGCTTTAGCAACTGTATTCTCAATCACACCCATCAGCCCACATGAATCGTGCAAACGCCAACAGAACAATCACACACCTCATCACATCCACTGTGCTGTGTCCATCACATACACCCCACATCCTTCTCACAACCACACACTCATACAGCCTTCCTGGCACCCCCATCCCCAGCACAGGCTAATTCTCACAGATGCCCTAATAACTGACCCCATACACTATATAAACTTATTCTGGTGAGCACCAACTTCTTCAGTACCCAAGCCCATCAAGATTACAGAGTGCCATGGCAATTCCCTGTCATTCAGCTACCTCACCTGACATTCAACAACCACCTAAGGCCCTCTACCATAAGACAGGGAGTCACAGAACACCACCATGGGCTGGCCCCACCATTCTAGGCTGGGAGCCACCCCTTCTAGAAAAGGGCCAAGGGGAAGAAAAGAAACTAACCCTGGGGCTGCTATGTGCTGGGAGCTTGTATATATTATCCTGTTCACTGAATTCTCACAGCCACTAGGGAGGTACATTTTATTATACCCATTGTTCAGATGAGAAAACCAGGCTCAGGGAAATTGAATAAATTGTGCAAGGTCATACAGCCAGAACATAACAGCCCAGTGTTCCAACTCAAGTGCTCTTTCCACTACTGAAAATTTAACCTCAGGGTAGACAGACTCTCAGAGGTCTGGGAATATGGTCAGACAGTGATAGAGAGACTGTTAACTACAGAAAGGCCAGAGGGCACATATGCAGGCAAAGGTCATGCAGAGGCAGAGGTCTTGGATCACCCAAGAGAGGCCCTGGGACCACACCTGGACAAGTAAAGGTGGCCCAGCCTCAGACAAGACTGGGCTCCTATACACGTGGGGTTGACAGGCACAGACAAACCCTTTTTCCAGCCTGCCCCATCCACTGACAGAGCAAAAGGCATGGAGAGGAGGTAAAATCCTGTAACCTGAGCCCAAAGCAGAAGGGAGGTCCATAGCCTTCTGACCTCCAGAGACTGCAGGGCCAGACACTTGGCTGTGAGCCTGGAGGGGCCACTGGAAGGACTCTTAGGTGACTGCCCCCTCCTCCCTATGCAGCCTGAGGCTCAGACCCTCCATTACCTCACTGCCCCAGGGACTGCAATGTGAGGCAGAAATCAAGGCTGAAATCAATGTGGCCCACTATCTCCACCACCACTGCCCCCTCCGCTCCCTACCCTACGGTGAGTCACCTACTGGCAAATTAACCCTTTCCCCATTGCAATGCAGCCCAGAGACAGAGCTCAGAACTGTGTCCCCCTGCTCACCCACTTCAGTTGGGTGAGAAAAAAGCTAGGCCTGGCACAGCAAGGAAAGAAGGCTCCACACATCTGGGAGGGTTACACATCTGGTAGACGACACAGTGCCTACATAGGAGGGATGGGAAGAGGCCCCTTACAGGGTAAGGTACAGCCAAGTGGGGGCCCAGCCTGGGAGGGGCCGGAATCCAGGCGGGAAGGCCCCCACTGCCCTGGGCACTGGGCCAGCCCTATACTTAGCTTCCATTGTTTGGAGTGGAGGAACCCTGGGTAGGGGTGACTAGGAGTAGAGAAAAGCTAGCAGGTCCTATCCCCAGACAGCTCCATCTCTCCAGCCATCTCCAACTTTCATTGGGGTCTCCCAAGTTGGAAAAGGCCAAGTGGGTTCCCCAAAGTAGGGCCTCAGCCACATCTGAGAGGGAGTCAACGCCATTCTTCACTCAAGGAAGGTACTAAGCAGAACTACGGCGCAGCCACCCCTTGCGCTATCCCATAACTCCGTAAGAGATCTGGCCTCGAACTGCCCAGACAGCACTACCCCACCCAGCCTGGGGACAGGGAGCCCAGACACCAACTGCCACCCAGGGTGGCACAGGCTGAGGCCTGCCTAGAGCCCTGGGGCGTACAGCCAGGGATGCTGACAGACGGAGGGACAAGCAGACACGCTCTGAACTCACGGCCCGTTTATTGAGCCTCCGAGGCACCCCGCCCCTGCCCCCTGCGGCTCCCCACCCTACTCTCCAGGCCCGGTCTGCCTCGGCTCACCACCCATGTCCCCAGCTCCCCTCACCCGCTCTCCACATACCCACCCACCCACCCACCCCGGGCGGCGTCGGCGACGGCCAGGGTTGCCTGGGGAACGAGCCCAGGATTGGGCTGGTGCTGCTCTGTAGGGATGGGGGCCTAAAAATAGCTCCGGGGTGAGTCAGTGAGAGTGGGGCTGGGGTAGGTAGGGGGACTAGGAGGGAAAAAGGCAGGCAGAGGTATGGGGGAGGGTCCCCAGGGATTGGAACACAGGCGGAATAGGACTGAGGGCGATGGGAGGAGGGCGGGGGGCGGGGGGTATAGTACAGGCGCCAGGCCTGGGAGGGTTGGTCGGCGCGGGTTTAGGGAGGCGCCACGGGCCGGGCAGAGGAGGGGGCGCCGCCCTACGTTCTCCTCCCCTCCCCGCGCTCACGAGATTTTCCACTCGCCTCCTGGCCCCCAGCCAGCCGCCGGCGGGCCCCACAAAGCCGCTTTGTGCTGGAAGAGCGGGAGGGCGCCCGGCCGGCCTGACACCCACGCGGGCCGCGGCGGGGTGCGGGCCAGCTGGCACCCGAGCTGTCTAGCAGAGGGGGTCAGGGGGGCTCCTGCACCCAGCGAGGGCGCGGCCGCGCAGGGGTTAATGGCGCAGGGTGAGGGAATGGCGGTCTCGGCCAATCGGCGTCGGCGAGTGCCACGGCGGCCAATGGAAAGGACGGAAACCCGACGCCCGGTGCCTACCCCCTGGGGCGCGGGAACCACCACCACCACCACCCCTCAGCGCCCCTAAGTGCCGGCGGGGGCTGGGCGCTGCGCACCAGGTGCCAGTCCGGATCTTCAAAGGCTGCCTTGCACCTTTTCCCTGGCTGCTTCACAAGAAACACGCTCAGAGGTGGTCAGGACCTTGTAGTCAGAAAGTGGCACGGTCGGGATTTGAACCCAAGTCTCCCTGCCTTCACAATCGGCTTTTCCACCGAAATGGGGAGAGGGGATCCCTGGCCCAGACCCCGTGTGGAGAGAGAACAGCAAACGGGATACGGGCGGAGGCGGCGATGCGACGGGCTAGGGGCCAGCCGCCTGCGGTGCAGCCGCTGCCGCCGTTGGTAATGGGAGCCAGACGCCGTCGCCGCCGCTAATGCGCCTCCCTCCTGGCCACTAATGGAGTCATTAATGCCCGGGCGCCGGGGACTCCGGGCTACACAACAGCCACCCACCGCTGCGCATGCGCTTTTCGGCCGTGCCGCCGCCCGCCGCCGCCAGGAGGCAGCCTGATCCCTCGCAGCGCCCGGTGCTGGCGGCCGTTCACGAAGTCTCCAAGACTCCTGCTATCTCAGAACGCCCTACTCCCCCCGACCCCACCCCCACCCCACCCCCCCGGCGAGTCACCGTCTTCTTCCCAGCCTAGGCCTCTTTCCTCTTCAGGCAGTCTCCAGGGATCTTTGACACCCAGCTCCAACCTTTTCCCTGCCCTGTTCTAAGCCTTTTCTTAGCTTTTCACTAGCCAGCATTCAAAGCTAGCCAAGCTAGACCTGCCCTCCGTGGCACCCCTCGGCCCAGCCTAGGCTCTAGTGTCAGCTCCGGCCTCAACTAGCCACTCAAAGTTCATGCACTTTAACCCCTCCTGGCCTTTGCTCCCATGACTGCTTCGACCTGGATCACCCTTCCCTTTCTTCACTACCCTGAAATCCACCCATTCTTTATGCTTTGGCTCAAATGTCACCTCCAATGAGAAGCCTACCTGACCCTCCATCATCACCCAGCACTGAGCCAGAATCATTTCTGACCTCAGGCTCTACCAGACTCTGTATCTCCTCTCCTCTCCTGTGCCATCATCCATGTCTGCCTTCCCTACCCACTTACCCTAGGACCACTCAGCCTGGGCCTGGTGGCCAATGAGAAGGGACTTCTGGTGGAAAAATGGGGTTCAGTGTTTGAGACAAAATGGAAATTCTGGTGGGCAGAATCTGGATATGGGTTTGGGGAGTCAAGAGACCCTTGTGCCCTCTTTGGGCCTCATTTTCCCCACATGCCCAAGGATACTGCCTGGTCTCTGAGGTCCTTCCTGTTCGGGTGGACTGTGTGTAGGACTCAGTTACAAAGAGCTGGCACCAAACATGTCTCCTGAAAGGTGCAGGGGGGTGGGAGTGGGGATCTGGAATGCACTCCAGCAGGTGGGTAGGCACAGGAGCTGCTTTCCTGCTGTTCCCCCACAGCCGGATCTTCTAGCTTGGTCCATGCAGCCCCCACTTTCCTGCCTGTCTTGGGAACAGGTGGTTGGATGTAGATGGGTCTGCATGATGTCTCCCAACCACCTTGCAGCAGGTTTCAGGGACAGTGGTGGGCAGTTAATTTGTCAAAGAACAAGAAGGGGTTCATAGGCCTAGATGACCTCCTAACACTCCCCAAGAAGGGAGTAGGGCACCTGGTGCTCAGCAGCTGTCCACTGACCTACAGGAACAGAGGACCTGATGTGTACAGGGTGGAGGTGGAAAGCTAGGAGGGGGGCAGCAAGTCTATATAAAGATGGGGAGAAAGCTTGCCCAGAGACACAGGGTCCGCCAAAACAGAAAGAAGGTGGAATGAAAGCTCAGACAAGGACTGATATCCATGGAGAGACAAACCAAGGAAGTATACTATAAAGAGCTAGACTCAGAGAGTCAGACAACAAAAATGCAGAGAGAAAGACTCAGGCCCAGAAATGGAGACCTAGACAGAGACAGACAGATACAGGAACCCAAAGGAGACAGATAGAGGCTCAAGGAGAGGCAGATGGGCAGACAGAAGTCCTAAAGAAGGAGCATGGCCTATATCAATTTGGGGAAGCCAGGCAAAAGCCAGGAGCTGGAAGGAAGGCTGTGCCAGGAATGGGCCTGAGACATCTGGCCTCCTGGGCTGGGCCGGCAGGCCCTGGGGCAGCTTCCTCTCTGGGGAGAGGTGGGAAGAGTCAGAGGGAGGTGGCAATGGCAGCTGGCTGGCCTGGCCATGCACAGAATGTGGAGAATGCCGGCTGCCTGCCCCGGCATGTCCCCCAGCGGAAGCAAATGCCTGGAGGGGGGCAGGAGAAGGCAGGAGCAGGCAGGCTGCCTGGGCCACCCCCTCACACCTGCTGCCCTGAGTGAGGGTCAGGCCCTGGCTTGGGCAGGCAGAAGGGGCCAGGACTAGAGCCTCCCTATGCCACTAGGCACAGCCCGCCCTATCTGGGACTCGAAGAAAGAAGGCCCTAAGATGCCTACCTTCCAAGGGTCTAGGGAGGCCTCTGGGAGATGAACAAAAGGGCCTGCAGGCTGTGAACCTGAGGGCAGCCTGGATACCTCAGCATGGGTGTTGTCAGGGAGGTGCTGCTCAGAACCGCCAGGACAGGCACTGGACGAGTTCTGACGACCAAGCAGCCTCCAGCAAGAGGCCTCCCTTCCCTGAACCTCAGTTCCCCCATACACGCCCCGACAACAGGGCAAGGAACCCTTACTTCAGAGCATCAAGTGGATTCCATGAGATGGCACCATCCATGCCTGCAGCTGGACACATGGTCAATTCTTAAAAAAGAGTGATTGTTACCATCACTATTGTTGAGACTGCTTAAGAGCCTGGGCTCTGGAACTGGACAGCCTGGGTTCAAATCCTAGCTCTCCCTCTTTCTAGCACAGTGACCTTGCATAAGCCACTTAACCTCCTGGGCTGCAGTTTCCTCCTCTCTCCACTGAACTCACAGTTGTGCTGACCTCCTGGTGTACTGTAAGGATGCAGTGAGTAAATGCGCAGTCAGCACTTACTGAGCAGCGTGCCAGGCACATGTATGGGTGGTGCCCAATAAATTATTATTACTGTAACCTCTGGTAGTGAGAGTCCTATCATCTAGAGATTGACGGTTCAAGGCCCAGTCCTGCCCCTCCCTGACTGGGTGACTTCAATCGGGACTCTTGTGTCACTTTTCCTCATCTGGAAGATGGTGGCAGGAACCCCTATGGGGCCTGCCCTGGTAGGCCTCAGGTCACCTGCATCAGTTCCATCCTTCCCCACGGGGCAGCAGTGAGGGTACATAAGCCCATGCTATGAGGGCAATGTCAGAGGCTGTAGGCATGCAGGGGGTGGGGTGAGGGGGATGGCTAGAGCCCTGCATCGGTTTTGTCATCTGCCTAAGGACAGAAATCCCTGCTGTGCCCACTTCTGTGGAATTTTGCTCTGATCAACTACAATAACAAATGTAAAAAATGTTGGGGGCGGGGCAAAAAACACACTCACGGCCTCAGTATATGAACATGAGGGGCAAGCACAGTCCGTGTCCCTGTGTTCCTG
Organism: Phataginus tricuspis; assembly: GCA_029783875.1. Lineage (NCBI taxonomy): Eukaryota > Metazoa > Chordata > Mammalia > Pholidota > Manidae > Phataginus > Phataginus tricuspis. Next base: position 10,539,122 of record JAQQAC010019400.1, read on the forward strand.
TGCCTGGAGTCTGGGCTGGAGCTCTGTGAGGGCAGGGCCAGGATTCCTTCCCGCATTGGCCTCTGCCCTGGCCCAAGCCACAACAACTCCTACCCAGATGACACTCTGGCTTCCTTCCTCCCTGGTTTCCCTGCTTCTGGTCTCAGGGACTAGAATTCACCTATCACAGTACATCCTCAAGGTCTTTGCAAACTCTTCCCTCTGCCTGAAGGTATCTCCTACCGGTCTTGCCAGGGTCACTTCTGCACACCCAGCTCTCCCTTCAGAGACCCTAGCCCCTTCTCCAAGAAGCCCTCCTTGACTTCCCCCAGCCTCCTGGGTTTCTCCCATCCCTGACCACTCTGCGCAGTCACTCTCTGGGGACAGCTCTGTCCACTCCAGGGATCATAAGGCCTGTGAAGTTAGGGCTATATCCACAGCACCAACCAGGGCAGGGCCAGGCAAAGAGGAGGGCCAGTCAACAGTGGATTAATAAATAAATAAGAAATAGATGTCAGGGAAGGAGCTGACAATGGGTCTGTCATCCTCCCTGAGAGGTGCTCCAACAAGGCGCAGCCTGGCCTGGGACCCAGGCTCTCCCGCACCATCTTAGAAATGCCACTCTCCTCACCCCTGGCTTTCCTCACCCTCATTTTCCAGCCACACTGGCTTTCTTCCACTGTGCACCTTCTGGCATCAGAGCCTTCCCATTGGCCTCTAGGAGGCCCCTCTACCTCACGGGTGCTCATCCTTCAATTCCTGGGTTAAACACCCAGTCCTGAGGGCAGCCAGACTAAATCCACACCTGGAGGCAAGTGCAGCAGCACACTCCCAGCTCCCTCACAGCACTGACCACACCTATGAGATTTACCGGGTGTGGGGGCGAAGACGAGAGCTTCAGTCTAGGTCCTGCCACCTCCGGGCAGAAGGACCTGTTGGAGCCCTATTTTCCCATCCATAACCCAGCACTATGGCCAGACAGACACTAGCCAGCCTGCCAGGGTTTGAATGCTGGCTCCAGATTTACTAGCCATGTGACCCCGGGCAAGTTACTAACCTGGCCTCAGTTTCTTCTAAATGAGCATAATCGTGAACAGGGTTGTTGGGACAACTAAATGAGCTAGTATCTGAAAAGGGCTTAGAATAAATAGGGCTAATATGCTGGGCGAGCTACGTTATGGGGTGGGTATGAGGGTTCGGTTAGATAACCCAAGCTCAGTGCTTATCATGGTGAAGCCCCTGCCCGTCTGCCATACATGGGAACTGCCAACATGATTACCATCTCTTATTACCCCATGGGCTCTGGGGGCCCCTGCACTCAGGGAAGGTTGCTGACTGATGGACCCCTTGAGAGGGCATTTCCAACAGGAGGCTTCTGGAAACAATGCATTGAACCTTCAAAGTCCAGTCCCTTGCCTGACGCATGAATTCCCACTGGAACATCTGTACAGAGAGGAGGCCAGCCTCCCCTTGAACCCCTCCTGAGGTGAGGAGCTCAACTTTCGAGACCCAGTTCATAAGTGGCCCTGTTCAAAATAAGCCCTCACCCAGTCCACCCACCTGAACCCCTTACCTGTCCCAGGCCGGCCCATGATGACTTCCTTTTTGGGGGCAGGGTGGCCGGTGTAGCTGCTGGGCACCAGGACAGGCAACAGGGCAGCAGGTGAGGGGTGGAAAGCCACTGGCTGGAAGGGTGAGGATGCCAGGCCGAAGGTGGGCATCGGCTGGGCCACGGCAGTTGGTGCAGCTGGAGGCACAGTGATGGGCACAGGGGCCGGCAGAGGTGGGGGCAGGCCAGGCTTCCCACTGGCTGCCCCAGGGGGCGCTGGGGTCTCTCGGCAGCCCCGCCCAGGTCCTGCAGCCCGTGCCTCACCAGCAGTGCCCACCTCCCCAGGGAATTTGGAGGGCAGTGGCACGTCGGGATTACGGACAATGACAGGTGAGTCCCGCTGCACAGCAGGCACCCTGCGTACAGAGGGCCCAGGATCCGAAGTCAGGCCAGCAGGTGGGGGCAACAGCAGCAATGGTGAGGGCTGGCGGGAGCGGGAGAAGGGCACGGCAGGTGACACAGCCCGAAAGCCGGCCGGTGTGGAGGGTGTAGGTGTGTGAGACACCGAGTCTACAGCAGAGTCTAGGCTGTCACTCTTGGGGAAGTCCGGGGTGGCTCCTCCACCCCCGGCAACAGGGGCCCCCAGTGCCCCTGGGTGGGGCAGCAGCTCTGTCTTCCGCCGCCCAGGGCTGATGGGCACGGTGAAGGTCAGGTTGGTCTGGAAAGTGGGTAGGATGCCAGAGGAATGGCGCTCTCGAGGGGCAGGTGGCGGCGGGTGGGGGCCCAGGTCTGGTGGCGTCAGCACGCCTGCCTTTGGGGTGCTGGCGCTCAGGTGGCGGCTGCGAACAGCAGTGCGCTGGATGACTGGCGAGGCGTTGATAGGGCTGAAGTTGGCAGGGCGGAAACCGAAGAGCGGCGACGGGGAAGGTGATGGGGCCGGGGAGAAGGGTGACTGCGTAGACACTGGGGAGAAGGAGGGTGTGCCCGAGCGCGAGCTGCCCAGGGACACCAGCATCACAGCAGCCTCACACTCATCGAACTCAAAGCGAGACAGGTCGGCAGGGGCCACCAGGCGTGGGCGTGAGTCCCCTCGAGCCGCCACACTGCTGGCCTCACTGTCCCTCGATGTCTCATCACCCCAGTCAAACTCAGTGCTGCCCTCACGGGCTGCCACACCAGCGGGCCTCCCAGCCCCACCTGGGCCACTGTCCGCCAGCCCCTCCATCTCCTTGGTTCGCATGGACAGGTGGCGTGAGCAGTAGCCCCGCCGCTGGGACTCCTTCATGCAGCCATCTCGTGAGCACAGCCGACGCCATTGCTTGCCATTGAACTTCTTGCGGATTCCGTTGGGTGTGCAGACCACGTCTCCCTTCTTGTACTTCTGCTGGGCAGCTGTCAGTGGTGTGCGGGCCCGGGCGGCTGGCGCAGCCCCCTTTTCCAGAGAGGCCACACTACTGCTCCGGCTGCCGCCCTGGCTCCCCTCCTGGCAGGGGGAAGGCTGCTCACCAGGGCGGCCTGGGCCTGCGAAGGCTGGGGACTTGGGGGGCGGTGACAGGAGCTGGGGCGGGGGCAGTGGGAGCAAAGCTGGGGTGCCCAGAGCGGGTGGATGCTTCTCCTCACCCTCCTCACAAGGCCCCAGGCTGCCACCAAAGCTGATCTTGGAGACCTCAGCATCCTCCGGCTGCTTGGGGTCCAAGGCAGTAGGGCAGGGCTGCAAGGTTGCTCCTGGTTCTATCTCCTCCTCCTCGGAGCCCCCTGGGGGCTTCCTTGGCAGGACCTCAGGTTCCCAGGGAGGCCGCAGCAGGCGCAAGCTGGAGCGGGCCACCCACACGGCCTCCTCAGGCTCCTGGTGTGGCAGCTGTGGGTGCTGTGGTAGGGTGGCTGGTGGGCCTGGCTGGGAGCTGGGGCCAGGGCTGAGGCGCACCTTGTAGGCAGCTGACTTGGTGGCCACCTCCACCACCACACCCTCACGGTAAGCAGCCATGCCGGGCTCCACACATGTGCAGACAGCCGTGCCCACTGCCAGCGCACCTGGTGGCGGCGTGGCATCCAAAACCACATCCACACCACTGCTGGGTGCCCCCTCGTAGAATGTCAGGGCCCGGTCCCCGGGGAACTGCACACCCAGGTCCTGGCTTCGCCGTACCTGGCGCACCACAGCCGGCAAGAAGAGGCCGTCCCCACGCCGGGCCAGCACCCGCTGAGACCGCAGCTGCCGCAGATCATAGGCACCACTGGTGCTACCAGGGGGCCAGGGTCCTGGCCCACAGGATTCGGCAGGCTCATCCTCCAGGTCTGCTGAGTGCTCGCTGGCTGTGTCAGTGGAGGAGGAACGGGTGGAAGTGGGTGGCCGGGGAGGTACACCCAAGGCGCCGCCCTCCTCAGGGGTCCGTGCCCGCTCTTCAGGGGCCCCGGCTGCCCCGCCACTGCCACTGCCAGCCCCATGCTCCTCCACATACTTCTTCTTGGGTGCTCGAGACTTGAATGTGGCTGTCTTTCGGCTGAGCGAGGGCTCCCAGCGGCCTGCCTCCCCCTCTATTTTGGGGTCCTCAGCTGGGCCTGGGGCTGGGTCATCAGCATGCAGCTCCGGGGGCAGCCCCTCAGGCCCAGGGCCCTGCTCAGCCTCCTCCTCCTCCCCTTCCTCAGCCTCTTCTGGCCCTGCCTGATGCTGCTGTGCTTCTTCGTCTTCCTCTTCTAGCTTGTCACCCTCCCCAGCCCCTCGCCGCCTCAGGGCCTTGGCCCTGGTGGACGGTGGGGACTTGCTGCCACTGCCAACACCTGGGAGGCCAGTGCAAGTCTTCTTCATTGGCTTCATCTTTTGTCCACCTGCAGGGTGGGAAGGCAGCCAGGGATCATTGGAAGCAACTCCGGAACCCCCCCCAGACCCAGCCTTCTCCAAGGCTTCCCACTTGCTGAGACCACCACCTCAATCCATGACCTCCCTCCTGGCTGTCTTCACTCAGGTGGGCCCCTGATCCACACCCAGACACAGACTAGCACCCATGTCCCCTGAATGATACAATCTGGCTCCTTGGGAACACTCTGCAGAAGACATGGCAGCATGCATATACCCCAAGGGTATGTGAGAAGTCATAACAGTTCATGCCTATGAACACTCACTTTGTGCCAAACCCTGGACTAAACTTGCCTTTATTACCCCATTTCATCCTCACAGCAGCCCTCAGACACAGGTGTTACTATCAGCCCCAATGTATACTTGAGGAAACTGAGGTACAGAGATAAGCAATTTGTCCACATTCATCCACCTAGGAAATGGCAGAATCAGAGTCTGAACCCAGGCAATCTGGCTTCAGAGTCTGTGCTCCTAACCATTTCAGTGTGCCACATGTCATGTGATCCAGAGGGCACATGGTCACAGAAAGAGAGGTGACTGGGCTGTGATGTGAGCCTCTCTCCATCCCCTCCGCCAACCACTCTGGGCAGCTGGACTTGGCCAGACATTGGGGGAAGGAGTGGGCAGCTCAGAGTCCGAGGGACAGCTGCCCACTCTGCTCTGCACCTTAGGCCTGCCGGGTATAGCCATCTCCCCAGATCCTGGCAGGGGGCAGGCATGGGCACGTCTGGGGCAAGAGCTCATACCCAGCACTGTCACAGGGCCGTGCATGAGCACACACACCTGAACACACACACACACAGAGGCACACACACGTCATCACACAGTGGGACACAGAGCTATACCCCAGGGTTTTGCTGTCCCACTGGATGGGTGCCTGCCCCTCCCCCCCTCAGCACTCAGTGTGATACCAACGAGCCCAGCCCCCCTCTGGCCTGCATGCATCCCCGCCCTGTCTGGGCTGCATCTGGCAGGGTGGCTGAGGTGGCTGGGTCCCCTGACCCTCAAATATGCCCTCGGACTCCAGGTGGGGTAAATGGGAGAAGGTCAAAGAAAGCAGGACAAGCCCAGCAGGCCAACCTCACCCACTTCCTGAACAGTCATTACTGCCCGCCCCCTTTCAAGCTGCCCTGAGAAAAGGGAAAAAACTTTACTCTGAAGTGACTAAGAGAACCAAAGAGGGAGCTCTGGGAGGGCTGGGAGGCCTAGATCCATAAACCAAACACAATCAGAGGCACCCCTGACTGAGTCTTCAGATTCCCACAGGATCCCTGACCTCATGCTCTTCTACTTGGGGCCTGCTGCTCCTCCTGTGAACCCTGCACTACCAGGCTGCCCATTCTTGGGGCCAATCCTGGGGTCCTCATAGGCAGAGCCTGGAGAGCCTGAGGCTTCTCACACCTGGGCAGGCACCCAAGTACCCAGGAGTTGGGCAACAACCACCACCTTCTTCCCACTGTCCCGTTGGGCCACTGTCCTGGGGACCAAGATCAGGCCCCAGTCCTGCCCACACACAAACCTTTGTATACCCCACACTACCTGGCACCCCTGAACCCCGCTGCCTGCTCCAGCCTTCTCACCCCAGAAGCCAAGCCTCCTTCTTCCCCTGGGGCCTACTCTCTTCCTGTCCACCCCACTCTGGATAACTCCTACTAAGGCCCTGTGGGCCTTCACCTCCCTCAGAGTCTAAGCAGTAACCCTTGAAGCCCAGGCCTGCCCAGGCCTTGGCTCTTCAGGGCCTCATACTCTCTGCTCCCACCAGCCCTCCTGGCACCAGCTTCTCTGCCACTCTCCTTCCCATCTTCTATCTCTGCCTCCCTCCTCACAGGCCCTAGGCTAGGTCCCCTCCTCAGTCACCCCCTCCCTGTCACCCTCATCTATCTGTGTCACCTCTTCCTCCCAGTCACTCTCCTGTCACCCGTCTTGAGACCTGTCACCTTCTCTATCCATCACCTCTCCTTGTCACCCCCTCTAACTCTGTCCCCTCCCACTCCCTGTCACCCTGATCTAGTCCGGTCACCCCGATCTAGTCCTGTCACCCCTTCATTCCTGTTACCCATTCTCTGCCCACCACCACCTCCCCATCACCTCTTTTCTGTCACTCCTTCTCCTCGCCACTTCCTCCACTCTGTCCCCCCTTCTCACCATCCCATCAACGCCTTCTCCCCCGTACCCCCTCCCCGTCCCTGCCACCTGTCCCCTCTCGGCCCCCAGCACCCCAAATCCCCCCTGCCCATGTCAGCCCTGGCCCCGCCCCTCACCTCGGGCTTGGCGGGGTTTCGGGGGGGGGGCCGTGGCCCCGGCTTGGTCCGGTCCGGTCCCTCCCCGCCCCCCCTCCGGCTCTCCCTCTCGATTCTCCCTTTTTTTTTTTACTCCAACACACAAAATGGTGAATGGACCTGCAACAGCTGGAGCAGCCAGCCAATAGCTGGCCACAACCCCGCTGACCGGCGCCGTCCTAGGCCAATAGATATTCGCAGCCTGGTCGACTCCGCCTCTCGACGACGACCGACACCCGCTACAACCAATCGCGCCCACCCGGCAGCGTTAGGGGGAGGGGCCAGAGTCCAAGACCGGCCTCCCTCTGGGACCGACACCAACCTGAGCCTACGACCGCCTGATCTGCCTAGGGCCCTGCCCCACAACAAGTGATGGACACTAGCATTAACCAATTGCAGGCCTCCTAGTGCTGAATGACGAATACAGTACTCAGTCGCCTTGCGCGCTAAGCCGGAACCCAGCCTGTGTGAGGGACAGTAGCCAATTAAATGCAAGAAGGAGGGGTTAAGTGATGGGCTGTCCAATGAGCAGGCTTAGAGGGCGTGGCCTGAACGTTTGTTGACCGGCCGGTCGCAATTCCTGCTGGGAAAGGTAGTCTTCTTATGCCTCGGGACCATAGTTCACAATAGAAAGCAGACTACAACTCCCATGTAACAGAGTACCTGGAGCACTAAAGAACCCGGGCAAGGAGAAAAAGTAGGAAAGGGCAGTTCCTCTTGAGTCTCACTGGGCAACAAGAGCATCTTAGACCCAGGGCCCCGACTCACCCAGATTCCCGGCTCTGGCGTCGCCGGTAGCTCCTCTCAGTGGCGGCAGTAGCGGCACGAGGGGGAGGTGCGAGGAGCAGCCAACCGCCACCCGCAAGCCCTGTAGCCAATCAGCAGCGGCCGGGGCGGTGCAATGACCTCACCGGGTTCTACTCTGTTACCCCTCCCCCACGTGGTTGTTGCTGTAGGTAGCCAGGAGTAGGGAAGTTTGGGGTGGGGGGGAGGGGAGGAGAACGAGTGATGTCACCTTTCCCCCGCTTGATTGGCTGTCGGGTGGCTGGGACTGTGACCAATCAACAACCTCGGAAAGTCTGGCGCGGCCCCTGCGGAAAGCCCTGTTGCCACCGGCAGGGAGAGAACGTTTGCGTGTAGAACGATGCGCGCTTCAATGTAGTGAGTGCGCGCGGCCTAGGTTTGGGGACCCTAGGGACGAGTCACCTCCTCCAAGATTTTGGTATTTAGGAAGGTGCAGTTTTCTGGTTGCCTCACTAGGTAGGGGGAAGGAGCACGAGATGGGGAAATGCAACGCTTCCGTGGGGCTTCACACTGTATTCCATGGAGGTTACACTTTGTGGTTGTTTACACCTGGCAGAAGCGAGATTTTTTTAAGCAGAGGAGGAATTATCACACTGGGGGTAGGGAGGGGTATGCTCTGTCCGTAATAGATTCCTGCTGTCAGATAGGGGCTTGACACCAGGTGTGAACCTGTTTACAGTACATCCATACTCTCCACACTGGATTTTCCCTGAATAGAGAGGAATGGGGAGCTACTAACACAGGCTGTAAGGGAGACGTCTGCTTTTTATGCTGGGTTCCCAGTATCCATACGGGATTCATATAAGTTGTGTAGAAAATACACCCAGACTATTGCAGGTCCATACTGTCTGTAACATTTCCACTACCAGTGAGAGAGTGCTCTGTGACATATGGCCAGTTCTCGAAGGGCTAGGAAGAAATATCAGTTGTCCTATGGGGTTCAACTGAGCATGAAAGAGATTCACATTATCCATGAGATTCATATTATCTGCTATCCACATATTTGCCTTGGTGGGGAGAGGGGATTTCACTGCCTACAAATTCACACTGGGAAAGAATCTTAAGATGTTACTTAATGCTATTACATTATGATGTGTACTATCTCATGCTGTTATGCTATTGTTACTATTTTAATATCACCCTAAAAGAGTTTGCACTTCCATATTGAGTGGGTCCTGAATTGAGGGAGATTTTGCAGGGCAGTTTATATTGTGCACATTGGGTAGATGCTGGGTAGGAGGAAAGTTTATACTTGCAGAGTTCCCACTGCTTACTAAGTAGACCTTGGGAGAGTGGTTCATGCAGTCACAAAAGGGGTTCACAGAAGCCACAGAAGGTTCCTCATGCATGGAGATGTGTACTGTCTGTATTAACTTGGTCATAGACATGAAAGAGATTTTACCGTCCGCAGGGAGGTGTGTACTGGGTGAGAGTTCATATTGCCTGTGGGAGCTTATATTGTGTTGGGGCAAAATTTCCATTGATTACAATGGTGTTTAACGTTCCACAGTCAATTCATATCAGAGTATGGAGAGTCAGTGGGGATGTCTTTACTCTCCATGAAGGAACTCACTCTGCCTGGGGAGCACTCAGCTATAGTGAAAGGGGGTCTCTGCTGTCCCTTCAGGATTATATTTGGCTGTGGTTATTTATAATGTCTACAGAGGGATCTCCACTGCTTACTTGAGTTACCCTATGCATGAAGGAGACCTGTCTTATTGGGAACAGTGTCCATAGTTTGTATGTGTGGTGGTGATGGTGGTGCTTCTGGAAGGATTCCAGGGTTCAGTGTATCTGTGAGGCATATATCAACCCATCAGAAGGCTTTCTGGTCTAGTGCTGAATGTCCCATCTGTAGTGATATTTTTGGCTGTGACACCTTGGGCCTGAACCTATCTCACTTGCCTCATCTGAAAAATGGGGATCATTAGAAGTACCTGTCTCATCAAGTTGAGGTGAAGATGAAATGAGATGTTGAATCCAGGTCCTTGCATATAGTAAGTGTTCAGTAAAAGGAAGTGGTATTTTTATGTGCCCCATTCAGTGTCGGGCCCTGGGAAGTCCCCGCATTCAGGAACTCACCATTTCTTGGCCTTTATTTGGTACCTCATTGTCCATGATGGGTTGTATCTCCATTCAGGGGAGTCATACTGACTGCAAGGGTATCTACATCATACTGTCCGAATACATATTTGTTGAAGCGGAAGCTGGGTAACTTTTTATGACAGAATGGAGACTTTCTGTGGGAGCTGGGGTGGGGGAGGGGATAATAAATATTATGAAGCTCACAAAGGCCCAGAGGGTTTAAATGGAACATAGGGCTTCTGTCTGTCTACGGAAAAGGGCTGTATCATCCATGACTTAATAAACCTGACATAGTGACATTGAGGTTTATTGCACCCATTGTTGAGTCTACACTGCCCACAGAGTGGCCCACTGAGGTACAGCACTGTCCATGAGGGGGTATAAAATCCACAGGTCACACTGCATAAAGCCACATCGACTCTAGGGCCACCTGTTTACATGAAGAGTCATACTGCTTATGGAAAGGCTAAGTTCATGTGCTTGTCTACACTGCGCATGTGGGGTTTACCCGGGTTGTGGGAGCTGACTCTGTTGATATAGGAATTCACACAATGTTAAGCAAAACGTGCTGCCTCTTTGCTAGAACACACTAATGAGGGAATATGCCATTTGTATGGGGGCACACACTATTTATTTGCGACCTCACCATCTGTAAGGGGTTCACACTGTGGGAGTTACACTGCCTCTAGGGGGCTTACACCATTTATGTGGGTTGCCCTGTTATATGGGGTTGACACAGTTTATGAAGGCTGCATTGTTTGTGTGGGGCTCATATCATTTAAGAGGGTTACTCTGTCTCTATGAGGTCGATGAGGGTCATGTAGCATAGCATATATTGGGGTTCACACTATTTTTGAGCATTACACTATTTGGGGTTTACACTATCCATATAAGAGTCACATTGTATATGGGGGTTTATATCAGTTCTGAACTTTGTACTGTCCGTATGGGTTCTGATTGTGGGGTTATGTCAGCTCTATGACAGACCCTGGTCTAAGCACTTGTGATAAAGCAGTGGAAAAAATTGACCTAACTCCTCTCTTTGTGGAGCTGACTTTCAGCAGGACAAGTGCATTCTTTATGGGAGGGGTCATTTTTCCCTGTTTATGGGATTCACATCAGGGTTCATATTCTTTAGGGAATAGTGCTGGCACCAGCCATCCCTGAGGGTTTCTTCGTGTGAATATGGGGCTATATTTACTGGTATTACATTGGGTATATGAGGGTTCACTGTCCAAAGATGCCCATATTCATTTACTATAGATTGCCAGGCACTGTGCCAGGCTCTGGGGATACTCTAGCACAAAATAGTCAAAAAAATCCCTGCTCTCTTCTAGCTGACATTATAGAGGAGGGATTCAGACAAGTAAATACATGATGGAAATATGTCAGAGGAGGATACATGCTATGGAGAAAAATAGTGCATAGGATTCTAGGAAAGGGGTTGCAATTTAAAATAGTGGTCAGGTAGAGTCTTACTGGGGAAGTTGGTTTTTAAGTAAAAACCTGAAGGGGATGCAGACTTCTGGGGGAAAATCCTCCCAGGCAGATGGAACAGCATGGGCAAAATCCCTGAGGCAGAAATATAGCTGGCATCTTCAAGAAATAGCTAAGAGGCTGGAGTGTAGCCAAAGGTCAAATGAGGGGAAAGGTGGGTGGTGGGTGAAAGGGCCTTAGTGGCCACCACAAGGAGTTGGCTTTTACTTGCAGTGAGTAGAGGGGCTGCTGGAGAGTTTGGGGCAACAAAGTGATGTTACCTAATTTACTAGAACCCCTCTGGCTGTGAGTGGTGCACAGACTGTAGGGGTCTATGGCACCTGGGAGACCAGTGAGGAGACCCCAGTCTGGGGATGTAGTGGTGGTGATGGTGAAGAATAGCTGATTCTGAAATAGCTGAAGGCAGAGCTCATAGAGTTCCCTTTAGATCAGGTGTTGGATGAGAGAAAGGAGTCAAGGATAACTCCAAGGTATTCCAACTGAGCAACCAGCAAAATGGAGTTACAATTTCCTGAGATGGGGAGGACTGGGAATGTGGTGGGGGATATCTTAGAGGGGCTCAGAAAGAGCATTTGACTTGGCAAAGTCAAGAAACCCAAATGGAGACACTGATGAGGCAGTTTGATGTGCAGGATTGGAGTTCATGGGAGAGTCCTGCACTGGAAATAGAAACTTGGGTGTAATCAGCATAGAGATGGCATATGAAACCATGGGACTGGCGGAGGTCACCAAGGGAACGAGTGTACTTGGAGAAGAGGACCCTGGGCTGAGCCCTGGGGCCCTTCCGCATTTCAAGTCAGGGAGATGAGGAAGGGTGACACTCTAACAGGGTTACATTTTCTGTTCAGGTGTGGCCACACTGTTTAGGTGGTTATACTATTTCTAAGAGAACTACGATGTTCATAGAGTAGTAGTGGCTTATTATTGCTCATGTGGGTGATGGGTGGATTGTTACTATGATTTGTGTTGTCCATAAAGTATCTTTCCAGGAGGGAAGTCTGTGAAGCGTTGTGACTTCTGTGACTTCTGTGGGGACTGTCCATGCCTCAGCCTGAGAACAATAGGATAAATCTTATCTGTGTCAGGACAGTAAACTGGAACAAGAACTACTAGGTCTACAGGAGTAGGGGTGTCTTCATTGTCTGGACAGTTGTTTTCTCTGTGGACTGTTAACACTGTTCATTGTAGGCATGTCCCAGGTCTGTGAAAGGCTGCACTTTTTACCAGCCCCAGGGGGATTTGTGGAGGTTTTCCACAGTGAACTGGAGGAGGAGGTTCGCCTTGTTCATTGGAGTCCATACAACCTTGGTTAGATGGCACGTCTTCAAGGATTGAGCAGTAGTGATGAATAGCTCTGTAACAAGTTCACAGTATTGGGTGGATGGGGGTGGGGGCTGGTTCACACAGTAATAGTGGAGTTCACCTTCCCTGGGGGTGGCTCTCAGTGCTCAAGAGGCAATCGAACTATCCAAAAGGGCCCACATTTCCATGGTGCAGTCACATGGACCCCTAAGGGGTCACAATATCCATGGAAAGGTTTTCACAAACCACCGAGGTCATACTGCCCAACAGACATTTTCACGAGGGATTCCCATTCTCTATGATGATTCAGACTCTTCCATGAGGCATGACCACCATCTATGATTGTGTTTCATAGAAACAGTGGGATTGAGTTAACCAACCAAGTAAGAATGGGATTATGTCATTTACAGGCAATTTCATGCTTCCAATGCCATGTGTTGTCTACAGTGGGAGTCTGTAAGGTGTGGGCTGCTTACATTATCCATGGGGTATATAGTTCATTCTGTTAGTAATCATTACCAGTATTTGTTGCATACTTACATACATACATCCTCGATTTCTCATAACCACCTAGTCATATAGGGTCTATTAATATCCCTACTTTACAGATGAAGAAGCTGAGGCTCAAAGAGGTAAACTCACTTGCTCTATGTTACAGACAGGAAATGGCAGAATTAGGATCACAAACCAGGTTTCTGTCTTGGTGGGAGTGTGGGGGTCACTGAAGCTTTTAAAGACCTGTTATCTCTGAAACTTTACATTTTACTTTTTTGGGCAGGGGGCGGGGCCAGTAAAGGCATTAAACTTAGTGGCTGACAGTGGTGGTTTACAGTTGGATAAATTAAGGATTCAAACCCTGGCTCCAACCCTTGCTGGCCCCCTAGGACTCTGGCAGACTGATTTCCCCTCTGAGCCTCATTTTCTTAATCTGTAAATGGGGGATAACAATAGTAATTCCCCTCTTTGGGGTTCTGTGAGGATTAAATGAGAAGATGTCCTGGACAATGCTTGGCCCAGTGCCTGGCACATCATGAACACTAGGAATTTGGGAGCTGTTATAATAACAATGATGATGGTTATCATTGCTGGACCACACTGCTCCCAGAGGATTACAATATCCGTGGGGGAGCTGTACTGTCCGTAGGCAAGGTTACATAATTCCACAGGGGGGTGTGATGGTTCCCTGGAGGCCATGGTCTCCCAGAGGAAGAGGCCTGGTACTTCTTCTGAGGCACTGGTGAGGGGCTGCTCTGAAGGCAGCTTTGAACCCAGCAAACAGAGGCTGGGCTTAAGCCCTAAGAACATAGAGCCTGCAGGCCTTTCCTCCCTGTGGCCTGTTTGTTTCTCCCTGCCCATCTTCGGAGTTTCAGTCTCTCTGAGCATCTCCTCCTTCCCCGCCATACAAGGTACCTGAGTCTTTCTGGAGACTCTATCTCCAGGCTTGGCCTGTGGATATTGCTGCAATTTGCCCTCTACCCTGATACTGGCGCCGCTGGCCAGCTGATCATCGCTGATTTCCGGTTTCCTGGAGCCTCAGGCTCCATCTATCCCTCCCAGCTGCGGAGAACAGAGACTTAACACTGCCTGCGCTCTAAGTCTTCATTCTTAAGCCCTGCTGCCTTCCTCTCTCCTGGCGACCCCCCAGTACCCCTTGGGAGCACATTTGTTCAGACTTTGGTCGCCCACTCGCATCCTGGCCCCACCTCCGGAACCCCCAGCCCTGGTGGTGGAAGTGGGGGTACCTCCGGCGCCAGCCGAGTCCTAAGACAGCTGCAGCCTGGGGATGAGGATGGAGGTGGCTCCCGAACGCATTCTCGCTGGTCACTTCCTCCCCAGCTGGAATTGGGGCTATCTGGAAGGCCAAGACCCCATCCCCGGAGGAGCGGAGGGCATAGCCGCCTCCCCATTTCCGATACTGGGAAATGCTTCCCACCCATTACACCCCACCCCTGGACAGCTGCCCCCATTCAGGCTCAGAGTTGGTGTGGGGGGGAAGAGGGTAAAGCCAGGATGGGAAATTTGTTGATCATCTTCCAAGGTCCTGACCTCGCCCCCGTGCAGAAAAAATTCTGCCTCCTCCCGAAAGGCCCATGCTTGCTCCCCAGAAAAGTTCCTGACCCCTCTCACAAGGTACCCCTCCTCCCCTCTTACAGGCTCGCGAAAGAAACTCTGGATCCCTCACTGGGCAGAAGAGGAGGAGGGGCGGCATGTCGCGGGTGCGGAGGACTTAAGTTATCTGCAGACTTGGAGCCTCCGAAAAGGGTCGTGACCCCAGGACCCCATCCCACCTCCGTACCCTCCTTCTTCCTTCCCCGTCGTGCGGCCCCTTTAAGCCCAGAGCCGTCCGGCCCTCAGTGGCAGCGCGCCGGCGAGTGTGTGTGTGTGAGTGTGTGAGTGCACAGGGAGGGGGCGGGCGCAGTGTCTCCATGGCGACGCGGCGGTGACGTCGCCGGCCGGGGGGCGTGGGCGTCCCGGCCCCGGAGTGCGATATTAACCCGGGAGGCGGCGGCGGGGAGGGGAGAGGCTCTGAGAGGCGAGGCCGGGAGAAGCAGCGAGGGCGGCCCGACCGGTGCGGGACGGGACGGGGCAGCGCGGGCGCCGGGAGCTGCGGCCCGGAGTCGGGGCGCCTCGCCCCGGGCCCCCCAGCATGAAGACCCCGGCGGACACAGGTGGGGGCGGGGGCAGCACGTGTGGGGGAGACTTGTTGCCCCGGGAAACCATGGGGAGAAACTTTGGGGGTGGCTGGAGGATTCCTGGGGAGCCCGAGTAATCCCCAGTTCTGGCGGGCCCCCAAACACTCGAGACCTGTTGCTTCTCGCGGCACGAGCAAAGGTGTTGCATGGGACCCCCAATTTTCTGGCTCCGGGTGGAGTGGTGTGGGTGCCGCGAATCCTGGTTCTTTTCCTGCCTTGCACCCTGAAAGCTGGGCTCTCTCGAGCTACCAGGATCATAGGGGTGGCGGGGTCCCTCCCGCTGCTCTGTCACGTTGCACTCTAGGGGACGGGACGTGTGCGGGCCGTTGGGAGGGGGAACTGTCCACTGGGCCCGCTCTTCTCGTTTCCGCGCTGCGCGGTCCGGCCTGTGACCTTCACCGTGGCGCGTGCCCCGCACCGGCTTAGGGGGGATACGGGATGGCCTCTAGGAGGAGGGCGTGAATGGGGAGCCCGGGACTCGGGGTCCGGGCTGCGCCGCCCCTCCCCCCGTCTCCGCCTGCTCCTCGCTCCCCCGCCCGCGCAGAGTCGCAAAGTTCCAAAGCGCAGCCCGAACGTTCGAAAAAGGAACTTTTTGTTTCCGACCTTAGAACGCGCGGCTTTAAGGTGGATCGGGTTAGACCTGGGTACCCTCCTCCCGCGCAGCCGGGAGCCCGGGACTGAGGACGGTGGGGAAGGTGGAGTGGACGACGCGGAGTCTCCCACCTCGCTCCCCCCCATCCAGCTCTTCTCTTTCAATCGGCCGTCTTTTTCCTCCGCCCCTCTCTTCCAGCCAACTTGCTCCTCCTTAAGGGGCCAAGGTTCCCCTCCCCCCTCCGTCGGCGGGCGGGGGGCAGCGGGATTAACCCCCCGCCCCACTCGGACTTTCCCCCTCTCCCTCCCCCGCTGCCCCCGGGCTCGCGCGGCCTGGACTTTGCGCCAGAGCAAGCTGGGGGGAGGGGTCCCAGCCGCCCCCTGCCCGTCTACCTCGTCGGAATCCGGCCTGGGGCGGGGACGGGGGAGGGGGAAGGGGGCCGGGCGCCGTTGTTCAAACTTGTTTCCTTTTCCCGGCGGCGGCCGAGGCTTGGGCTCCTGTGTGCGGGTGTGTGCCCCGACCGGCCCACCCTCCCCGCCTCCCCGCTCGGCGGGTGGGGGCGGCTCTTAAAGGGCTGGGAGCCGGGCCTTGGCGCCTAGGGATTGGGGCCGAGGAAGAGCGCTGGGAGGTGGGGTAAGGGTGCTGAGTGCTGTAGGGTCAGTCACGTGCGTCCCACGTACTCTCCGTTTTCTCCAGGGCCGCTGGGCCTTAGGGGCAGCAGGAGCCTCTCCTCGCCCGAGGAGGGGGCCGAGGCGCCCAGACAACCCCGCCTCGTCTTCCCTCCCTGCTACAGGCCTTCTCCTGGTGGGACCGGCTGGGCCGCTCCCCCAACCCTGTCTTGGGACCAAGCCGCATGTAGGTTCTCCGGCTGGGGGAAAGGGGCGGGAGCCTGGAATGGTTTCCCGGTCTACCCATCAGCGCGTCGGTCCCTCTGCCTCCGGGCCGGTCGCTGCACGCCCCTCCATCCGACCTTCCATCCCGGCCCCTCTCTCTGCCGCGGCTGTTTCCCACTTCCTGTTTTCTTCCCGGCTCTGGCGCCACCGAGGGCTGCCTCGAGTGGGGGAGGTGGTGGGGCCCCCCAGGAGGCTGGCATGTTCTTCCCATACCACCACCTCCCCCTTCCGACCCTCATAGTCTTTTTTAAAAAGTTTCGACAGTGATGTGAATTTGGGGGGTGCCCAGGAGATCTGCATCCCCACTCCCCCAGGTTTCTATAGTCTGTTGGGGAGAATCCCTATCCTACCTCTGTGGGACCTAGGTGTGTCTTCTGGGGCCCCGCCATCCTAGCCCTTCCTCCTGTCTGTCTGCTGCCACCTCTCCACCCTGTCTTGCAATGTCCTGAGCCCCTCTCTTAGGTCAGCTGCTGTATCCCTGCTCCAGAGGCTCTGCAGCCCCAAGCTTTCTTGGTGCAGGCGGGTGGTTTAAGCTTTAAGCACGTGGACCCATACACAACACACACTCACACATGCTCCCCTTGCCCGTGCCTGGCTCCTGGCTTCAAGGCCTGGGGAACAGAGACCCATTGAGATACCCTGACGTCACCCTCCCTCTTCCTTCTCCCCCCAAGCCGGGAACAGGCCCTCGTGTATGCCGAGTCCGATGAGGAAAGCCGGCAGTGTAGGGGTGGGCCAGGGAGTGTGTATGTGGGGGGGGTCCCTACCAGGAGTGGGAGCCAGGACCCTGTCCCGAAGGCGGGGGTGCTCAGGGAGGAGACTTTATAAGGGGGGTTGGGACAGCCCCCGGAATGTAGCTTGAGGACTTTCCAGAGCCCCCACCTCCTTTCCGAGTTCCCTTTGTGTTGCATGTAGTCTCTCTCACTCCTTCTCTTCTGCAAAGTTTATTTTTAGCCTCCTGCTCCCCCGCTCCCAGGACTGTCGCTGCACACACGTTGCTTGGTTACCGGGACAAGGAGGCTGGGGCGGGTGGGCTGGGAAGGGTGGCTTTAATTTGGGAGGGAGGGTGGAAGTCAGCAGACCCCCCCCCCAACCTCAGACTGATGTCTTAAGGGCTTTGGCCTCCCCTCCTGCATCTGAGAGCCGGATTGGGGCTTAGGTGGGAGGAGCATGGAGCCTGGTGCGGAGTGGGGCCAGGTGCTTTTGGGAGGAGTTGGAGTGTACCTGGAGCTGGTGGTTTGGTTGCTTGGGTTCCGGGTGGCCCGGTGAACACCTGGAGTCCTGGGAGAGGGATGGGGCTGGGGACGCTGGGCTCCATGGAAGGCATTGTTAGGGACTGTTACTTCCGAAGGGACGTGGGGCTGTTGGTGCAGGACCCTGGAACTGTAACCAGCCAGAGGTCATATTTCTGGAGCCCTGAGGGGCTGGTTTGAGGCCAGGATTTCTTAATGGGGCAGGAGCTAGGTGGGGTATGCTGGCCATCCAGCATATCCCAGGCTAGGGGGCCGCGAGCTGGGTCCCTGTGGAGGATAGAGCCAGCTCTGTACTTGGAGGGGTGGTTCCTGTGGGAGCAGGAACTGCTGATCTGTGTCCCCAAGGGGATTCCAGATTGGGGTGGAGTCTATGGGGGAGACTCAGTGTTGCCCCAGGCTAGTTGGCACCTGCTTGAGCCTGGGCTGAGGGAGGGAGGCTGACCTGTGCAGCCTGACTGGGACTTGAGACCCCGCCCATCTTGAGCTATCCACCTTGGCCTTCTCCCTCTAGTGGCACTAGGGCCCCTGCCCTGCCTCCCCTTTCTCTTCCTCCCCTTCCCTCCTCCCACCCCTCCATTACCGGCTGCCTAGTGCTGAATTATTGATGGTCCCTGATTACCCGGGGGTTTGGGAAATGACAACAACCGCAGCCCCCCTCCCCAGACTGCCCACCCCCTCCAGGGACCAGCCAGCCCACCGCCAACCTCTACCCAAGGTTAACGCTGAGGGCGGGTAGGCAGGTGGGTAGGGAAGAAGCTGAGGATGAGAAAGCAGAAGGGGGAACAGGCTGCAGCCAGGTTGGGCCCGTGTGCCTGGGTCTGGGGAGGGCAGTGCAGCACAGAGGGTCCAGGGCTTGGAGGGGGGGGGCCTCTCTCAGACAGTCTGGGTTTCACTCTCCGGGGAAGACAGAAGCCTCTGTGTGTAAGCGCTGACCTCATCGTCAACCAGCCACCCCACCCCTCCTGGTCCTTTTAAGAGAAAAAAAAAAATCCTTCTCTTGGGTCCTAGGGTGGGAGTCAGGGCTCTGGTAGGTCTTGGGTGGGAGGCAGTGTAGTTCCTAGGAGTGGACCAGAGGAGCTGTGGGATGGGGTGGGCGGGTACCACTAGCCCTGAATGGGAGTGGGGGGGGGGCTCACCCCAACCCGTCTGGCCACGTGTGCCCCTTCCTGCCCCTCCCCCACTGGCAGCCCTGCCCGCGGCCTGGCTTGGTGCCTGGCCCCCTGGCACTGGCCCCGGGACCCGCCGCCAATGGTTTCCTGTTTCTCCCGGTGTCGCTGGAGCAGGCTCCAGCTTCCCCTCCCACCCAGCTCCTGTCTAGCCCCCTTACATACAGACACACACTGTCTCTGTCTAACCCAGGTCCTGACTTGGCTGAGGGAAGATGGATTTCCCCATGTTGAGGGTGGCGGGGTAGGAGATGGACCCTGGGAGGAAACACAGAGCCCCAGACTTGGCATCCTAACCTGGGGCCACTGCCCTGTCTCTGTCCCCAGGGTTTGCCTTCCCGGATTGGGCCTACAAGCCGGAGTCGTCCCCTGGCTCAAGGCAGATCCAGCTCTGGCACTTTATTCTGGAGCTGCTTCGGAAGGAGGAGTATCAGGGTGTCATCGCTTGGCAGGGGGACTACGGGGAATTCGTCATCAAGGACCCTGACGAGGTGGCTCGGCTCTGGGGCGTCCGCAAGTGCAAGCCCCAGATGAATTATGACAAGCTGAGCCGGGCCCTGCGGTGAGGAGGGCAGAGGCCCCTGGGCAGATGTGGACAGTCCCACCAGTTGGGGAGCCCGTGACCCATGGCAGTAGGCTTTGGGTTTGACTCCTGGCTCTGCCAAATTGTAGCTGTGTGACCTTGGGCAAGTTCTTAACCCTTCTCTGAGCAATTGTGTCTCACAGAGGTGTCCTGAGGAGAGAATACAACCATGCGTATGGGGAGAACTGGTGTCCACTTTCTGGATACCTGATTTTTCTCATGTGGCCCAGGTTTCTCCATCATCCTTTGTGAGCAGCAACTAATGTGTGACAGGGTATGGGGTCTAGGCTTGGATCCTGTGTGGCTGACTCTCTGATGGTGTTTCTACACCCGCAGATATTATTACAACAAACGCATTCTGCACAAGACCAAGGGGAAAAGGTTCACCTACAAGTTCAACTTTAACAAATTGGTGCTGGTTAATTACCCTTTCATCGATGTGGGGTTGGCTGGTGAGTCCTGGGACTGCTGGGCACCGGCTTGGAGGGAGGGAGAGGGTCTGTATGTCTAAGCTGGGGCAGGGGCCTTGACACCATGTTTCCCCTCCCCTGCCAGGGGGTGCGGTACCCCAGAGTGCCCCACCAGTGCCATCAGGTGGCAGCCACTTCCGCTTCCCTCCCTCAACGCCCTCTGAGGTGCTGTCCCCCACCGAGGACCCCCGCTCACCACCGGCCTGCTCGTCGTCCTCAGCCACCCTTTTCTCAGCTGTGGTGGCCCGACGCCTGGGCCGAGGCTCTGTCAGTGACTGTAGCGATGGCACGTCAGAGCTGGAGGAGCCGCTGGGAGAGGACCCCCGGGCCCGACCACCAGGCCCTCCGGAGCTGGGTGCCTTCAGAGGGCCCCCACTGGCCCGCCTGCCCCATGACCCTGGTGTCTTCCGTGTCTACCCCCGGCCCCGGGGTGGCCCTGAGCCCCTGAGCCCCTTCCCTGTGTCACCTCTGGCCGGTCCTGGCTCCCTGCTACCCCCTCAGCTCTCGCCAGCGCTGCCCATGACCCCCACCCACCTGGCCTACACTCCCTCACCCACGCTGAGCCCTATGTATCCCAGTGGTGGTGGGGGCCCCAGTGGCTCAGGGGGAGGCTCCCACTTCTCCTTCAGCCCTGAGGACATGAAACGGTACCTGCAGGCCCACACCCAAAGCGTCTACAACTACCACCTCAGCCCCCGCGCCTTCCTGCACTACCCTGGGCTGGTGGTGCCCCAGCCCCAGCGCCCTGACAAGTGCCCGCTGCCTCCCATGGCACCTGAGACCCCACCGGTCCCCTCCTCATCATCGTCCTCCTCCTCTTCCTCTTCCTCCCCATTCAAGTTTAAGCTGCAGCCACCCCCGCTGGGACGCCGGCAGCGGGCAGCTGGAGAGAAGGCTCCGGCAGGCGCTGACAAGAGCGGTGGCATCGGCACTGGAGGTGGCAGCACAGGTGGGCTGGCTGAGGGGGCAGGGGCACTGGCCCCACCGCCACCCCAGATCAAGGTGGAGCCTATCTCAGAAGGCGAGTCGGAGGAAGTGGAGGTGACTGACATCAGTGATGAGGATGAGGAAGATGGGGAGGTGTTCAAGACTCCTCGTGCCCCACCTGCGCCCCCCAAGCCTGAGCCTGGAGAGGGCCCCGGGGCAGCACAGTGCATGCCCCTCAAGCTGCGCTTTAAACGGCGCTGGAGCGAAGACTGTCGCCTGGAGGGGGGTGGGGGCCCCACTGGGGGCCTTGAGGATGAGGGTGAGGACAAGAAGGTTCGTGGGGAGGGGCCTGGGGAGGCCGGGGGAGCCCTAACCCCAAGGCGGGTGAGCTCTGACCTCCAGCATGCTACAGCCCAGCTCTCTCTGGAGCATCGAGATTCCTGAGGGATGTGGGCAGGGGGTCCCTGTTCCTCCACCCCCATGCTTCTTATGCTGCCTTAACCCCCCACCCCACCCCATGCCCTGGAGGTGAGGGCAGCTCTCTAGTCTCTCCCCTGCCTCCTCCTTTTCTCCACATATTTTGTATAAAACTTTTAATTTTTTTTTTTTTTAATGGTGAGGGTGGGTGGGTGCCCAGGGCTGGGGCTGTCCCATCTCTATGGGTTACCAGGCTCCAGGCACAGTGGTGGTTGGGGGGATGGGGGGGGAGTTAAGGGGGCCACCTCTATTCTGGGGAATTTATATTTGAACTGAGGCTCTGGCCTCAACGCCCAGGAACTTTTTTTTATTACAATTGCTTAGGAAGTAAAGCCTTGTCTCCCTCCCTGTTCCCTGCCTCCTGTACCTCTCCCTTTCCTTCCCTGGCCTCAGCCCCTATCCTGCCTTCCCTGCCCCTCCAGGGGCCATGAGTGCCTGGGTTTCTCTTACCCCACCAGGTTGCAGCAGGAGAGGGAGGGACATTTTTTGATGAACCAAAAATTCCATGGTGGGGGGTAGGGGGTGGGGGGTGGAGGAGGGTGAGGGGTGGTGCCCATAGGCCACAAATCTACAAGTGCCTGCTATCCCTCTCCCACTCCCCACCCCAGCACTGGTCCAACCCCTTCACCTCCAGCTGCTCCTAGGACTAGCCCATAGGCGGGCGGGTGGTGGGGGAAGGGGGTGTCATGAAACCAAACTGGAAGCCCCCTCTGCCTCCCAGCTGGGGCCCCTGGGGTGGGGGTATGTGGGCAAGCCTTATTCTGTATTGGGGATGGAGGGTGGGGGGGAAGGGAAGTTGGGGGGCTGCTGGAGAATGTATTCAAAATAAAAGTTTGGATCTTTGGATGCAGTGATCTGTCCTGGGTGCTGGCTGCAGCCACAATAAGGCCATAGCTTTCCTCAATTCTGGCCGGGCCTGAGTTGGCCTCTCACTGGATCTATGGCCTGAGGGCCTAGCCCCAGCAGAATGTGTCAAATCCAGGCCTGGGAAATGATCTGACCTCTAGGCCACAGAACCCCCAGGGCCTGATGATTAAGGTCTCAGGCATACTCTGGCCCTCTGACTTTCCCTATTCCATGGGGATCAGCTAGTCCTTGCAAGCATTCTAGACTTCACCAACACATTGTTACCCTTGCTCTTCTGATGGCCTGAAATGCCTTTCCTCTGGCTTTGAATTCCTATCCATGTCCTCAGGCCCTGGTGAAGGCTGGGAGCTCCTTCGTAGCCCCCCCACATCACTCTTTAGGGTGCTTCTGAGTTAACCTGTGATCTTGACAAGCCAGCAGTCTCTTGAAATGTAGACCTTGCAAGGTACCTTAGTGATCTGCCTGTCAAACCATGGGAACCCTCTGCCAGCAAGTTAAGAAGGTCCTGGCTTAATCATAGTTGCTATTATTGACTTGTCAGGTACCTGCTTTATCACCAACATCCAGCAAGGTCGTGGCAAGGGGCTCAGTTAAATGACCTGCTTGTGGCCCTAAGCCTGGCTAGGACATGAAACGAGGTCTTACAGACCAGGTACTCTCAACTCCCTTTCTCCCTAAAGCCAGGGTGGCTGAAGCTAGGCCAGAGTTTCAAGGTCATAGGACCTGAGAAGTGAGCTCGTACAGGTAAAAGCCCAGACTGGGGAGCTTAAAGCAGGGATGAGAGAATCAGGAGGAATTCAGTCTGGAAGTGCTTAGCAACACCCTAACACCTTCAGTGTGGGTGAGATGCCTGAGGCCCAGAGAAGGGAAGGAGTTTCTCCAAGGCCACACAGCTAAGAGATGGAGTGGGAATTGAGGCTCAAGGCCTGTTGGGCTGGCTTGGCAGTGAAACTTAACCCTGTGAAACCTAAGGAGGAAGTAACTGACATCTCCCCACTCTTCATCATTTCATGCCAGCCCAGGGTGGGTGGTCCCAGATGATGTCCATTGGCAGTGAAGAGAGGATCCAGGGCTGGAGTACCAGTAGAAAACCGAGGCTTCTGTGGCAGCCTGTGGGCAACTGCTCCCTCTCCTGGGTGATGTAAGTCACTCCCTGGGGTGGGGCCGCTGGGTTATTTCTGGAAGTTGGGATGAGGCACGTCTCCTGGCAACATAGATGCAGCTGAGTTGGTGGTGGTGGTGTGATGGAGAAAGCAGGATGTAATCACTTGGGGGTGGGGAGGACCCTAGCTGGTAGTCTCAGCCGCTGATCCCAATGCTTTCGAAGCACCTCTAACCAGGTTTAACATGGATTCCAAAGTGCTCAGCTCCAGAACTGCTCTCCAGTTCAGACCACAGCCCAGCCAGACTTGTGCCCCAAATTCAGGCTGAGATATCACAAGTGACATGTAGTCTTGAAAACTCCAGTGGCTGCTCTAATCTTTAATGATCCACCTAACAGTTTCTGCGAGACCACGCCGTTGCTCCCTTAGCATCCTCTAGGATTTCTGATTCCAACTAGAAAGTCCTTTATAGATCTTACCACACATTAGCAATTAATTTTTCCCATAAAAGACCCTCTTCATGCCTATAACCGCCAGCACCCCCACAGACACCCAAAGCTCCTTCCTGATGTTTCTCAACCACCCCTCACCCCTTCGGGTCCTCAGAGATCTCTTCAGTCCCCAGCAGTTTCTTACAGTCTCTCCCACAGACCTTTTAAAGACACCCTAAGTCCCCTCTGACTTTTCCACTGGTCCCAGTAAGATCCCTTCAGCTCCCTATGGGCTTCCATGAGCACGAGAGACATCCATAGGCCCGTCAGAGACACTTAGACCCGTCTTAGCACCCCTCAACAAACGTTCTCAGCCTCTACTATTATCCTAGTATAATTCCCTGAAATGAGCGCTTTCAGACTCCCACGGACCCCAATACCCTCGTGGCAGTGGCCCACGAGCAGCCCACTGCGCATGTCCTACAGATTCTAGCATTTAAATGACTTCCACCACCAGGTCCTTCTCTTCTGCTCTTGTGCGCTTTCTTGGTCCAGCGAAGGTTTCCCAGGCTTTGGGGCTTGACTCAGATTTATGCTTTTCGACTCTGAGTTTCCCTCAGAGGGCAGTAGGCTCTGTTTGACTGAGAAACTACAATTCCCAGAAACACCAACTCCGAGATGTGCGTGACGCAACAGCATTCCTCGACAAAGCGGAAGTGTTTCGCGCTCTGCCTTCTGGTTATTATAGTCCAAAAAAGCTTACACGCTACCGTCTGTCCGGTCCCAGGGGTCTATATCCGCTGGGAATTGCAGTCAGGAACAGACCAAATGGACGAGAGTTTCTTCAGATTTCAGAAAGGGAAGGACAGTATGAACACAGGCTCAAAGTGAAGCGTAGAGGCTCCATTTCTCATCATTCCATGAGGCAGGAGTGGCTGAAGGTGACTTAATTTAATTCCAAGTATTTCCGGGACACACAAACACACACGTTTCCCAGCGCTTTTCACACACACACACTCGCTTCCCAGCGCTCTTCAAGACACGCGCGGGCGCCTGCACACACACACCCTTTCTCCATCTCTCACACACGAACTCTTATTTCCCAGCGCCCTTTGGGACTACTCGCCTTTCCGGTACTAACCGAGAAATGGGGTGCGTGCACAAAACCCGAGGCCACTTATTTTGAGCTCTCCAGATCCTGTAACTTAGTAAGCGGGAGGACACAAAAAGCTGAATGGGGGCTCAAGACAGAAATTGTATTTTTATATTTTAGCCCTCGGCTTTGCCTCCCGGTGCAATCACATCTCTAGAAAAAGCTCCACCGTCTCCGAAGGCTGTATTGTTCTGAGAAACCGCCGTTAGCTTTGTTTCCCAAGTCGTTTGCAGGGGTTTTTTCCTTTCCGATTTGTAGAAACTTGGAACTTGAAGGAGTGTTTGGACTCCTATTTTCCAGCAGTCCTGGATCGACTTAGGGTCTTT